>VZQC01002242.1:2460234-2489799 GCA_009823505.1 Rhizomys pruinosus | reverse complement strand
GGTTAAGAGCGACGACCGCTCTTGCAGAGGACCCGGGTTCGATCCCCAGCACCCACATGGCGGCTGAGAACCGTCTGTGACTCCGGTTCCAGGAGAACTCCAGTTCCAGGGGAATCCGAGACCGTCTTCTGACCTCCGCGGCATCGCACGACACCGGTGCGCAGACCTGCATGCAGACAATACATTCATACACATAAAAATAAATAAATAAATAAAAATTAAAAAAATAATAATAAATTTGTCTGAAGTCTAAAATGAGATACCAAAATCCCTGGGAAACACAAACACAGTATAAGTTCAGTTTCTGTTATTTCACTGGCCTCCCTTCTGAGTGCATAGGAATAAGGGTGAGCATGGAAACGAGAGCATCACTTGGTCCTGGAAAAAGAGAAGGTGCTTTCAGTCCAAAAGAAGGCACAATGCACTACAAGAATTACTTATTTTCTGAGCAGAACAAAGAACATTAAATCATGTTAAAATAAGAGACTAAGGATATAAAGTCTTAAGAGATAAAGACAAGAGAACAAGAAACCTTCCTTAGAGCAGAACATGACAGTTCTCCTTATTCTGGGACAGGGCAAGACATTCAGTCTCACAAAGGAGCCACCAAACCTATCAGTCAGAAGCCATGGGCAAGAAGGACAAATCATCAGGAATGTCCCATTTCTGATCCCTGAGAAGGCAGGCCAGGAATGAAAACACAACAGCTGACTACCCAAGCCTCCTGTGATGGCAAATTTTGACTGTCAACTAGATTGCTTAAGAAATGCCTAAGACAGACCTGGCAAGATGGCCTGTCAAACTGAGTTTGAGTCTCAGAACACACACTATGGTGAGAAAATATTCTGAAGGCTGTCCTCTGACCTCTACATGGGTTCTGAGGCAAGTACTGCTCCTGCATCAACCCTCCCTTCTACCCAACACACACATGCACACAAATAAATGTAAAAAAGAAAATGCAAAGCATAACTTCAGATGTATCTATGAGGGTGGTTCCAGACAGAATTAAGTAAGTGGGGGAAGATCACCCCTGAGTGTGTATGGCACCACCCCATGAGTTAGGAAAAATAAGAAGGCCAGTTAAGTACCTATATTCCCCTTTGTCTGTCATGGACTTGTGAGCAAACTGCATAAGGACCCTTTCACTACACATGTGAACTGCTGCTGCCATACCCTGCCTACTACTGTTACCCCTGAAATGTGAAGCAAAATAAACCTCTCCTTAAGTTGCTTCTATCTGATACTAGGTCACAATAACAAGAAAAATAATTAATATGCCTCCTCTTCCTCCCTTACTCCCAATACTCACCATAAAACTTATTAGCATCAGAAACAGCAACAGTACCCTACAATATTAAGGAAAGAGCCAAGAATGTGTAAGGCAACTTTTGGGATTCTAAAGTAGAGGTAACGGAACTGCACTTACACAGCCTCCACTGTAAGCACAAAATAATAACTGAAGGAATGTGAAGCAATGTAATGAAAAGAATCATATTAAGAAAAAAAATCTAAAAATCTGGGCGGGGTTCTTCACACCTATAATCCCAGCACTGAGCAAGCTAATAAAAGAGACTTGCCATGAGTATGGGGCTAACTAAGGCTACAAAATGAGTACTATACCTGGCTGGACTATGTAGTCTGAAACCCTGTCTCAAAACAAAGAAGAAAAAGAAAAAGAAAAGGGTACTATCTAAACCTCACTCCTCCAGCAGGCTGACTCAAACTCTCCAGCTACTGTGAGAAAAAAGTAGCTTATCTACTTCCAGATATAAATATTAATTACCTCATTATCTAATAGTGTCTATTACCCAATGAATGACACCTGACAAGACTATATTCCAAAGAAGACCACCTGAAGAGGAGACAGAGCAGCTAATAGGCATGGAAAAACAAAAAGGAAGCATAAGCAAAATTAGGAAAACCATCCAAAACTCCAAATAATGACTACTTGCTCCAGTGACAGTAGACTATAATCTTAGCCCAGGAAGATAATCTTAGCCCAAGTTCTGGAGACCTCAAATCAAGTGTGGTGATTTAGTGTGACAGTAACTCACACAGAACAAACTAGCATTGTGGAAAGCCACTGCACTGCTCTATCTTAAGAGTCTATGCCAGTTAGTATTTATTAACCTGACACAATCCAGAGTATTTTTTTTTAATTTTATTTATTTTTGCATGTGTATGAATGTACTGTCTGCATGTAGGTTTGTGCACCCGTGTCATGCAATGCCGCAGAGGTCAGAAGAGGGTCTTGGATTCCTCTGGAACTGGAGTTCTCCTGGAATTGGAGTTTCAGACGGTTCTTAGCCACCATGTGGATGCTGGGGATTGAACCCGGGCCCTGTGCAAGAGCAGTCGGTGCTCTTAACCGCTAGGCTATCTCTCCAGCCCCCAGAGTAGTTTTTATTTACCTGACACAAACCAGAGTCAACTGGGAAGGAAGAAACTCAACTGAGGGATTTCCTTCATCAGACTGTCTGCGAGGCAGGGCATTTTCCTGACTGTTGGTTTGCACAGGAGGGCTTATCCCACTGGGCAGTCCCATCCCTCGGTAGGTAGTCCTGGGCTGCAGAAGATAAAGGTAGCTGAGCAAGGCAAGGGAAACAAGCCAGTGACCAGAATTCCTCTGGCCTTTGATTTAGCTCTTGCCTCCAAGTTCCTGCCTTGAGTTCCTGTCCAATTTCCCTACAAGATGGACTGTTCTTGGGAAGAATAAGGTGAAATAAACCCTTTCTTTGCCAAGTTTCTTTGGGTCAGGGTTTTAACACAGCAATAGAAAGCAAACTAGAACAAAGTCTATAGTCAAGTATCATCATCCTGACAGCTACTAAGGCTTTTGAATGACTGGAAGCCTAACATACCAACAAACCACAAAGTTCACTGGGGCCAGCAGTACTTTCTGGTTCATCAACAGGACACTTTTATAATGAATGCGGTCCTGATATCTTTGAAAAGCCCAGCCCACAGTATCAACCCGAATACCGGGAATAGACATGTTAAAATGCCAGGATCAGCCAGGCATGGTGGTGCATGCCTTTAATCCTAGCACTTGGCGGGCAGAGGCAGGCGGATCTTTGTGAGTTCAAAGCCAGCCTGGTAAACAGAGTGAGTTCCAGGACAGCTGGGGCTACAAGGAGACCCTGTCTGGAAAAGACCAATAAATAAATAAATAAATAAATAAATAAATAAATAAATAAATAAATAAAATGCCAGGATCAGATGGCCTACAACATTAAGTTCACCAAGTCAGTGACTTTTTAAATTTTTTTCTCTTTTCTACTCTTTTAAAATAAAAATGCACTTCCATGTGGCTACTCCCTGGCTTCCCTGTAATTTACTTACATATCCTTTATTTTGAAATCAGGTTTTTTATGTCTTGTTCCTTTCCTCTTTTGCCTTTCTTCTCCTTTTCTTTTTCACTCCCTCCGGCTCCTTTCTTTGGCCTTGCTTTTTTTCTGTTTTCTCTTTCCCTGACCTGTTGTTTCATTCTTTTGTTACTGTATTTACATTTATTAATTCCTTCTACATAATGTTCTTTTTTGTTTTTTTATTGATGTTTTATGTATTTCATACATCATTTTTCATTTCTTTTCAGGCATATTCCCCTATCCCTTCCCCCCACCTCACCCCAAACCATCCCAGATCATGTATTCTGTCATAACTGTCCTGCATCTTTCTCTCAGTCTTTTTTTATGCTTAGGAATTCACATTTTCCTCCATTAATTTCATGTTATTCTAAAATATGGATACATACTCTCCACCCATATACAGTAATTACAGAGTCTGAAAATAATTGGTGGGTGGATTCTAAAGACCATTGAGGGATTCACATTATGACAACATAGTTGCTTACAGATAAACCAAAAACATAACCATACTGTCATTCAGCTTGCCTTTCATTTAGGGGATTTGGTGTTAGCATCCACAAATGAGGGAAACCATTCTCCGTTTGTCTTTCTGGGACTGTGTCACCTCACTCAGCATAATGGCTTCAAGGTCCAACCATTTACCTGCAAAGTTCATAATGCCATCCTTCTTTACTGCTGAATAGTACTCCATTGTGTAGATGAACCACATTTTTGTCATCCACTCATCTGTTGAGGTCCATATGGGTTGATTCCAGTTCTTCGCTATTGTGAAGAGCACTGCAATAAACATGGATGTGCATATATCTTTGCAGTAGGATGAGTCTTTGGGGTATATACCCAGGAGTGATATGATTGGGTCAGGTGGTAAGCTCATTCCGAGTCTTTTAAGGGTTCTCCACACTGCTTTCCATAGTGGTTGTAAAAGTTTACATTCCCACCAGCAGTGGATGAGTGTTTCCCTTTCCCCACAACCCCTCCAGCATCTGTTGTCTTTTGTTTTCTTGATCTTAGCTAGCTGTACTGGAGTGAGATGATATCTGAGAGTGGTTTTAATTTGCATTTCCTTAATTATTAATGATGATGAACACTTTTTAAGATGTTTCTCAGCCATCTTTAATTCCTCACTGGTGAAGACTCTGTTCAGCTCTTTACTCCATCTTTTGAGTAGGTCATTTGTCTTCTTACTTCTTTGTTTTTTGAGTAGTTTATATATTCTTGACGTTAATGCTCTGTCAGATGTGTCACTGGTAAAGATTTCTTCCCACTCTGTGGGTTTTCTCTTCACCTCCTTGATTGTTTCTTTCGCTGTACAGAAGCTTTTGAGTTTTATGAGGTCCCACTTGTCAACTGTTGACCTTACTTCCCGTGCAGCTGCTGTCTGGTTTAGAAAGTCTCCTCCTACACCTATGTCTTGTAGGTTGTTGCCAATTTTTTCTTTTATCACCTTCAGGGTTTCAGGCTTCACATTGAGATCTTTGATCCACTTGGAGTTGATTTTTGTACAGGGTGAGAGGTAGGGGTTTAATTTTGTTCTTCTACAAATGGTGATCCAGTTTTGCCAACACCATTTGCTGAAGATGCTATCTTTCCTCCATTGAGCTTTTTTGGCCCCTTTGTCAAATATGAGGTGGCTGAAGTTATATGAGTTCAAGTTTGGATCTTCAATTTTGTTCCATTGGTCAATGGTTCTGTTGTTTTTTTTTGCCAGTACCAGGCTGTCTTTATGACTATAGCCCTGTAATATAGCTTGAAGTCTGGTAATGTAATCCCCCCAGTACTGCACTTTTCACTCAAGGTTGCTTTAGCTATTTGGGGTCTTTTGTTTTTCCATATGAATTTAAGGATTTTTTTTCTAAGTTTGTGAAAAAGCTCATGGGGATTTTGATTGGGATTGCATTGAATCTGTATATTAATTTGGGTAGAATGGACATTTTTACTATAATAATTTTTCCAATCCATGAGCATGGGAGGTCTTTCCACCTTAATGTTCTCTTTTTTATGATCACTGGTGATGTCATGTTTATCTTTGATTTTGAAAGTGCTTATTTTTGGTGTTGCACAATGGCTCTTTTTCTCCTCTTTGAGAGGTACAAGGAATTGAGCCCTCAAGAGAAGGCTTATTCACTAGGAAAGCATAAGAAATTTCCATCCCAACAGATAAGCAAAGTGTTTCACAGGACCACAAGATTATGAAATAACAATGTATTATGATTCTTTTAAAAGTAGTAACTCCAGGTAGATGGATGGAGCTAGAAGATATCATGCCAAGTAACACAGTCCCAGAAAAAGAAATGGCATCCCTTATGTGTGGATGCTAGTGCCAATTACCTAATTGTATGGCAAACTAAGCAACGTTAATGTGATCTGAAAACAACTGTGTGATTATATTGTGAATCCCTTAAAAAATAAAAAATTAAAAAAAAAAGAAAAGCCAATGTATCAAATAATCCAGTGGCAAGAATCACTAATAGACTACACCACTAAAAAGTAAAAAGAGCTGGGATTGAGGACTTACAAATGATTACATTCAGACAACAATAAAAATAAGAACTGACTGAAACTGAACTTCTGCTCAAAACAGTCAACTTCCTCATGGAGAATATTGAGAAAGACTGAGAAAGAAATGAAAAGCATGTTTGGCAGAATGCATGAGCTCTGGCGGGGTGGGGGAATGGGTGGGAACATGGGTCTAGATTGTTAAAAAAATAAAAATAAATTTATGTGAAAAAAAATAAAATAAAAATAAATAAAAATAAAAATAAAACAAAGGAACAAAAGAAAATCTGTCCAATAAAATTACACCAGAAAATTTCCCAAATTTAGAAACAGAAAGGGGCGTCCATCAGAAGGACAAGAACATTTAGAAACCCAAATAAGCATGACCAGAAAAGAACTCCAAAACATCATATTGCAAAGCACCAAGAGCATGAACAAAAGAGGAATACTGAAAGCAGAAAGAGAAAAACTTATCAGCAGGCCAAGCAGATCTCTCTGAGGAAAGCCTAAATACCAGGACAAGATGGATGTAGTTCAAGTCCTGAAAGAAAAGTAAATGCCAACCAAGATAATCATATCCAGTAAAGTCATCCTTTAAAACTGAAAGAGAAATAAATATCTTATACGAAAAAGTAACTCAGGAACACTAAGCCATCACTGTAGAAGTCATCCAATGGAGAAGAGGAAAAAAGACTTTTAAAAAAAATATGAAACTTAAGAAAAGAATAAACCTCACTAGAAGAAACACATGATCAAATAGGACTGAAAAGCCAGAAAATCTCTATTATGAAAAAGGGAGAAATTAGTGAATAACTTTCAGGCACAAAGTTTTAACTCTCAAGTTAAAAGACTGACTGGCTGAACATAAAAATCTAGGTCTAGGCTCTGGGGAGATGGGCAGGTCAATCGAGAGCTTACCACAAAAGCAACAGAACTTGACCACCCAGGTAAAAGCCAAAGAAAAACAGAAGGGAAATGATGGCTGTGGCAAGAAGACAGGAGAAGGAGACTTTTCAATCCTTGGCTCTTTGTAAATTGTATTTTAATCTTATACATAATTAAAAATAAAATTGCAGGGAAAAAACAATGCTATGACATTGTTATGCTAAATTAGTCTTTATAAAAACTATAAAGAAGCAAACTATAAAAACTAAACAAGTTGTTGTTTCTCACATAAAAATCAGTTGATGATTATATCAGTACTGATGACAACAGGCTAGGTCCAGTCAAACATATTTTTTTCTTCTTGCAAATTCTAAATGCTTACTTTCTGATTCAAAAGTACTTCAGGTTTTCCTGATTTTATACTTTAATACTGTATTGACTCCCTTCAATATACCATACTACTTAAATCCCTTATTCAAGAATTATTGCCAGGTGTCGTGGCACGCCTTTAATCCTAGCACTTGGGAGGCAGAGGCAGACTGATCTCTGTGAGTTCAAGGCCAGCCGGGTCTACATAGTGAGTTCCAGGACAGCTGGAGCTACAGGAAGACCCTGTATCGAAAAGACCAACAAAAACCCCCACCCACCACCAACCACCCCCCACCACACCAAATTCACTACACCAACGTACATAAAACATATTTTACCAGCAGAACAACCCTTCTCTATTCGGGGTATTATTTTAACAACCCACCACTTTTCTTCCACATAACAACATGCGCCACACACCCCAACCAACCAAATCCCTTTACAACTAAACAAAAAACATTATTTCTATATCAAAGAATATTTTCAATATGTGTAAAAGCCTACCTCCTTAACACTTAACTCCAGACACCCCACGACAGCAAGGATGTTTGAAAAAAAGTCTCTCAAACACCTTTCTCATCATCACAGTATTAAATACTGAAATTCCTTCAACGAGTCTACTGCAAAATGGAACAAAAATAGAAAAAGCAACCAGTCTCTCTATAGCTTCCCCCCCCAAATAATTTTTCGGAGCATTAGTTCTCTTCACTCTCACTCCCTCTCAATTCTCTCACCTCTTCACGCGCACTCTCACTCACACTCCTCTCACACGTACGCAGACGCTAGCAAACTTGATTTTCACCTGACTCAAAACACCCATGCCCTCCCACTAAAGCACACATTCCCCCACTCAACCTATACACTATACCGCCCTATATCACACCTATACACACCTATATCAATTACATATTATACCTCTACACCTACTCCCTCACCCTCACCTCTCCCTACTCTCCTCTCAACCCCCCGCCGTCTTTCCGGCCCGCTCTCTTCACCACCCCGCTGGCCTTGCCTCACTCGCACCCGCCTCCATCTTCCTCTCCCCCTCCCCAAACCCCTCGCGCCCACTCCCACGCGGCATGCTTCACTGCACCAGGCTGACACACTCATATTTTTGACAACTATATCTAATTGATAAATATGACCGCTGACCACTCTCAAAGACCATGATATTTAAGAATATATTAGTACTTAATGAAAACAAAATCTTACCTTTTTGTATACTGACATTTTATCAGAATCTAAAACAATTATATTTCTTAGCTTTGCATTTATTTCAGTTACTAAAGGCTTCATAATCATCTCCAAATCAAGTCCTAAGGGAATAAAAGGATTAATCATTTGTTCTTTTTTTTTTTCTGTAATTCAATCATTTTAATTTACTTCTATGAGATTTTATTACCTTCTATCTTAATTTCAGAAATGTTCTGTTTCTGATCTTGAATAAAAATCCGTAAACATGATAATTCTGCTAAAAGCTGTAAGGTAATAATATCTTCATTCACGGGTAGCTTTAAAGCTACAAAACAAAAAAATCATATTTTAACAAGAGTTTTAGTAATTACCATATAAGGCACCTAAATAAAATAACACCACAATTAATTAAAACATTCAATTTATAGTTCAATTAAAAGCAAAGGTAAGATATTCGATACTGAACTGAAAACTCTAAAAAACATTTAACCTAAAGAAAACTACAAAAAGCAAATGACTGTTCTTCAAGGTGACCAATTACTTGAAAAGAAGCAACTGCACCTGTAAACCCTTCAATCTTTTGACCCCAATGACCATTGAGTAGCTCTCATTAAGGAAAATACAGATGGATCATCTCTAATCCAAAAATCCAAAGTGCTTCCAAAAGCAAAGCCTTTTTGAGAGCTACCATGATACTCAGCAGTACTGGATTTTAGAGCATTTCAAATTTCAATTTTTTTGTGTTAAGAGTTATTCAAACTGTACTGTGACTTAAAAATAAACTGTACTATTATTCAAATTTTGTCAGTTAATATTTTTAATCTAAAAGAAGCCATTAAATATATAAACATTATATCACACATTTCTAGTCTAATTTTCAAATAAAATCTAGTGTAAAATAAACATCTTTTCAGCAGTAATCAGTTTCTTTCATCTTTATTTTCTAAAATTAACTTGGTATATGATGAATCATTCTAGATGTTAGTCTAGTTAAAAATAAGACGAGTGCCTAAAAATACTGTTCTCATTGGCAATGAAAAAAATTAAAGTGAATTCTTAAAATATATACCAATTTTTTTAATGATATCTCCTCCTCTGTCTTCAGACTCTGCAACAGACATTGGAGGAAATTTTTCCATTGACTGCGGTAAGATATTGGTAAGATAATTCACTGTATTCAGAAGTGCTTCAGTATGTAAATGAATATCCAAAGAGGAAAAATTCACCTACAGAAAAAAAATTTATTTTAGTACTAGGTCAATAAAAATTTGTTTATGTGATCTCTATAAAATACTGTGCTTTGTGGTACAAAGAATGCAATTTATAAATATTTATCTTTAGCCTCAAGGATCTTATAATTCCAATTATAAAATAACTGTGATAAGACACTTAGAAATATAGTATCTAATTTCAAAATAAATTATTATATACTCATACCTTAATAAGTTGTAAAACGTTGTTATAGGTACTTTTAAAGTTAGGTGCATTTTTTTCAGCCTATCCAAAGAGAAAATGTGTATATTAGACATGTTAGGAAGACATGCATATACAATTGCAAGATAGTTCTAAATGTTCCTATTGTTTATGCACATATATAAATAATTATATAGAGAGTAGATACAAAGTATATATGTAGTTAAGTATATTTGTACATATATTTACTTGAGCAACTGTTTCACAAGAACAAGAAAACTGCTTCACCAGAACAAACAAAATTGGCTAAATATGGGCTTCTCTAGCATGCAAACTTGTTCATATATAGTTATGCCCTGTCATTCTTAATATAAAAAGAAATGCTAGATGGTATCAAGTACAGAGAACAATCTCTTGATCATCAAAAAGTCTATATAATTCTTCCTAATTCTCGTATTTGAAAACAAAATTTGTGACAAAACTGTCCATCAAGTACCCAAATAATGTCTTATTTTTATTTTTCCTATTTTTCTTACATCTTTAACAAATCATAACTGTATGTTTATAAGGTACCACCCGATGCTTTGATGAATGTATGGAACATAGAAAGGTAAAGCAAATGTAACTTACATATCTGTCAACTAGCTTACCTACAATCTATTGTACTGAAACATTTTAAATTTGCCTTTGGTATATATTATTACTGACCACATGAACTCTTGTACAAATATCTCAACACCTATCTGAAACTGTTCCCTTTTATCACAGCTTCCCATTCTTTCCCTCACAGGACTCCTAACTTCTGGTAGCCACCATTGTCTCTCTACTTCTATGAGTTCCATTTTATTAGAGTTCACATATAAGTAAGATCCTCCAGTATTTCTGTTAGTGGATTACTTCACTTAGCATAATATTCTTCAGATTCATAGTGTTACAATAAGATTTTTCCCTCTTTTTGAGAAATACTGTGTTTCATATGCATATAACATATTTTTTGTTCATCTTATTTAGCTCTTGTACAATCTAAAATCCAATGTAAATTTAAGAAAAAACTTTAAAAATCTAAATCAATAATGGGTAGCAAAAATGGTTTTAATTGTGATAAAGGCTCTTTTGGAGTAAGTCTTATCATAAAGTAATTATTATATTTCATATGACACATGTCAAAGAAAACAAGGAATAACTGAGAGAATACATAGAAAAACTTCACAAATAACAAAAGGCCTTATAAATCAAAATAAATCACAGAGTCATTGATGCTTAAAAAGGTCAGGCAGCTGGTCATGGTGGGGCATATGCCTTTAATCTCAGTACTGGGGAGACAGAGACAGGCAGATTTCCCTGTGATGAAGGCCAGTCTGGTCTACATAGCAAGTTCCAAAGCAGCTGAGTCTAGACCCCTCCCACTCCCCAAAAAAGGATCAGATAACCAATGATAGAATTTAATAAATTTATCTTCTTGTATTATGTATAAGAAATTCCATCAAGACTAAACATTTCTTTCTTTTTCAATACCATGGCAGAAAAAGTCAAACTACAGGTCACTTCTACTTAGTATTTATTTGCCGATATTAAGTATCTGTAAATGGGGACAATATGACAAGAATAACAAACTAAAGAACCTTAATGGGCGCAATTACATTAGAATAAAGTAAAGCACACTATTATTAAATTCATAAAGCTCAAGTATAAAACTTCAGCAGCAAATTTATTAACCAAATGAGAATTTGAACTGCTTACCTTCACACATTCCAGTGTTAATAGATCTTCCATTGTGTTATCCAGTGTTGTAACCAAATAAACTGGCTTTCTGTTTTCATCTAAAAATAATTTTCAAATTATTTTTTGGTAGGAAAACTAAATGAAGTCAGTATTAGTACTTATAACTGAACTGTTATAACAGACCTAGGCTGCACCCCACAAGGCCCCTTCTTTGATTTTTAAACTCAAAACATGTAATTTCTCCTCAAAATTCTGTACTCTCTGTGCCTTAACATTAAAGTCTCACATTTCCCAACTGTAGACAAGGTGTGAAAAATTTGCAAGTTGTTAAAGAAGAATAGAAACACTTTTTAGAAGCTATCAAAGAGTAGGAAGAGAATTTTAGCCTGAGTCATAGAAATACCTTAGAAAACTGTAAGAACTTGACACTAATTTTAAGAAGACAGATCAAGAATGGGGATAATCTTTCTACACATGAGATCAAAATCAATCTTAGTACTATGTAACACGTATTAGTTGCATTACTGATTCTCCTCAAAATCAGATATTCTAGGAAACTGCTAAGAGATGTTTGTAAAACTATCATTATGGCTTGATGGCTCAGTGGTTAAGAGAACTGCCTGCTCTTCAAGAAGACACAAGTTCAGTTCCCAGAATCCACATGGTGGCTAACAACTGTATATAACTCCAGTTACAGGGGATCCGACACTTTCTTCTGACCTCCACAGGTACTGCATGACATGGGTCTACTTACATACATCCAGGCAATATACTCAAACACATAAAATAAATAAATAAAATATTTATTAAAATATAGATAAAACTAGGGCCAAGGGTGGTAATGCATGCCTTTAATCCCAGCACTTGGGAGGCAGAGGCAGGTGGATTCTCTGTGAGTTCAAGGGCAGCCTGGTCTACATAGGGAGTTCCAGAACAGCTGGGGCTACAGGAAGACCCTGGCTCAAAAAGACCAAAAATAGATAGCTAGATAGACAGACAGACAGACAAAACTATCATTACTAAATTACTATGGCCACTGTAAGTCAGCATCTAGAGACTGGGAGAAAGAACTTAACTACTTAACTACTCCTAAGAAGGAAAAACACCACATGCTGTAGTCCTTCAAACTAAAGCTCAGTACTACACAAACCAGCTTTCTATTTCAAGTATTAACTATATTTTCAGACCCTAAAAAGATTCACTCCTCATTTATTTAAGAAAAAAAGCATAAATATAAAAATCAAGATGGTCTATAAGAATGGTTATAGTAGCCAGGCCTGGTGGTGCATGCCTTTAATTCCAGGTCCCAAGAATCAGACACAGGCAGATCTCTATGAGATCAGGGGCAACCTGGTCTACATAGCAAGTTCCAAGCCAACTGGGGCTACAGCGAGACTCTGCATTGACTAAAAAAATAAATAAATAAAAACAAAATAAACGAACAAAAAAAAAAAAAGGATTGGATACAAAGCCTATTCAAAAAAAGAAAAAAAAATGAAACCAAGGGGAAAAAATTAAAGAATGGCTATAATACTTATACATTAACTAGGGAATAACTGTCTAGTTGATTACTTTTTCTTTTTCAATTACCAAAATAAACCATTTCTTAGCACAAAAGAACAAAACATAATTTGGCATAGAACAAAACCCAACATCTTCTATATATGAAAATCAACAATAGATAACTGTAAAACAATCTACCATACTCAAGTTTCCAAGGGTAGAAAATAAGCACAGAGTATAAATATATTACACTACTTAATTAGATACCTGATTTTAAAAAGGGCCAAATAGATGCAGCCCACCAAAAAAGCTATACGAATTACAAATATGCCATGAAAACATTCTTCATACCAACATAAGCAGAGGTTTGAATCGCCATTACATATCTATTAGAAAGACCCAAGTACAGAACACAAACAAAATGCTGACAAGATGAAACAAGGGGCACTCTACTGACAGCAGAAATGACAGAACAACCCTGGAAGAGCCTGGCTGTTTATTATCAATGTTATATACATAAACTGAATCTACTAATTATGCTCCTTGCTATTTATCCAAAGAAACTGACAATTTAGGTTTACAGAAAAATCTGTGTATAGATACTTATAGCATCTTTATTCATAACTGCCCAAACTTGGAAGAAATTAAGGTTATCTTTCAGTAGATGAATGGATAAGTAAACCATTACACATCTAGAACAAGGACTATGATTCATTGATCAAGATAAATTAGCTGTCAAGCCATGAAAAGATAAGGGGAAATTTTAAACATTTATTACTTAATTGAAAGATGCCAATCTGAGAATGCTGCATAGTATATGATTCCAACAACATATGTGGGTAAAAGGTAAAAAAGCATATGGAGACAGCGAATCTATCTCAAGCCAGGAACCACAGAGAAAAACATGATGAATAGAAGCACAGAAAACTTCCGGCATAGTAAAATCATGCTATATGGTAACAACAGTGGATACTTGCCATTATACATTTTCCCAAACAGATAAAATGTTATACAAATGGATTTTGTGTACTATGTTAATAAGTTCATCAGTTATAACAAACATACCACACTGGTAGTAGACACTAATAAGTGATGAAGAGTATGTAGTGTTCTATTCTGTGTACCTTCTGCTCAATAGTTCCATGACTCTAAAATTGTGCTAAAAATTATAACCTATTTTTAAAAATTCCTCAATGTTGCCTCTACATAAGTACACTATGAAGGGATTAATGAAATTAAACTACTAAATAGCAATGCTCTTTCAAGAAAAAATAAAAACATAAAAGGAGATAAATAGTACACATTTAATTGTCTAACACAGAAATATAATCTTAAACATAACAGATCCATTATGATTTAGACAAAGGATTTGTGGTAGGTAGGATGTGATTACTCTTCTCCCCCTACTCCCAACTGTATTCTGATCTCCTGGAATCTAAGAATAGGGTCCCTCATCTAGCAAAATGGATTTTGAAGTTATGATTAAAGTTAAATGGACATTATGTTGGGGGGCTAACTGTGTCTAATCTAATCAACTGAATTAAGCTGGAAGTCAGAGAGATGGCAGTACAAATATCTCACAGCCTATGCTGATTTTGAGATGCAGGAGGCTCTAATGCAATCAATAGCGACTGCTAAGAATTAAGCAAAGGCATCAACTAACAGCAAGAACACAAACAAATCATGTGTCAGTGAATTGAGATGACTTTCAAGTGATCACGGTTTAAGTGGATCTACCTGTAAGGCCTCCAGAGAACTGCTGCTGACACCTTAATTTTTGCATAGTGAAATCTGTGTTAGAATTCTCCCCTAGAAAACATTAAGATACTAAATTTGTGGGAAGTTGTTATAGCAGTAATAGAGAACTAAGTGGTCCTATGTTTTGTGTATATTTGTCACTTAATCCTGTATATTATTTTCCTTAATCAAAAGTATTATTTTCATTTTGTCTCCAACTTCTCCATCCCCAGTTGTCCACTATAAGGTAAAAGATTAAAACTAAGTGTGGCATAGTTTGGTTTGGACCCAAAAGGTCCACGTATTTGAAATGTGTTCCTCAGTGTGGTGTAAAGTTGTCAGAACATTTAACAGGTGGAATCTAGAGAAAAATATAGGTCAATGGAACAACAGCCTTAAGAAGGGATTATAGTAAATTTTGTAAGACATCTATTAGTTCCCAGAAGAGAAAGCAAAAGCTTAAACATGGCCATCAATCTCTTCTACCCATATTCCTGCTATGAAGCCATCAACCAATAGGTGCTCACTGAAGACCAAACAAATGGAACCCTGGAACCACTGGAGTTTGGTCAATGGGCTTCCATAATTATGATCTATAAACCTTTTTTCTCTACATAATACTCAGCTTTAGGTATTTTTTTGACAGCAATTGGAAAATAGATGTAAATATGTGGTGGTCTCAATTTTCTGAGACCATTTTAAAATGTAAATATACTAATTCAAAGTTTTAAGAATGGAAAGTTTTAAGAATGGGGCTGGAGAGATGGCCTAGTGGTTAAGAGCACCAACTGCTCTTGCAGAGGACCTGGGTTTGATTCCCAGCACCTACATGGCGGCTAAGAACCATCTTTGGCTCCAGTTCCAGGGTAATCCGATGCCCTCTTCTGACTTCCACGGCATTGCATGACATGGGTGCACAGACCTACATGCAAACAGTACATTCATACACAAAATAAATAAAAAAAATTTAAAAAAAGAATGGAAAACTCTACAATAGCAGGAAGTCAAATTACAAAAGCAATTTATTTGATTTTTTTAAACAAAGACTTACCAAAATATTCTGGACATTTTAAGCAGAACTCTTTCAAGTAGGCATTTGCTTTCAAATCATATGATCTAATCTCAACTTCTGTACCCAATCCTAAAATACCAACTTCTATCACAGGCAGTTCACAGTTTCCCACAAGGTGATAAAACTGAATCAAAACCTGCAGAAGAAATGAAAAAGAAGAACTGCTATGTTAAAATATGTTCACACATGTGGTAACTAGATATGAATATGGAAGATGCATATGTGATATGCTGGGGTTTTAAATTTTAGGAGCAATTTTTTAGTCTCACATACATACAATATACACTTAAAAATGTAATTTCGGGGCTGGAGAGATAGCCTAGTAGTTAAGAGCACCAACTGCTCTTTCAGAGGACCCAGGTTCGATCCCCAGCACCCACATGGTGGCTAAGAACCGTCTGTAACTCCAATTCCAGGAGAACTCCAGCTCCAGGGGAATCTGAGACCCTCTTCTGACCTCCACGGCATTGCATGACACAGGTGCACAAACCCATATGCAGACAATACATTCATACACATACAAAAATAAATAAAATAAAATAAATGTAATTTCAAAAATATTAACTACTTGCAATATACCATCTATGTATCTAATTCTTATAAAAGACAGGTTCAAAAAAAAGGTGAGATAAATTGCACATTGAGTCTTCATATACTTTAAACTGTATCTGTTAGCAATGACACTAAGTATAAATGACAATTTACATAAACTGTATTAACCATAGTACATACCTCTGCTACTTCAAATCGCATTCTAAGTTGAATTAAATTCATTGAACCATCTTCATTTTTCAACTTTTTATGTTTAGTACTTTTAACTCTAGATGGAATTTGATGATAGTCTTCCAAGGGACTACATGGTGCATCAAAAAATTCATCCTCTGACTCTAAATTTCATAGAATATTTTTAAGTAAAAAACAGAAGTAATCTACTTAATCATTTTTTAATTTTTCTGAAATAAACATTAACATTAAAATGTAAAGGCCTATTTTAAAAGTTGAATACAAACACAAAACTTAAAAAGAATATAGATATTACTTCTGAAAAATACATTAAAGATAAACATACTATAAAATTATAAGATATAATATTTAGCTTATAGAAAAAAGTATATATACATTAGATTTTGAGACAAAGTCTCATTGTATAGCCCAGGCTGACCTGGAACTCACTATGTAGACTAGCCTGCATCCTTCTGCCTTTCTAGGGCTAAGGTTAAAGGGGTGTGCTACATGCCTAGCAGAAAATACATGTTTTTTAAAGATTTATCTTTGTGTGTGTGTGTGTGTGTGTGTGTGTGTGCAGGTACCCCCTGAGTCCAGAAGAGGTCATTAGATCCCTTGGAGCTAGAGTTTCAGATGGCTGTAAGCTGCTCAATGTGGATGGTGGGAATGTAACTCTAGTCCTCTGCAAGATCAAGAAATGCTCCTAACCACCTCTCCAGGCCCAAGAAAATCAACTTTCAAAAATCATTAATCTATTTCAAACTTTCCTAAGGAAATATCTGAGAGTTTTATACATGAGTATTGTATTTGCATCATTCCATCCCTCCCAGTCCCCTCCACTCCCTTCTCAATTTCTTGTCTTTCTTCTTTATTATTTATGTGTATTATATATATCAGATATAATAATAATACATATGTATGTATGTATGTAAATATGTATGTATGTATAATGCAGAGACCATTTGATGGTGCTCATGCATACTTGTCCACTTTGTGCAATAAAAGTTTATAGTAAATGACAATACCAATGATTGTGAGCATCATGAATATTCAAAATGACATGGTAATACAGTCATTGCATCTGGATAATATAACTGAAGTTAATCAAAAACTGTAGTACTGGCAGCAGAGGCCAGGCACAGAAATTTGAGTAAAGCACCCTTTTTACCTATAATTTCATTTAAGATAATTTCAGTTATCAGTAATCAACCATGGTCTTAAACTACTAAATAAAAAATACTAGTCATCAATTTAAAGCAATTAAATATGCCTTTAAATCATAGCACTCAGGAATCAGAGGCAGGCATCTCTGTGAGTTAAAAGAGAGCCTAGTCTACATAGCAAGTCTTAGGCTATCCAGGGCTATATAGTGAGACCTTGTCTTAATAAAATAGTTTTTTTGAGTATAATGGCACACGCCTGTAATCCCAGCACTTGGGAGGCAGAGGCAGGAGGATCTCTGTGAGTTCAAGGCCAGCATGGTCTACATAGTGAGTTCTGGGATAGCTGGGGCTACAGGGGGAGACTGTCTCAAAAAGACCAAAAAAAAAAAGTTTTAAATTGACACTCTTTGAGTAGTGCAATGATATATCATACTATCCATCCCAGATAGGATTCATCCTTTTGTCAATATATATGCCTTGTGGGATAAAAGAGTGAAGCATCCCTTTGATATTTAAGGTTCATAGATTTGCTTAAATGAGTTGACCATAGATAATAAGAAAAATATACAAATTATTTAACATGAACTGGGGACAATTAAATCACAAGACTGTGATTATTCATTTGATCTAACAGGGTTCAGATACAGCCTTCTTATAAGGGAGGGAAATAAGGACTATAAGAGGGGAAGAGTATATGATTTTACACAAATAGGCCCAGTGCTCCAAACAGAATGTAGGAGTCAAAGTCACCCAACTCTTTCAGAATCCACACTGTATATACTACCCACCCACCCAGCACTTAGTAGCCATCTTGGTTATAATACCCACTGCTGCAGAATGGAGTGTTTATGTTCAGGTACCCTTTATTTTACTTTATAATGACCTCAAAAATCCAAGAGGAGTGGTGCCGGCAATTCAAACATGCCAATGAGAAGCCATAAAGTCCTTCCTCTAACTGAAAAGGCAATTTACATGAGGAAGGGGGGAAAAGGAAAACCCACAGACCTCAGTCTAAAAAAGCCAGAATAATCTCTTAGTAAAAGGGTGAGGAAAAAGAAACAAACAAAAAGAAACAACTTGTGTAGTTTAGGTGTCTTACTGCAAAAGTTTTATCCACAGCCAGAGGTGAGCGATTAAAGATGAAAGAAATCATCACATAACTTTATCACAGTTAAGTATATAAGGAAAAATGTAGTACTAAAAACATAGTACTAAAAAGATTTGTTACTTGGCCAGATGTGATGGCACACACCTTTAATCCTACCACTTGGGAGGCAGAGGCAGGAGGATTTCTGTGAGTTCAAGGCCAGCCTGGTCTACATGGAGCGCTCCAGGCCAGCTGGGACTAAAGGGAGACCCTGTCTCAAAAAAAAAAAAAAAAAAAAAAAAATCCTAGCATTCAGGAGATAGAGGCAGGTGAATCTCTGTGAGATGGAGGCCAGTCTGGTTTATGTAGCAAGTTCCAGAGTGGCTGGGGCTACCAGGAGACCCTATTTCAAAAAACAAACAAACAAACAAACAAAAAGTGGTACTACCTGGGGATTGAGGTATACAACAGGGTTCTTGAAGTGTATCTTCCATGGACAGGGACCTCAAGTTTCTTTTTTTCTTTTTTTAATGTGTATGAGTGTACTGTCTGCATGTAGGTCTGTGCACCCATGTCATGCAATGCCGAGGAGGTCAGAAGAGGGTGTCGGATTCCCCAGGAACTGGAGTTCTCCTCGAATTGGAGTTATAGATGTTTTCAGCCGCCATGTGGGTGCTGGGGATTGAACCTAGGTCCTCTGCAAGAGCAGTTGGCGCTCTCAACCTCTAGGCCATCTCTCCAGCCCAAGGGACCTCGAGTTTCTACCATCTACCTACAACTACTACAAGGATGGTGATGATCTCCCACTGTGTATGTCTCTCTATTCATAAACCTGTATATGTGTACATATATTCCCAAAATTTATATTAAAATTTTAGAATACATGGTGCTAGAGACAGCAAAGTGGTTAAAAACACTTGCTGCCCTTGCAGAGAACCAAGGTTCACTTCCCAACACCCACATGGTGGCTAACACTCATCCATAATTCCAGTTCCAGGGCATCCGATGCCCTCTTCTGACCTCCACTAGCATTGCACACACATGGTATACTGACATATATGCACACAAAACACTCCTAATATTAAGAAGGAAAAAAAAAAAAACCCTTTAGGATCTCAAACTGTAAAAGCATTAAAACATTTGGTTAAACTACTGGCAATCAATGGCTGTTGAGGGAGGGTGAGTCCCTCTCTTTTGGGACATGGTTACTAGTAGGTTGTGCATGCTGTGGTACACAGCTCCACCTCCATGTAAATATGGGCAGCACTAACTGGATTCAGAGTTACTATTAACAATAAAAGAGGAACAATATGTTGGGAAGGAAATGGTCTGGGAGCATTGGGGAAGGGTAGAAGGAGGTACTGGTAGATGGATCTATGAGAAACATTGTATAAATGCACATAATTTTTAAGAATAAAAAATATGATTTTCAAAAACCTAGCAAAAAGAGGTTCATAACATGCTAAACTAAGCTGAAATATATTCCTAAAAAACTAAAGTTGAAGTTAGAGTGCATGACATTACATGCAACATACGGTCACCACATACACACAAAACATTTCCCAGAAAACAAGGAAGTATAGCATCTTCTCTGTTACTTCAGTTAGCCTTCTCTAAAGTCTTGAAAACATAGAAACATGTTTTTTTTCCAATGCAGCCATGAAAAAAACAGACACTTGACATTAGGATGTTTATAAGTTTTTATGGGTGAATGCAGGTATTAAAACTTTTTTCCTGCTATTAATAAAAATGATCAAATTTTTACTATCACAAAATTCTCCACATATCACATTATAAATTAGGCATCCACAAACTTTCTCATTGCTTTTTTAAAATCCCAAGTTCAAAAATAATTCTTATTAGTGATCTTTGAATTAAAAATATTAATTTATTCTTGTCAAAATGATCGAATCTATAAAAGTAACCTTAAAGAATACTCAAATTACATTATTTTAAGGAATTTGGGTGAAAATGCCTCAATAATGTAGAAACACTGGTACTGCCTGACAATTTTTTTGTAAGAGTGGAGGCCAGAGCACGCACTGCTCATTTTGCACGAGGATTAGATTGTGTTGATTAGGTTAAAAAGAGCACACAGAAGCAGCTCTGAAGATAAACTATAAGTTTCTGTTTCATAAGGGATAAAATTTATACAAAACATTCCCTTTGTAATGCTGCCTCCCTCTCTGTACATGAGGGCAATTCTCACAAAGCAATTTACCAAAGGAACAGAAAAGCTGGATTTATTCTGCATGACGACATTTGCCTTGCTTGCCATACTGTTCCTAGTTACCTTTCTACAATTCGCCTCCCTCAGCCTGGAAGGACAACTCTTTTTCCTATATTCAACTCAAACTGGTACATAAACCCAAGCTTTAAACATGCTTTGCAACCATTCCTCTCTCAGTATCTCTTATATATACAACATATAAATTTTAATAAATCTGTTGATTTTTCTCTCTTTAGTCTCTTTTATTAGAGAATCAGGATGTTATCTGAAGGCAATCTGCCTCAAAATGAGAAGTATTTTAATTATATATACAGTAAGGAATCCTTAGGCAGATTCATTTTACCATCATCAGTAATAGTAGGCAGTTCCAATAATGGAATTATTTTCTGAGAAATCTGCGATGCTTGCAAAGGATTAGATGCTTGAACCTGAAAGACAATAATTCACTATCAATTATAATGAAGACCTTTTATTTTAAACGACATGATCATTTTAACAAAAAGTCATTTAATTCAAACTATTTAAGAAGAAATTAGGTTTAAAGTTGGAAAATTCATTACAAACTGTAAAGCTAAAGTGAATCTAAGTGGTGGGGTGAACTTCAGTTGGCAGAATGCTTACCTAGCATGCATGAAGCCCAGGGTGTGACCCCCTCAGGGAACGATAAATGCCTCAAATTGGAAAGCCCCAAGCTAAATGGAGAAACCCCTAAACCAGGAACTGTAATATCAGAGGAAAACATGTGCTAGCACTTACTGTCCCAAACACTCAAACATAAAAAAAAAAGACAGTTGCAGAAAAATACCCATTGTTTACTTTTTTTTTTTTTTTTTTTTGGTCGAGACAGGGTCTCCCTGTAGCCCCAGCTGTCCTGGAACTCACTCTGTAGACCAGGCTGGCCTTGAACTCAAAGATCCGCCTGCCTCTGCCTCCCAAGTGCTAGGGTTAAAGGTGTGCGCCACAATGCCAGAAGACATATTCTATTTTTTGCGGTTCTTAGCCTCAGCCTTTAACAGCTGCACTATCCCCCCCAGCCCAACATTTTCTAAGAATATAGTGTTAGCAACTGCTAATACACAAGAATAATCAGAAAAGAGAAAAAGACATCCATTTCACTCTTATTTATTAACTATAAATTCTTAATTTATACAGAAAATTTGGCTAAATTCATCATAATTTAAAATTTATACACTTTTCCTGAACAACTTCAGTTCTAGGAATTTACTTAATGGACAGCCAAATACATGTGCAAGGAGCTTCAAGGCAGAATTTTTTTTGTCATTTTAAATATTCATAAACACCCATCACAAGGGTGTTAGAGAAAGACTAATAAAATATACAGGTCTGTTGACTATTAGATCTGATGAAAAGTAAAACTGCATATTGTTTCACTTAAAATTTCTGTGATTATTTCAAAATACTACCTTTGAACATTCTTTCAAGTCAGTTCAATCTTTCATCAATTCTGAAATACTAAATAACATTACCTGGATTGATCTCTTAGGGGCAGATACATCCAATTCAGGTTTTGGAATGCTTTCAAACAATTCCATAATCCCTTGCAGTTTTTTATCCGAGATTCGTAAAGAAACAAGAGGTAACTTTCCAGAAATCTTGAATCTATTTTTAAAAGAAATCATTTCAGTGTAAATATCATTCTGATTTAAATACACTAATTTAAAGAAAGTCAGGGAATGAAGTATAGCTCAGTGACACAGAGTTCAATATCTAGTGACCAACACACCTATCAAAACCCAAAACAAACAAACAACAACAAAAACAGAAACCAAAGACTGAATCCCTCAAATTCAACAAATGTTTTTATCACATTTATTTTTATTTTTTTAACAAATCTAGACCCGTGTTCCCGCCCATTCCTCCACCCCGCCAGAGCTCATGCATTCTGCCAAACATGCTTTTCATCTCTTTCTCAATCTTTCTCAATATTCTCCATGAGGAAGTTGACTATTTTGAGCAGAAGTTCACTGTTTCAGTCAGTTCTTTGATGCAGTCCTTTCTGATGTTGTTGTTGTTGTTGTTGTTTCCAATATGCATTATGCCCAACTGCTTTGGACAAAAGCTCAGGGGGCTCTACACAAGAAATACTTACAACTAGGTAATTGGCACTAGCATCCACAGATGAGGGATAACATTCGTCGTTTGTTTTTCTGGGACTGTTACTTCACTCAGCACGATGTCCTCTAGCTCCAGCCATTTTCCTGCAAAGCTCGTGATGTCATCTTTCTTTACTGCTGCATAGAACTCCATTGTGTAGATGTACCACATTTTCTCTATCCACTCGTCAGTTGAGGGGCATTTGGGTTGGTTCCAGCTCCTTGCTATTGTGAAGAGAGCTGAAATAAACATGGCCGTGCATGTATCTCTGTGGTGGGGTGAGTCTTGAGGGTACATGCCCAGGAGTGGTATGGCTGGGTCGGGTGGCAAGTTCATTCCAAGTCTTCCAAGGGTTCTCCACACTGCTTTCCATAGTGGCTGTACGAGTTTACATTCCCACCAGCAGTGGATGAGTGTTCCCCTTTCCCCACAACCTCTCCAGCACTTGGTATCATTTGTTTTCTTGATCCTAGCCAGTCTTATTGGAGTAAGATGATATCTTAAAGTGGTTTTGATTTGCATTTCCTTAATGATTAGTGATGTTGAACACTTCTTAAGGTGTTTCTCAGCCATCTCTAATTCCTCACTTGTGAAGTCTCTGTTCAGCTCTTTGCTCCATCTATTGAGTGGGTCATTTGTTTTCTTTCTTCTTTGTTTTTTGAGTAGTTTATATATTCTGGAAATCAATGCTTTGTCAGATGTATCTGCAGTGAAGGTTTCCTCCCACTCTGTGGGATTTCTCTTCACTTCCTTGATTGTTTCTTTTGAGGTACAGAAGCTTTTGAGTTTAATGAGGTCCCATTTGTCAATTGTCGACCTTAATTCTTGCGCAGCTGCTGTCTGACAAATTCAACAAATTTAATCAGATGTTTTTAAAAAGTTTTTTACTTATTTTTGTTTGTTTGTTTTTTGGTCTTTTTGAGACAGGGTCTCCCTGTAGCTCCAGCTGTCCTGGAGCTCTCACTATGTAGACCAGGTTGGCCTTGAACTCACAAAGGCCCACCTGCCTCTGCCTCCAAACTGCTAGGATTAAAGGCGTGCGTTTTTTACTTATTTTATGTCCATGAGTTTGCTGCATATATGAAAGTGCACCATCTGCATATAGTGTCAGCAGAGGCCAGAAGAGGAAGCTGGATCCTATGGAACTGGAGTACAGAGGGTTGGTGAGCAGCTGTGTGGGTCCTGGGACAGGATCCCAGGTCCTCAGGAAAAGTTCTTAAATACTGAACCATCTATCCAACTTCTCAAATCTGAGTTTAACAACTAAAAATCACTACAATTTCCAGCTTACCTTACAAACCTATGATAGACCAGCCTTACTCCTTTAAAGAGGTTGATTTTCCAGTATTATTTTTTTTTAATTTTTTTATTTTTTGTATGTGTATGAATGTACTGTCTGCATGCAGGTTTGTGCACCCGTATCGTGCAATGCCGCGGAGGTCAGAACAGGGTCTCGGATTCCCCTGGAACTGGAGTTCTCCTGGAATTGGAGTTACAGACGGTTCTCAGCCACCATGTGGGTGCTGGAGATCGAACCCGGGTCCTCTGCAAGAGCAGTCGGTGCTCTTAACTGCTAGGCTATCTCTCCAGCCCTCCAGTATTATTTAATTTATTGTCTCTCCACTGTTTGCCAAATACAGATGGTAATTATTAATTACCAAGTACTTATTATGTGACTAGCATTGCAATACTTTATTTGCCATCACTGTAAGTATCCACATAATCTAGAAGGAACACAACCTACGTCTACCCACTACTGTTTAAAGCTCCCATATGCATATGGTTCCTATAAGAAAACTCAAGCTTACCAAGTTCAAATAACTTAAGAGTTTATATAAACAAAACTGTTTTTCAAAACTAAACCTGAGTATTTTGTTATTCTTGTAACAGTCTCTTTGCTTACATATACAAGAGGTAAAGAGGGGCTGGGGCCCCAGAGGTCTCAGCAGGTAGGGGAGCTTGCCACCAAGCCAAATGACCAAAGTTTGATCCCTGAACCCATATGGTGGAAGAAGAGAACTGAATCCCTCAAGCTGTTCCCTGACCTCCACATGGCCACCATGGCATGTGCACTCCCAAGCCCACACATACACACCACACACACAAAATAAATAAATGTTAAAAAGTCAAAAATAAGAGGCTGAGAAAATGGTTTTTCTTGGTGTAAGCTACACAAGCAGGAGGACCGAAGATGAGCTGGATCCCCAGCACTAACATAAAAAGGAGACGATGGCACTGGCCTGCAAACCTCACACTTGGGTAGGGGAAGTAAGACAGGCATATCACTGGAGATCCCTGGTCAGTCAGCGAAGCCAAGTATCCAAAAACAAGATAAAAAGTTATAGAAGATGCATAATGTCAATCTCTAGCTTTGACACACATGTATGAACATGTGTATAAACATCCATACACAAAAAAAGAATTTAAAGGATATGGACCTCACACAACCCTTGAGATTTTCCCTAAAACTTATTTGCACATTACACATGCTGATTGCTAAAATTTTCTTTATTAAAATGTATTGAATTCCTCCTGAAGATCATAAGCTTTATTTTTCTTTCTTTCTTTCTTTTAAATTTTTTTTTTTTAATTTTATTTCTGTATGTGTAGGAATGTACTGTCTGCATGCAGGTCTGTGCACCCGTGTCGTGCAAGGCCGCGGAGGTCAGAAGAGGGTCTCGGATTCCCCTGGAACTGGAGTTCTCCTGGAATTGGAGTTTCAGACGGTTCTCGGCCGCCATATGGGTGCTGGGGATCGAACCCAGGTCCTCTGCAAGAGCGGTCGGCACTCTTAACCGCTAGGCCATCTCTCCAGCCCCTCTTTCTTTCTTTCTTTCTTTCTTTCTTTCTTTCTTTCTTTCTTTCTTTCTTTCTTTCTTTTTCTTTCTTATTTATTTATTTATTTATTTATTTATTTATTTATTTATTTATTTATGGTCTTTCTGAGACAGGGTCTTCCTGTAGTCCCAGCTCGCCTGGAACTTACTATGTAGACCAGGCTGGCCTTGAACTCACAGAGATTTGTCTGCCTCTGCCTTGGAGTTCTGGGATTAAAGGCATGTACCACCACGCCTGGCCAGAGGGTTTATTTCAAATAGCCTGATATGTGCAATTAATCCCATATGCCATTGCATAGGTTAATGACACAATTTTAAATCAGTCCAACTAATGCATCCATATGAAAGACATACAATCTGAAGAGGCTATGCACCAAAATATTACCTATCAAATACAGACATCATTTTATTTGTCTTAAACTTGTCTAGCTATAACATCAAAAGAAGGTTCCTTGACACTTGTACAATTCAGGATTCTATATTACATTCACTTAACTGTGGTCATTACATTACAAAACAGAAACCAACTAACTTCTCAGATTTCTTCATCCTTAATCATTTCTGGCATATAGCTGTTGTCAATATATATGGATGTTTGTTTTAAACAGCTGTATTAATTTTTGCTATTGCTAGGATACATACTCACTCTAATCATATACTGACAAAGAAAGCCCAAAGCAAGATAAGTTACCCTTTTCTTATCTCAGAGGACTATCCCTTCTCTTTTCCTGGTACCCTGAATGTCTTCAATTATAGCATACTTACCAAGAAAAGTATACTAATGAAAAAAAAGGAAACTATACCATTATGTTAACACAAAGTCACATACACAGTTGCTCATTATCACAGAGTGAAAAACTTTATAGGAAATATTAGATAAGAGTAAATAGGCAGGGGGACATAAGGGAAAATAAAGAATTTAAGCCTTACCCCTAAAAGCAAACCATATGTAAAGGTGAAAAGAAAAGAGAGAGAGAGAGAGAGAGAGAGAGAGAGAGAGAGAGAGAGAAGATAAAAGGGGCTGGAGAGATGGCTCAGTGGTTAAGACTGCCAAGTGCTCTTGCAAAGGACCTGGGTTCGATTCCCAGCACCCACATGGTGGCTAAGAACTGTCTTAAACTCCAGTTCCAGGGGAATCTGACACCCTCTTCTGACCTCCACAGCACTGCACGACACGGGTGCACCAACCTACATGAAGACAGAACATTCAGACACATAAAAAAAAAAATAAAAAAAGAAAAAGACACTATTCAAAAATCAGTGTGTGCTTGTTAGTTTTTGCCAAAATGATACAAACGAGTCATTTGGGAAGGTGAACCTCTATTGGAGCCTTTGGCATGTTTGTGGGTATTTTCCTTTTAAAATTTATTTTTCTTTTATGTGTATTAGTATTTTGCCTGCATGGATATAAGCCATTTTGTGCAATGCCACTGGAGACCAAAAGAGGGCATCAGAGCCCCTTGGAAGTGGAGATACAAATGACTGTTAGCCACCAAGTGGGTTCTGGAACTTAAAGTGAGTCCTCTGGAAGAAGTGGTCTTAACCTTGAGCCATCTCTCCAGACTGCTAATTGATATAGAGCAGCCCAACCCACCATTTAATTTAAATTTCTTAAGAATTTAAAACACAAACACATAAATATAACTGTGTCTAAATAATGTATTCAGAAAAACTAAATTTTGCATGTAACTGTGATTAAGATGGTAACATTTTAAGCAGTCTATAAAAGTTTTAGGATATACATATCATCTCCATGGTAACCCAATAAAACATCTACAAAATATAGAAAAATAGGTGTGAGAAAGTAATAAAAAACATGTAACAACAAATAGGAAACAAAGGGAGGCAGACAGAGGAAATGAGAGACAAAACACACTGTAAGACACACAGAAAGCAAATAAACCAGTAAAGTCCTTGCCTATCAGTATGTAGACAGAAAATGTTTTAAACTTCCCAAGCAAACAAAGTGAATGAAACAATATATGCCTCAACTATATGCTATCAACAGGAGACTCATTTTAAAGAAAATGCGTACATCAAAATTAAAAGAATGCAAATAGATAGGCCATATAATCACCAAAACAGAGGAGAGATGGCTGTTGTATCAGTCAAATAGATTACAAATCAAATACCACCACAGGGAATTTTTTTAAAGCTATATATGAAATAATAAAAACTTTTTAAAGATGTTAACAATTAGAAATAGATAAACACACCAAACATCAGAGCTCAGAAAATATTGACAGAATTAAGGGGAAGAAACAGGAAGTGCTCTTAGCAATGATAGGATACTTCAATATCCCATTTTCAAGAATGGATAGAACCAGATGGGAGCCACTAAAAACTGATGTTTTTAAAGAGAACTAGAAACACTAATGCCATATACTTCAGAGACGACCTTTGAAAACACTGTAGGTAATGCAATATAGACCAGAAAGGATAAATACTATGATTCCATTTTTATCAAGTACTGAAAATTGTCATAAAGATAAATTTGGTAGCCAGAGACTAAAGGCAAGGAGACTGGAGTATTTTTGTTTACTGGGTATGGCACGGTACTTCAACCTGTTAGATGATGGTTGCACAATAACATGAATTTATTCGTATACCACTGGACTATATACTTAACTTTTCTCAATGAAATACAGTATTTCTTACATTTTTACTGAGAAAATCTACAATTATATGAAACAGATATTGCATACTTAGGCATCTTGACATCCATGAAAACCATGGCTTTGGAGAGTTCCACATTGACATGCATAGGTACCAAAATGTGCTGTGTAGACACATTGAGTTTTCGTGCTTCTTTCCAATTATCACCTAATTACAGAAAATAGTTCATGTTTCACATTAGCATACTTTGCATAACATATAAAATGTAAAATTATCTAAAGTATAATCAGCAAACTCTACTTTTCCATTATTTTCCTTATGCCGTTTCACAAGACAATGCTCTATTAAACACATGAGCTTATTTTTTAAAAAATCAACAGTTTTCATCAAATCTACTGTATATCCATTGAGAATCACTACACTAACCAGATAATTCTAAACCCAAATAACATGGCTGTAGGGCAATGAAAAAGGCAGAAACATATAAGTTCTTTAATAGTAACTAATTTATTCAAGATTTATAATTATCATTCCTCTAGGCAACATTTAAACTTCAGTTTTCACAATGATTTATAATCATTCCTATTTGGAGGTGCTAAGAATAAGCTGAAATTCATATGCAGACCTACAAAATACATGACTTGAAACATTTGCTGCACTATTACAAGCCACATACATGTGCAGTAACAGGATGGATAATGTACAGCCTTAGCAGATAATACAGCCAGGGTAACTCAGTTTGTAAATCAAGTATCCCTCAAAGAAAACAAAAACAAAACAAGCATATTGCACGTGCTTATAATCCTAACAATAGGATGATGGAGACTATTAGAGTCCCTGGTGCTCACTGGCCATTCTGCATAGCCTAGCCTAATGAGCAAGCCTCAGATTCTAGTAAGAGACCCTGCATTGGGGGAGAGGGGGAGAGAGGGAGAGGAGAGAGAGGGAGAGAGGGAGAGAGAGAGAGGGAGAGAGAGAGAGAGAGAGAGAGGGAGAGGGAGAGAGAGGGAGAGGGGGGGGGAGAGAGAGAGA
>VZQC01002242.1:2432357-2459945 GCA_009823505.1 Rhizomys pruinosus | reverse complement strand
AAGGGAGAGAGGGAGAGAGGAGGGAGAGAGGGAGGGAGAGAGAGGGAGAGAGGGAGAGAGAGGGAGAGGGAGAGGGAGAGAGAGGGAGGGGGAGACAGGGAGAGGGAGGGAGAGGGAGAGGGGGAGAGAGGGAGGAGGGAGAGAGGAGGGAGAGAGGGAGAGAGGAGGAAAAGAGGGAGAGAGAGACTGACTCACAGTAGGGGCCTGCTGGAGAGATGGCTCAGTGGTGAAGAGCACTGTCTCCTCTTTCAGAGGATCTGGGTTTGGTTCTCAGCACATACATGGTGGCTAACAACATTCTGTAACTCCAGTTCCAGGGGAATTCAACGCCCTATTAAGAACTCCATGGGCAGTGTGTGACATAGGTGCACTTACATAGATGCAGGGAAAACACTCATACACATAAAATAAAAATAATACTTTTTTAAAACACTGAGGTGTTTTTAAACACCCAAGGTGGAACTCTGGCCTCCATATATGTAAATACATATACACATACATATATAATATATCAAATTAAAATCATAAATTTATGTGCCAAAAAAATTATTAGTAAAAGAAATAATATGCAGATAGAAAATTATAAATCAGGCTAGGATGTAGCTCAATTACTAAAGTGCTTGCCTAGCAGGCACAAGATACTGCAGAGACCAAGCATTGCATAAAGGGGAAATGGTGATGAATGCCTGCGATCCCAGCACTCCGGAGGTGGAGGCAGGAGGATAAGAATTTCAAAGTCATCCTTGGCTATGTAGAAAGGTGAAGCCAGTCTAAGCTACAGGAGAGCTTACCTCAAACAAAGAAGAGAGGGAGGAAGGCAGGAGGGAGGGAACAAATAAACAAACTATATAAATCAAGACCAATTATGGTAGCACATCACTATGATTCCAGTACTCAAACTGAATCAGGAGGACTATATGTTCAATACCAGCCTAGACTACATCCCTGCCTCAAAAATGATAGGGAAGCTGGGAATGATGGCACACTCCTTTAATCCCAGCACTTAGAAGGTAGAAGCAGATGGACCTCCGTGAGTTCAAGGCCAGCCTGGTCTATATATCTAGTTCCAGAATATCCAGAACTAGAAGTCAGATGCTATCTCTAAAAAAAAATAATAATAATCTTAAATATCCACACATAAGCATTGCATAACCATACTCTATACATTAATGGGCAAATATACAGAAAACAACAATAAAAGAATGTACTAAAAATCAGTAGTGTTCATCTCTAAGCAATAAGACTAAAGAATGGCCATTTTTGTTTTCTGAATGTGCAGATTTTTCTAAAATAAACATATGTATTTCTTTTTTTGGGGGGGGTCTTTTCGAGACAGGGTCTCCCTGTAGCCCCAGCTGTCCTGGAACTCACTCTGTAGACCAGGCTGGCCTTAACCTCACAAAGATCCACCTGCCTCTCCCTCCCAAGTGCTAGGATTAAAGGCATGTGCCACCACGCCCAGCCAAAAATAAACATATTTATAATGAAAAGAAATAAATTAACTGGGCTAAGAAGATGGCTCAGTGGGTAAAACCCAGACATGGATCACAAGGGTTGGCAATCCCAGTGGTCCAACAGGAAATGGGAGGTGTAAACAGAATACTCTCCAGAAGCTTGTAAATTGGCCAGCCTGGTGTTGTCAGCAGAAAAAAACAACAGAGACCTGGTTTCAAACAAGGTAAAAGGCAAAACATGACATCAAGTTCTCTGACTTCTACTTGCTCACTATAAACAACCCCCCCCACACACATGCTTGCACCCACACATATGAATGCATGCTCACACATACAGTAAACACAAAAAAGTGTATCTTTTAGGGCCAGCAACCTGGCTCAACAATTAAAGCACTTGCAGCACAAGTCTGACAACCTGAATTTGATCCCTACAGCCCATGTAAAGTTGGAAGGAGAAACTGACTCCAACAATGTTATCCTCTGACTTCTCTCTATATGTGCTACTGCACACATAGATACAGACGCAATGGAAGAAAAATGTTTTGTCTGTAAAATGGTAAGGGACTAAAAGCTTTTGTCTACCCTAACATTTGTTGCTAAGAACTGGCTTGCATACTGTTTAGCAGCATCCTTAACTCCTACCTATCCTTAAATTCATCCTCCCTGATAGCAAAAGTATTTATAGACATTAACAAATTTTTAACCAAGTGTCTTTTGCTGGAAAAACTTCCTGGTTGCAAACCACTAGGCTTTATTTTTTTAAATTTATTTATTATGTGTATGAGTGTACTGTCTGCATGTAGGTTCGTGCACCCATGTCGTGCAATGCCGCAGAGGTCAGAAGAGGGTGTCGAATTCCCCTGGAACTGGAGTTAAAAACAGTTCTTAACTGCCATGTGGGTGCTGGGAATCAAACCTGGGTCCTCTACAAAAGCACTCGGCGCTCTTAACCGCTGAGCCATCTCTCCAGCTCCTAGGCTTTATTTTTTTAATAAAATTACTTTATTGCAATGAATCCACAAATAAAAACATCATACAGCTAGATTAAAGTAGCTACTCAAACATTTGCCCAGTCCTACACATCTTGGTGAATAGCTATTCTAAAACAATGGAGTTTCATTCACGGCTTTACACTTTTTACTATCAACTATATTTTTATTCACTTAGCAATATTTACTGTCAATTCTAAGCAAAACATATGAAAGTTCTAACCATTCATAGGGAATAAACTTCAGAGGTATCTTTGAAACAAAGCCTAATTAATCACTTTGGTAAAATCAAGCACTAATGCCTCTCATACTTACCCATTCTACTATAAAGCAACTGTATGCTTGTAAGCTGGATATCAAAAGACTCATAAGCTCTATGCATTATTTCTTCAAGGTTGGCTCCACCTTGTTTCACATCTGGTAATTCCGAACGAGTTTTACTTGTCACCTTAAAGTTAATTTAATATGTTAATTTAGAATATATGAAAGGTAATTTAGTTAATTTAGACTAGGCAAAATAAAATTCTAAAGAAAATTATTCAGTTCTGATAATGTCAGGATAAATTGATAAGCAGAAACATACAAATATTAAAAAGGTCACCAACCATTAGCTATGCAATGAAGATAGGTATAACGTGACATTTAAGAGATGAATCAAGATAGTCCTAGAAAATAATGTATCTTTACAAAAACTGAAAATCAGTAAGAAATTTCTTAACAAGAAAACCAAGCAACAAATCTAGTACAATGGCAGAATTTTAGCTGGCTACACAATAAAAGAACAGGATTTATTAATCTCTTTCCTAGCATGCTATATTTTTATTTCCCATGTTATATTTTTATTTCCCCTTTGCTGGCATACTGTGTACATACCTAATGTTACAAAAATTACATGCTCTTTAAATTTTATTTTTATTGGTCAGGCATGGTGGCACATGCCTTTAATCCCAGCACTCGGGAGGCAGAGGCAGGCAGATCTCTGTGAATTCAAGGCTAGCCTAGTCTACATAGCAAGCTCTAGGCCAGCTGAGACTAAAGAGAGACCCAGTCTCAAACAGACCAAAAAAAACAATTATTTTTATTTATGTGTATGCTTACTTATCTATATATGCACCATGTAATTTCAGTGCCCACAGAGGACAGAAGAGGGCTCCAGGAGCTAAAGTTGCTGGTAGTTGTGGGCTGCCCAGTGTTGGTGCTAAGAGTAGCAAGTGCTTTTAACTGCTAAGCCATCTGTCCAACTCCTAGGGAGATACTCGTAATCCTTATGTTCTTCTTAGTAGATCACATTACATTTGAAATAATTTCATAACCAAATTCAAATATATATCATTGACTGTGCAAACTTTATTATAAATATGAACCCAGTTGGTCTACTTAACTACCAAGTACAAAGTAACAATTAATGGAGTTTTTAAAGGGGGGGAGAATCAAAATACTATCTTTAGACTGCTGAAGGCATACTACTAGTGATTTTTTTTTTTTTCGTTTCTAGGGTCTCCCTAGCCCCAATCCACCTGGAACTCAGTATGTAGACCAGGCTGCCCTCGATCTCACAGAGATCTGCCTGCCTGTGTCTCCTAAGTGCTGGGATTAAAGGTGTTACAGTTAATGATTTTGAGCAATATTGTCCAACAATATTGTCCAACAATATTTCCATCCTTTTTTTTTTTTTTTGGTCTTTTCGAGACAGAGTCTCCATGTAGCCCCCCAGCTGGCTCACTCTGTAGACCAGGCTGGCCTTGAACTCACAAAGATATGCCTGCCTCTGCCTCCCAAGTGCTAGGATCAAAGACGTGCGCCACCACGCCCAGCTATTTCCATCCTTTTATGAGGATGGAAATACTCTGAATCTGTACTGTCCAATACAGTGGCCAGTTCTGATTAGCAAGCACTTAATAGAAATTGAATTTTTTAAATTTTATTTATTTTCATATGTGTATGAATGTACTGTCTGCATGTAGGTTTGTGCACCCATGTTGTGTCGTGCAATGCCGCAGAGGTCAGAAGAGGGCATTGGATTCCCTTGGAACTGGAGTTAAAGACTGTTCTCAGCCACCATGTGGGTGCTGGGGATTGAACCCGGGTCCTCTGCAAGAGGCCATCTCTCCAGCCCCAGAAACTGAATTTTTATTTCTCATTTATTTTTCATTAATTTCAATAATTACATGTAGCTAATGGGTACTATACTGAACAGTTCAGATCTAGAAAAAATTTCAAATTATTTTTAGCAAGAAAAGAGTCCAAAAAAGAATTAAAAAAAAAAAAAAGAGTCCATAGAGGAATAAGGAAATGAGACCAAAAAAAGGCAATCTGTCAATTTAGAATTATCTGATAGTTATTAAAATGTCAATATATGTAAGAATTCCAGAAAGATGGTTACTTTCAGAAATGACTCCATTCTATATACTTAGTAAGATTTAAAGTGAAAAGTTAAAAACCTGAGAATGGCTTTCAAATATAAATATAATTTTCTTAATTATTTGTTTTTATTTTATGCTGTGAGTGTTTTGCTTACATATATGTAGGTGCAGCATGTGTGTGAAATGCTTGTGGAAGCCAGAAGTGGGGGGTGGGGGGTCAGCTCCCCTGAAACTGCAGATGCAGGTTGTTAGGCACCATGTGGGTGCTAGGAACCAAACCCAGGTCTTCTGCAAGAACAGTAAGTACTCTTAACCTTTGCAAGAGGCCATCTTTCCAGCCCCCTATAAGTTTGCCCCAGAATTTGAGGGCTCAAATAAAAATTCTAGTTTTAGATATGAAGGGGAAGGGATATGGCACCAAATTAAGTGAAACTACACTATTTTTACCAATTAGCAAAAAAAACTTAAATCACAGTACTATTATAAATTTAAATATCAATAAGCCTAATCATACTACCTAAAAACAAAGTGCATTTTAAGCAAAGAAACACCCTAAATACTTTACCACCAATTATTATTATGTATACCTTTAAATGACCAAGGTCCAAAAGCAATAGATTTGATGTAGGGCTAAAAATTCCACCTTGTGGGATGATAACATATGAAGCCTTCACATTAATTCTGAGATCAAGAACTTTCTGTGTCTCAATAATATACAGCAGACCTATAAAAACATTAAAAATTCACAATGACTATTTCTATAACTTACTTAAAAAAACAGAATAAACAAATGACTTGATAATGCAATTTAATGTAAAGTCAGTGCTGATTTTAAAATAATCTAGAGCAAAGAATTCCCAACACAAATGCTCATCAATATGCACAGCACTAATTAAATCTAAGAACAAAACTGGAGTCTCCCTTTCCCCCCAAAAAATTGTTTTCTGGGGGGTTTTGTTTGTTAAAGATTTATTTTAGTTTTATTTATGTGTATGTATCTATGTGAATATATGCTACATTTATGTGTTAGATCCCTGAAGCTGGAGTAATAGGCAGTTGTCAAGTCAATTGACATGGGTTCTAGGAACAAAACTTGGGTCCTCTGGAAGAGCAACAAGCACTCTTAATCTCGTGAACCAGCTCTCTAGCCCTTGGGGAGTGTGGGGATATGGGTGTGTGTTCGTGTGTGTGTGTGTGTGTGTGTGTGTGTGTACATTTAAAAGGTCAGAGGAAAACATCTAGGGTTGGTCCTCAGATGCCTTCCACCTTTTTAAATTTGTTTTGTTCTTTTTGAGACAGGGTCTCCCTTTAGTCCCAGCTGGCCTGGAGCTCACTCTGTAAACTAGGCCAGCCTTGAACTCAAGAGATCCGCCTGCCTCTGCCTCCCAAGTGCTGGGATTAAAGGCGTATGCCACCATGCCCGGCTGCCTTCCACTCTTTGAGATAGGGTCTCTCTCTCTTACTGGTCTGGGACATGATCAAGTAGGCTAGGCTAGCTGGCACCTCCCACCTCATCTTGTTATTGCTGTGGTTACAGTCATGCTCTACAACATCCAGCCTTTTATGTGGGTTCTGGGGATCCTAACACAAGCCCTCATGCTTGGGAGGCAAGTGTTTTATCAACTGAGCCATCTTTACAGCCTCCCCCAAAATTTTCTTAACTCAGTCAACTTAGATAAAATTGAAGACAAAGATACAGATCTAAAAGAATATTTGTTTTTGTTTTATGAGTCTGAGTGTACTGTCTGCATGTAGTTAAATGCACCTGTGTCTGCAATGCTGCGGAGGTCAGAAGAGGGTGTTGGATTCCCCTGGAACTGGAGTTAAAGACGGTTCTTAGCCTTAGCCACCATGTGGTTGCTGGCAATTGAACCTGGGTCCTCTGCAAGAATTCAGTCAGTGCTCTTAACCATTGAGCCACCTCTCCAGCCCCCCTAAAGAATATTTGTAGATATTCTACCAGTAGAATCTGTGTAGAGTCTTCCTAATCTACAAGTTTAATACAGTTACATCTTACCATACTAAACAATGATACACAGTACAATGATTTCACTAATATTAACATAAGAAAAAAGGAAAATAAAGATTAATGCAACAAAAAAAATTTATGAAGGAGAAAAGGAAAGAAGCTCAAAAGATGAGAGTTATGCATATCAGTCTAATATAAAATAAGTTAGTTTCAATTTTCTAGAAATATTAAAATATATTGAATTTTAAAAATTAATTTCAAAAATATTTTAATAGCATTCCATTTTTTCATAAAATATTTTAATTCTAGGGGTTGGAGAGATGGCCTAGCAGTTAAGAGTGCCTACTGCTCCTGCAGAGGACCCAGGTTCAATCCCCAGCACCCACATGGCAGCTGAGAACCATCTTTGGCTCCAGTTCCAGGGGAATCCGACACCCTCTTCTGACCTTCTTGGCACTGCACGACATGGGTGCACAAAACTACATGCAGACAGTACAGTCATACACATACAAAAATAAATAAAATAATTTTTTAAAAAATTAAAAAATATTTTAATTCTAAATATCAGCAAATGATAGTATTAGTATAGAGAAGAAATAACATACTTTAAATTGTAAGAGTAAAGTGCTGGAGAGTTCAACTTTCTAAGATATCTTTCTATAAAATTTGTACTTTATATAGTGCACATTTACTATTTGAGTAATTTTTAATAGAATGACAAAAGTTTAGGAAAAATCTTAAAAGGAAAAAAAATCAAAATCTGACTACTGAGTTTAAATCCAATCTATTTACATTTAATTGTATCTGTCTATATAACAAGAGAAACTGAGTAAAAATGAGGCTTTAATATTTTGGGGTTTGGCTTCTACTGCACATATGATATACCAATATATGAACTTGAATGAATTTAAGAATTTAAACTACAAATGGATTTTGAGATTGTAACAGAATAGAAGGAAATAAATAATAACAATGAAAATGCACCACCAGACAAATTCTAATGCAAGGTTACCTTGAAAATGTTAGAGGATAAGCCCTATAGTAAAAAAAAGCCCCATAAATTAACTGGTCAAAAAAATAAAATCTCTATTATATCTGTTGGAAGACCCACTTTTCCAGTTTCACTGGTCAATCACCTGGTCATAGGACTCCCCTGGAAAGTGGGTTCATCCAAGTCATGCTAAAGAGATGGGCAGAATACCTAGTGGGTTAATGAGATGCTCAGGTTCTCCTGCCTGGGCTCCCGCCTCCCCGGGCAGTGCTTCTGGACCTTACCATAGACATGCACGGGGCTCCCTCTAAGTCTGCCTTCTTTCTGAATGCTTCTGAACAGGCTATCTCCTTTTCCTGTTCACATCCCTTTGGTAAGGATGCCTTCCTAAATGCTTTGACCTGCCCCTGCATGTCTTTGCTTTTTCTCTAAAGCGTCCTCCACACAACCTGTCTGGCCTCCATGCAGGCTCTGAACTAGCATGGCTCCATGGCTTTTTTTTACTTCTCCTGACCATTCTCCTCAAGTCAGCTGCCAAGATTCCTAACTCGCATGCCTTGAGGATTTTTCTTTAACTTCTAATAAACTGTCCTTCTTTAACTTCTAATAAAAATTCTAAAAAAACCTTTTTAATAGGAATTTATTTAATACCAATGAAATGTCAAAGATCATTATTGGCCTTCATTTGAGTGGTCTTTTGAGTTATACATAATTTAAAAAGAGGTAGGGCAGACAAAACTAGAAAAACAAAATCCCACAGGAAAAGTTGTCAGGTCTCACTAGCTGATACACGCTTTACAGTATCAAAAAACTCTAAATTCAATGTCATTTTCATAAAGTGAAAGTGTTAAAAAAAGCAATATGGACTACTGTTACCTTTTCAAAATTAAATTAGTCTAAGTTAACTTCTGTGACAGAAGAACTAAATGCAAATATGGTGTCAGTGTTTTAAAAAGGTCTCTCTCTCCTCTCTTTCTCTCTCTAAAAATATGGAACGTTTCACGAATTTGTGGGTCATCTTTGCACAGGGGCCATGCTAATCTTCTCTGTATCATTCCAATCTTAGTATATTGCTGCCAAAGCGAGCACAACATTCTTTTATGAACGAGACTAACAATCCTCTAGGGCACACTGTTTCTCCCTTGTAGCAAAAATCCATAGTTACCAGATGAAAAGCTATTAAAGATGTAATGCATTTTTTTCATGAATTTCTCTTAACTGTTAAAACAAGAGAAAAACAAAACTCTAGTAAACATAAATTTTAAGTATATGGCTAATAATTTTGAATGACCTAACACAGGCATACTTATTTTAACAGACTTTTCAGCATATATGGAATGCTAAAAATTACTTTTAATATATACAATGAGAAGGCAAGTCCTATACACCACATTAAAATTATACAGTCTCTACAGTAAAATATCTATTTACTAAATATAACAGTGGAAAAGATGGCTCAATTGGTAAAGTGTCTGCTACTGAAGCATGAGGACCTGAATTAGGCTTCTCCTCAACTGTGTAAAAGCCAGGTATGACACAGCAGGTCTATAATGCCAACACTGGTGGAAATGGAGACAGGTGGAAGGTCATTTGACTGTCAGTCTAGCCAAATGAGGGAGCTCCAAGGTCAGTGTCTCAAAAGAATAAGGTAAAAGGTGATCAAGAAAGATACAGGACACTGACTTCTAACCTCCACGCTCTAATGCAATGTGCATGCTCCCACATGAGCACATACATATAACACACAGACACACACACACACATACACACACACACACACACACACGGATGGACATGTACAGACACATACCCTTCCCTCTTAATTTGTAATTTAAAACATTCCAATAGGAAACTATCCAAGCACAAATGGTTTTGTAAACTCTTTCAAATATTTAAGGAAGAAATAATACCAAATTTTATTCTCCTAAAAGAAGAATTTTTATCTTTTCAACATAATATATCAAGCTATGGAATTCATTTTAAAACAATGAAAATAGGGGCTGGAGAGATGGCTCAGCGGTTAAGAGCGCTGACTGCTCTTGCAGAGGACCAAGGTTCAATTCCCAGCACCCACGTGGCAGCAAAGAACCGTCTTTAACTCCAATTCCAGGGGAAACCGATGCCCTCTTCTGACCTCTGCAGCACTGCACAACACGGGTGCATGAACCTACATGCAGACAGTATAATCATACACATAAAAAATAAATAAAAAAATTAAAAATAAAACAATGAAAATAGTAAGCCTACCACTATCATAGAGGTCCAAAATAGCTAAACAAAATTTTTCAATTAACTTAAATATGATTACTCAATTTCCATTAAACTGTGTCTAGTCTAGAAATAAATTTAAATATTAGTTAATTCAGAAACACTCAATTACCTGTTGCAGTCTTATCTCGAAATTCTTCAAGTTTTGTCAAAGTTGCTGACGTAAGCTGTTCTAGATGTACGTCTCTTGGAGGTCTGAAGAATTCCACTATACTATTGACTGTCCTCTGATAAAATAAGCACCATTAACATAAAACTCAAGCTCAAAACAAATGGAATTATATTGAAATTTGGTAATATAAAAAATGCTTACTGCATCATATATTATCTCTAAAGGTTCGGCTTCTATGATACATCTTTGAGCAACAGTTTCATCTAAAGGATTTGTCTCAAATGTTATTTGAAAGAGTGACATATCATTCAATGAAGACAGAAGGTAGGGCTTTTTTGAATCATTTGATATGCCAGTAATATGAAATGAATCAATTTTGGTTTCAAATCTATATGAAAAAGGACAAGACAAAAATTAGGAATCAATATAAGTTTTAAACAAATAAACATAGTAAAGACAATTTTATTTTGCATTTCTTTTTTATGAAGCAGGGTCTCCCTGTAGTCCCAGCTGGCCTGGAATTCTAGGTAGACCAGGCTGGCCTGGATCTCAGAGATCTACCTGCCACTGCCTCCAGAGTCCTGATATAATGGGTAAGCACCACTATGCCCAGTTTACTTTGCATTTCTTGTTAATTCCATTCCACTGATGTAAAAGAAAATTGACAATTCCTCTGAATTTTAATAATTACTTCAGAAAGAATCATAGTCATATGTTGATTTTCATGTTAAAAAAGCTAAGATAAGCTAGTATTTTGTGTAATCAACTGGTAATTTAAATTTAAACAATAAATTCCTACTTAGTCAATGAAAAACTGAAAAGTAGTAACAAAGTTTTATAAGGACTTCTTCATCTAAGAATAAAAACAATTAAAACCAAGCACTAGGCAGGATTTCAGACCGTCAGTGTCAAGAGCTCAGCATCCTTCTCCCCATCAAACAACTGCTGAAAAGTCACCTTTGGAAAGCAGCCTAATGGCATACTACAAACAGAGCACTTATTTGGGAAAATCTACTATAATTCACTAACATGGAGAGCCTATGGCACAAGAGCTCTGATGATTTCCAGCCCAACACCTTACTATGTGTACTAGTCTGCACTTCTTAGTACAGAAGGTCTATGCTAAGGCCAACTTAGACCTCCCAAGAAGGGGGACACTCTTCCCTCAGTTCCAAGTCTATGTATGGTAGAGTTTCACCTCAAGAAGGACAGGCAGTTGGCATTAATCATCTCTCACTCCCCAGTAACATGCATAAAAACTCTATCCCAGGCAAGCACAGCCAAGAGGACTTGAGATTTCTTTCTACAGAGTGAAGACTCCCAGAGAAATCACATTCAAGGAACGCTGGGGCCCTAATTTTCCCTCAAACCTTTTGCTCCTGAATTGTAAGCTCAATATGGAAAAGGTAAGCATATATGCATGTGTGCGCACACACACATACACACACACACACGCACCACAGTAAAGTTTATACAACACTGGAAGAAGTGGGCTTGATGTCTCTGCCTATGGATCCCAAGCAGTGCAGAAGAGGTTTGGATTAAGGGTAGAGATGGGCTGAGAGAACTGGTAGCTCTGCCTAAATAAACAAAGTATTTCTAACACAACAAAAAGAGGTTCGTGGTTAAACACAATCCTGAATACAATGGCAGTATCAGGGAAACCAGCAATTTCACCAAAATTAAAAACTTGTACAACAAAGGTCATTACCAATAAAGGGGAGACAAGCTAAAGAAAGAAGAAAATAATTACAAATCATGTGCCTGATTAGACGACTATCTAGAATATAGAAACAATAAAAAACAAATATAAATTAAAAAATCCTAATTTAAAACTGAACCCAATGAAGATATAAAATGGCCATTATTCACATGAAAAGGTAGAATTTGTCATTAAGAGAGTTCAAATTGAAACTAAAATGTGATACTGTATCTCATATTCATGAGGATTGTATAACTAAAAAAATAATTTAAAATAAAACAATAACTACACCAAAACCTTTTTTTAAGTGTGAGGGAATAGTGGGAAAAAATGTGAACCTACATACACTGTTGATGGGCATATAAAATAGTACAAGCCTGTGAAAAACACCTTGGTAGTTCTTCAGAAAGCTAAAACTAGAAGCTGGGGGCTGGAGCTATGGCTCAGCAGTTAAGAGCGCTGACTGCTCTTGCAGAGGACCTGGGTTCGATTCCCAGCACCCACATGGCAGCTAAGAAGTGTCTTTAACTCCAGTTCCAGGGGAATCCAACTCCCTCTTCTGACCTCTGCAGCATTGAGCAACATGGGTGCACCAACCTACATGCAGACAGTACACTCATACACATAAAAAATAAAAAATAAATAAAAATTAAAAAAAAAATAGAAGCTGGGCCTTAGTGGTATAGCCTGAAGCCTCAGTTACTCCAAAGGCTGCTACAGAAGAATCCCAAGCCAGCATAGGCTACAGAGTGAGTTAAGGTTAGCCGAAGGCCCTATCTCTAAAGGTAAAATAAAAAGAGAACTAGAGATATAGAGATCAGGGAAGAGAACTTGCTCAGCACCAAGGAATCCCTAGGATCAATCCAAAGCACACAGACACAAAAGAAGTTAAAAATAAAACTACCTATGACTTACAAATGATACTCAAATCCTTTTATATTAATATTCTTCATACCATGATTCACAATAGGTAAAATGTAGGAAGGAACTAAATGGTCACTGACAGATAAAAGAATAAAATTATACAGTAAAAAAAAAAAAAATCAATGAAATTTGTATACAGATAACAATATAACCGTAAAAGCATTGTGCTAAGCAAAATAAGTCAAACAAAAACAGCAGTATATTACACAATTTCACTTTTATAAAATATCCAAAATGTATAAATCTAGAGAACTGAAATGGAGATTGGTGTTTTCCAGAGGCTAGGCAAAGGAAGAAAATGTGGTATACCCACTTAGTAAAAGTGTAAGTACTTGTGTGATAATACTTTGACCAGATAGGGGTGGTGACTGTGCCATATTATGAGGGACAGGCAGCATTTGTCACCCCCAGACCCTAGCTACATGCATAAATGTTCCATTCCAGGAAGGCACTGCCAAGAATGAGGTTCCTTTCCCTCCCATTCAAAGACTGTGGGCTCCCTAGAAGTTAGATTCCAAGAACACTGAAAGGGAAAAGAGAAAAGACTATGCAATAAAACTATAAAGTGTATGCAACAAGTTAACAGATAAAAAGGATCAATTTCTAGAAATGCATAAACTATCAAAACTTAATCAGAGATTATTTGTGAATAAAGTTTTTTTAATATTTTTTTATTTATTTATGAATAAATAATAAACAGTATGAATGTACTGTTTTGTGTGTAGGTCTGTGCACCCGTGTCGTGCAATGCCGCGGAGGTCAGAAGAGGGTCTCGGAATCCCCTGGATCTGGAGTTCTCCTGGAATTGGAGTTACAGACGGTTCTCAGCCGCTATGTGGGTGCTGGGGATCGAACCCGGGTCCTCTGCAAGAGCGGTCGGCGCTCTTAACCGCTAGGCCATCTCTCCAGCCCCGTGAATAAAGTTTTAACAAATAGAAACAATACTTTCAATTATAAACTTCCCACAAAAAAAACTCAGTATCCAATAATTTCACAATTCTATCACAAAACATTTAAAGAAGGATCAAAATAATTGTTCATGTTGGCTAACTCAAAAATGAGGGAACTTTCAGCACCTAATGGTATACTAATACAAAACCAGATATAAACTGGAAGAAACACACACACACCCCAACACCAACCAAAAAAAAAAAAAAAAGACACTACAGACCAATATTGCTTACAGTTATAAATTCACAAATTCTTAGAAATCAAATTCAGCAATATATAAAAAGAATTATATAACAACCAGTCATTTTCTTTCAAGAATACAAGGGTCTTTTAATGTTTTAAAGTCAACTGATAAGGAATGGAGAGATGGCTCAGAGATTGGGTGCTCTTGCAGAGGACCCAGGTTCAATTCCTAGCACCTAGATTGTGGCTAACGACCATCTGTAACTCCAGTTCCAGAGGATCTGAGCCTTCTTCTGATCTCCTGGACACAGCATGCACAGGTGCACCTACTGACGTGCAAGCAATTCACTCATACATATAAAATAAAGGAGAAAACAGAAAGTCAACTGTCCAAAGAATAAAGGACAAAAAAAATATGATCATATCAATTAACATAGAAAATCTATTTTTTAAAAAAACTCCTATAAACCTTTCACAACAGAGTGTTCTTAATTCATTAAACTGGGAGAAGGAAACTTTTCCATCCCATAAAATATACCCAATCTATAAAAAGCAACCCAAACTCAAACTTCATGGTGAAAGACTAGACTCTTTCCCCTAAGAACATGAAAAGGCCTTTCCCATAACTTCTATTATATTACTGAGAGTTCCAGCTATGACAATCAGGTAAGAAAATGAAAGAAAAGATGTCCACACTGGAAAAAGGAAGTAAAATTACACCTTCACAAATGATGTGATCATGCATAGTACATAGAAAATCTTATAGAATCTAATAAAGCTCTGATAATTAATGATTAAATGAATTTATCAATTTTGGGGGAGGAAGTAACACAAAAACGATACAAAGGAGCTAATTCCAAGTCCAGAATGGTAGAGCAAAACTGCAATCCCAGCACTCAGGAGGCTGAGGAAGGAAGATGGTGATTAGTTCAAGGTCATTTTGACCTGTTTACTGTATAGCAAGAGCCTTCATACACATACACAAAGATCATAAACCTAAACTTATGAACTTAACAGTATAAAATGCTGATAAGAAGATACAGGATCCAGGGCTGGAGAGGTGGCTCTGTGGTTAAAGAGAACTGACTACTCTGCATAGCACCCAGGTTTTAATCTCAACATCCACATGGTGGCTAACAACTATCTGTAACTCTAGTTCCAGGGGATTCCAACACCCTCTTTCTGACTTCCACAGGCATTGTACAACATGAGCACATTTACATCCATGCAGGCAACACAGTCCTACACATAAAATATAAATAAACAAAATATTTTTTAAAAGAAAATACAGGGACAAGGTTCCTACCCTTTGAATTGGGCAAAAACTTCACATACCAAAACACACATAACAAAGTAAATATATATGAATGGCAGTAAATCAAAATTAAAAACATTTTTGTTACAAGGGATGTAACAAGGAAAATGAAAATATTCTGAGTGAAAGAAAAGAGATTACCTTATTTGCAAGACCTGAGGGTGAGTGTAAAAGAGTGCTTATAGCATTTGTCTAACATGTGAGGCACCCTGGGCTCAATCCTTAGCATCTCTAAAACTGTATATATACTATCTCTGGTAATGATGGGGTGCCTCGATTTTAGAACACCTGCATAACATGAGAACAGCCCTGAATTTGATCCCTTCCAGAGATGGAAAGAGAATATGAATGAAAAAGACAAATATAAAGAATTTATAAGAACTCTTAGAACTCAAAAACAAGGCATCCAAATTAAAGGGGGGAGAAGAGTTTCAAAGACATTTCTCCAAACAAAATATGCACATAAAATGGCCAATGAGGGGCTGGAGAGATGGCCTAGCAGTTAAGAGCGCCGACCGCTCTTACAGAGGACCCGGGTTCGATCCCCAGCACCCACATGGTGGCTGAGAACTGTCTGAAACTCCAATTCCAGGAGAACTCCAGTTCCAGGGGAGTCCGACACCCTCTTCTGACCTCCGTGGCATTGCACGACACAGGTGCACAAACTTGCATGCAGACAGTACATTCATACAAATACATAAATAAATAAAATTTAAAAAAATGGCCGATGAGTACAGAAAATATATTCAACATCATAAATCATCAAGGAAATGGAAATTAAGCCCACACTGAGATACCATTCTTTGCTAAAACAGCTAGAACAGAAAATAACAGTTGTTGCTGTAGATATGGAGAAATTTGACATTTCAAACAGTGGTGGTAGGAATGTAAAATGATGCACCTGGGGCTAGAGAAATGGTTCAGTAGATAAAAGGACATACTGCTCTCTTTTCAGAAGACCCAAGTTTGGTTCCCAAAACTCACATCAGGCAGCTACAACAGCCTATAACTCCAATTCCAGGGGACTGGGATGTGACACTGGCACACACTTGGCACACACACACTCTCAGGCCCACACAAATATACAGAATACAAGAACAATTTTTAATACTGTGCTGCTTTGGAAATTATCTGTCAGTTCCCCCAAAAAAAGTTAAACATGAGACTATGTGAGGTTTGAATGACAAATATCCTCTATATACTCATGTATTTGAACACTTGATCCCTACATGGTGGCAATGTTTGGGGAGGTTTTAGAACATTTAAGACATGAAGGCTTGTTATAGGAAGTATGTCACTGGGAGTGGGCTTTGAGAATTTATAGGCTTTCTGCACTTTCAGTTTGCTCTCTCTTCCTGAGTGTGACCAAAATGTAGCTAGCCAGCTCCCTGCTCCTGCCCTACTGTTGTGCCTCCTCCACCACTATGGACTTCTAAAACTGTAAGCCAAAGTAGCACTTTCCTATGTAAGTTGCTTTTGGTCATGGTATTTTATCAGAGCAAAAGAAAAATAATTAATACATTAGGCAACCATTCTACTCCTAGGTAAAATATACCAAAAAATGAAAACCTCCATCCAAATAAAACTTTGTCCATGAATATTCCTAAAAGTATTCATAGTAAGCAAAAGATGGAAGCAACTTAATTACCTATCAGTTGATGAACTGACACAAAATGTGGTACAGCAATATAATGGAATACAGACAAAAAAGAACTAAGCATAAATTCATGCCATATAAATGAACCTTAAAGAAATCATAAAATTAGGGACTAGAGAAATGGCTCAGGATTTAAGAGGACTGTCTGTCCTTGCAAAAGACCTGGGTTCAAATTCCAGAACATATATGGCAGCTAACAACCATCTGTAACTCTCGTTCCAGGGAAACTAACACCCTCTTCTGTCCTCCACAGGGACTGCACAACATGAAGTATACTTACAGATATACTCATGCACATAAAAAAAAAAAAATAAAAAAAAAAAAAGAATGCCAGGTGTGGTGATGCACACCTTTAATCCTAGCACTCAGGACGCAGATGCAAGTGAATCTTTGTGAGTTCAAGGCCACTCTGGTCTACAGAGTGAGTTCCAGGACAGCTGGGGCTATAGGGAGACCCTGTCTCAAAAAGACCAAAAAAAAAAAGAGCAACTCCAAATCAATAGTATTTGTGATGACAGGGGAAACAAACATCACAACAGACAAAGTAAAAATCCAGACAATCATACAGGAATACTTCAAAAACATATACTCCACTAAATTTGAAAACCTAAGAGAAATGGATGAATATTTGAAATTCTGGGAACCAACAAAGCTTAACCAAGAAGAGACTGACAGTTTAAACAGACCCATAATATTTGAGGAAATTGAGGATGTAATAGAAAAAACCTCCCTACTAAAAAAAGCCTGGGCCCAGATGGATTCACAGCAGAATTCTATAAAACATTTAAAGAGGCCCTACAACCATTACTACTCAATCTGTTCAGAAGGATACAAACCGAGGAAATTCTCCCAAATTCCTTCTATGAAGCCAGCATCACCCTAATACCAAAACCAGGCAAAGATACAACCAAAAAAAGAAAGCTATAGACCCATCTCATTAATCAACAAACATGCAAAAATTCTCAACAAAATACTTGCAAATCGCATACAGACCCACATCAAAAAAAGATCATCCATCCATCATGACAAAGTTGGATTCATACCAGAGATGCAGGGATGGTTCAACATACATAAATCAATAAATATCGTAAAACACATAAATGGACTGAAAGACAAAAACCACAAACATCTCAATTGATGCAGAAAAAGCCTTTGACAAGATCCAGCATCCCTTCATGTTTAAAGTCCTAGAGGGAATCAGACTGAAGGGAACATTCCTCAACATGATCAAAGCCATATATAGCAAACCCACTGCCAACATCATCCTAAATGGAGAAAAATTGGAACCATTTCCCTTAAGGGTGGGAACCCAGGAAGGCTGCCCCTTATCACCACTCCTCTTTAACATAGTTCTTGAAATGCTTGCTAGGGCAATAAGACAAGAGAAGGAAATCAAAGGAGTACTAATCAGAAAAGAGGAGGTCAAACTATCTCTCTTTGCAGATGATATGATAGTTTACCTGAGGGATGCTAAAAACTCCACCAGAAAACTGCTAGAAACAATTAAGAGTTTCAGTAAAGTGGCGGGATACAAAATTAACCTGAAAAAATCAGCAGCCTTTCTTTACACCAACAATAAACAAGTGGAGAAGGAATATAAGAAGATCTTCCCACTCACAATAACCTCAAAAATAATAAAATACCTGGTAACAAACCTAACCAAAGATACCAATGATCTCTACAACAAAAATTTTAAACCCCTGAAGGAGATTGGAAATGACATCAAAAGATGGAAAGATCTACCATGCTCATGGATTTGAAAAATTAATATAGTAAAAATGTCCATTTTACCCAAATTGATATACAAATTCAATGCAATCCCAATCAAAATCCCCATAAGCTTCTTCACAGACTTGGAAAAAAAATCCTTAAATTCATATGGAAAAACAAAAGACCCCGAATAGCTAAACCCTGAGTGAAAAATTCAATATAGGGAGGATTGCTCTACCAGACTTCAAGCTATATTAACAGGCGCATAGTCATAAAGACAACCTGGTACTGGCACAAAAACAGACCCATTGAACAATGGAACAAAACTGAATATCCAAACTTGAGCTCATACAATTTCAGCCACCTCATATTTGACAAAGGGGCAAAAAAATATCAAACTGGATCACCATTTGTAGAACAAAATTAAACCCCTACCTCTCACCTTGTACAAAAATCAACTCCAAGTGGATCAAAGATCTCAGCATAAAACCTGAAACCCTGAGGTGACAGAAGAAAAATTTGGTAACAACTATAAGACATAGGTGTAGGAAAAAGACTTTCTAAATCACACAGCAGCTGCATAGGAAATAAGGTCAAGAGCTGACAAAATGGGACCTCATCAAACTCAAAAAGCTTCTGTACAGCAAAAGAAACAATCAAGGAAGTGAAGAGAAATCCCACAGAGTGGGAGAAAATCTTCACTAGTGATTCATCCAACAGAGCATAACGTCAAGAATACACAGACTACTCAAAAAACAAAGAAGAAAACAAATGACCTACAAAAAAGATGGAGTAAAGACCTGAACAGAGATTTCACCAGTAAGGAAGGAATGACGGCTGAGAAACATTTTAAAAAGTGTTCAACATCATTAATAACTAAGGAAATGCAAATTAAAACCACTCTCAGATATCCTCTCACTCCAATACGACTGGGTAAGATCAAGAACACAAAAAATACCAAATGCTGGAGAGGTTGTGGGGAAAGAGGAACACTCATCCACTGCTGGTGGGACTGTAAACTTGTACAACCATTATGGAAAGCAGTGTGAACCCTTAAAAAGACTCAAAATGAGCCTAACACCTGACCCAGCTATACCACTCTTGGTATATACCTACAAGACTCATCCTACTGCAAAGATACATGCACAACCATGTTTATTGCAGCTCTCTTCACAATAGCGAAGAGCTGGAACCAACCCAAATGCCCCTCAACTGACGAGTGGATGACAAAAATGTGGTACATCTACACAATGGAGTACTATTCAGTGGTAAAGAAAGATGACATCATGAACTTTGGTAAATGGATGAACTCAAAGCCATTATGCTAAGTGAAATAACATAGTCCCAGAAAAACAAGCAGCATATGGACTCCCTCATTTGTGGATGCTAACATCAAATCCCCAGATGAAAGGCAAGCTGAACATTATTGTTATATTTCTGTTTATCTGAAAGCAACTATATTATGATAATGTAAATCTCTTAAAGGCTCTAGAATCAATCCACCACTTACTTTCAGACTCTGTAATTACTGTATATGAGTGAAAAGTATGTACGCATATTTTAGAGTAATATAAAATTAAAAAAGGAAAATGAATTCTTAAACATAAAAATAGACTGAGAGAAAGATGGAGGATAGTTATGGCAGAGTGCATGATCTGGGGTGGGGTAGGGGGAAGGGAAAGGGGATTATGTTTAAACTGAACTGAGAAATGATGTCTGAAATACACGAAACATCAATAAAAGAATTATAAAAAATGATTTTTTAAAAAAAGGATTATAAAATCTATAATGTTAAGTGAACAAAAGCCAAATAGAAACGACCATATACAGCATGACTTCATTTATCTGTTCACATAGACATCTTTTCTTTGCTGTACATGATGCATGCATGTGGGTATGCAGATCCATGTGTACAAATGTAAAGGCATTGCTGTGTGAAAGGAAGGGAAGAGGAACAATGGAAAGAGGGAAAGGAAGGAGGAATTAAGAGAAGGAATGAAAGAAATGGAAAAAAGGAAGAAAGGAAGATAGAGAGGCGGAGGAAAGAAAAGGAAGAAAACAGAGGGATGTGTAATAAAAGATACCCACATTAAAAACCACATTTATTATTTCTTTTTGTATGGTGCAAAAACTACTTTTTAATTTTTCTTTAGTGTTCTATGCTTCATTAGCACGTAGCTTTCTACTGAATGTATATAATTAATACACCAATTATGCATATTACAGGAAGAAAATCTAAGTTTCTAAAAACAAAAAACGACACATAAAATTATAGTACTCTTTTCAAGACTAAAAAGGTTTTAGCCTTAAAGTGAAATTTTTAAAGACACAAGTTGAATATCCTTCATATGTAAAATGCCTGGAATAAATTCCTCATATTTTGGATTTTGGAATATTTGCAAATGCATTATAAAGTATATTAGGGAGGGGACCCAAGTCTAAGCATAGAATTTATTTACACTTTATATTTTCCTCACATATATAGTCTAAAGATGATTTTACACAGTATATTTAGTGCATCTATGTTTTGACAACAATCTATCACACAAAGTCAGGTGTGGAATTTTCCATTAACAACTTCATGTCAAAAGCAATTTGAAATTTTGTGTTTCAGACATTCAAAATTAGGAATGCTTAACATGTGAAAGAAAATGAAATTATACTTACTTTATTGCTTGTGCTCCTGGTCTTTGAACAATCAAAGTACTGAGTCCTTCCACTACAATGTCTATCAGGTCAGGCTTTTGATGATTTTCTCTTAGAACAACAGACATACTTTTTAAGTGAACAAAAAACTTCATGGCTTCAAACTAAAGTATATCCAGAATGATATAAGGGGAGGAAAAAAAAAACCACATCTATAAATTCAAAAAATAATCTTATTTATTCCACAAAATCATTTATTCCATAAACTAAAGATACTTTTAAACAATCTATCAAAGAATTGCTATAATAATACTAAAAAATAAAGGACCAGGGGCTGGAGAGATGGCCTAGCAGTTAAGAGCGTCAACCACTCTTGCAGAAGACCGGGGTTCGATCCCCAGCACCCACATGGTGGCTGAGAACCGTCTTTAAGTCCAGTTCCAGGGAAATCTGATGCCCTCTTCTGACCTCTGCGGCACTGCACGGCACAGGTGCACAAACCTAAATGCAGACAGTACATTCATACACATACAAGAAATAAATAAAAATTTAAAAATAAAATAAAGGACTTTTATTTCTACTTTAGAAATTAAATAAATGCCTAATTTATAAAGAGTGAAAAAGACTACAGAAAAGTTGGCAGCATATTATTTCTGAAAGAAGTACATCAGTTTATTTAACATTGATTTAACATTAAACTTGGAGGTATGAAGCAAGAAAATAGCTTACTGTCTTTGGCAAGGTTGGATCAACTGCTGTTTCACTATAGCCAATTGCTTCATAGAGTAAAACTTTTTCTTCAGGTGTCAACATTTCTTCAAGAACTATAAATCACAAAGTGCTTTCTTACTAATAGTAATATAAAACAAATATAATTTAACTGGCCTTATAAAATAAAATGCAAATTTCTTAACCTTTATTAATTATTATTATGTGTGTGTGTGTGTCTGTGTATGTATGCACAATGACACAGCACATGTGTGTACAGTCAGAAAACTTTTTTTTTTTTGTCTTTTCGAGACAGGGTCTCCCTGTAGCCCCAGCTGTCCTGGAACTCACTCTGTAGACCAGGTTGGCCTTGANACTCACAAAGATCCGCCTGCCTCTCGCCCTCCAAGTGTAGGAATTATAGGCCACTAGCGCCACCCCAACGCCGCGGGGCCAAGAAACAATTTTAATGAGGTTGGTTTTCTCTTTCCAACGTGACAATGGGATACCACATGACTTGAACGTCAGTTTCACAAGACTGTGCTGGGCCAAACAGGCCGACCTTTACCAGCACGCCAGCGCCAAACCCAGAAAAAACAGATTTTTTATTTGAATCATCCCCAAAAGCAATAAACAATTACGATTATGATCATTGACAATTTTACAGTAATTTTTCCCACATTTTAAAGTTATTAAACATAAATATAGTACTATAAAATTTTAAATGTCTACACTTAGCTAGAGCTTATTCGTATTGTATTGGGAGTAAAAACAAGTAGGTAGATACAGTATCTTAATTCTTTCCAGATGGATAAAATCAATTTAGCATGCCTGATATGCTAGGGCCATAGTGTAAACAATTGAAACATCAAGATACATAAAACATCTAAGGCCCTAACCATCCAAAGCTATGATCTTTATTTTTTGTGTAAAAAACACAAATCTTAACAGTCATGTTGTCTGTAATTCCAAGTACCCAGGGTCTGAGCCAGAAAGATATCAAAATTATATCCAAAAAATTAAATTAAGCTGCGGTAATACAGTGAGGCACCCCCCCCAACTCAAAAATGAAACAAAATTGTATATAGTGTCTTATGTATGTGTGTAATGCCCCAAAGTAGAAAAAAATTTCTAATAAACTATGTAAACTAAAAATTTACAATGGCTTAGCACATTTTCTTTGGTTTTTTCAATTTTTTTTTTTTTTGGTTCTTTTGCGTTCATAGCCCCAGCTTGCCCAGGACCCTATATGTGCCTTTACTATCTATTTTCTTTAAATTTTTATTTGGTTTCTGTTTGTAGGAAGTGCTGTCTGCGTATGCAGGTTTGGTTGCACCCGTCGTCGTGCAATTGCGGCGGAGGTCAGAACAGGAGTCACGTCCGGATTCCCTGGAACTGGAGTCTCCTTGGAATGGGTTTCAGGACGGTCTGGCCGCCCATGTTGGGGTACTGTGGGATCCGAACCCGGGTCCTTCTGCAAGAGCCGGTCGCACTCTTAACCGCGTCTAGGCCAATCTCTCCAGCCGGGGTTAGCACGATTTTTCAACTTTTACTTTACCTATTACTAAGCCAATGTGGTGACTCTAAATTTCGTGGACATAAAATTCTTTTGTAAGCACTAGTAACATAAAGTCTAAAGATAATTTTACACAATATATTTAGTGCATCTATGTTTTGATAACAATCTATCACACAAAGTCAGGTGTGGAATTTTCCATTAAACTTCATGTAAAAGCATTTCATATTTTGGTATTCACATGTTCAGATTTAATTATCTTTTGACGTTAACATAAATTTAAGAGTACAAGGCTTCCTTGGCTTCCAAACTGGGATATTGCACAGGGAAGATGAGCGATAAGGGCCCGCTGTGAGAGATCTCGTTATAACGATTTATAACATGGGGAAAAGAATGTTTATGAGGGGACCGCACTTGCAAGTGATACAGGATCGGTCTCTGGAATGCGCAGAGAGTTTACCAAAGGCACCACTAAACCAATAAAGCAAATAAACAAAAAAAAAAAAGGTCTCCCTTTGAGTCAAGAAAGACTCCTCCGTCAGCACCAGCTACACCTCCACCTGCCTGGAAATACTGTGCAGCCTACACCAAGTCGGCAGCCTGTATGTCCGTATATCCCAAATACTATTGGGCTATTAGCTCTATCCTGTGAGGAATATACCCACAAGCTTACATCCTCTCATGGTCTAGGAGAGTCGTTATTAAAACCACACGAGACCCTGTCAATACCTAACACAGAAATAAATGTATTCATGGATAAACTATACCATCCAAACATTCTGCTGGTCTATACCAAAGTAACACACAATAACAATTAGTACTGTTAAATACCCTCATATCCAATTGCGTGTGTCTGGTAGCGCAATAGGATCGAAGTTATATTAGTATGGTTAAATACCTATATATCTAATTGCATGTTTGCTTCATTGTAGGATTGAAAAGGTTATGCCTGGACAAGCTGTCAGCACCATGAAAGAAAACCACCAGAATGACCGATGGAGACCAAGAACAACAGCTTCCAAGCAGAAAAGATAGACGTGTTTGTTCTCATCCACCTGTGCCCCTTTTCTAAGCTCGGGAACAAATCTGCGGAGCCCAACGCTGTGGGGCGCGGAAGGATTAAATGTAAGGGCTTTTCCTCGTCCGATTCTGGGCTGTGAACCCTCGGATGTGTTGTTGTGAGCTGAAACGTAACGAAGAGATATATAGCAGTGGCGTGGGACACCTCAGATCTGAATCAACCTTTTGACACCTTGAAGCACATTAACAAGGCCCCCCCTCGCTGGAGGTGGTATCAACAGGAACATGCGATGTGAGCAGGGCCAGCTGACAGAGGTGGAGAAATGGACGACACCTGACTGGATAGAGCTGGCTGTGAACAGGCCCAGCAATAGCTGACCTTGCAAACTGTATTTACATCGAATGAAGGAATGCTACACCTGTACTCACAAATGATCACTATGTTTTTTAAAAAAATATGAAAACCAGAAACAAAACAAAAACAAAAACAACAGAGAAAGATGCAGGGAAAAGCTTACAGACAGCATGTCACATGATCGGGCGGCGTCGAAGGCAGTATGCGGTAGCGGGTCTTGGGGTCGCCTATGGCCTAGTGGTTTGGAGCGCCGACTGCTCTTACCAGAGGACCCGGGTTCGGATCCCCAGCACCCACAATTGGTGGCCTGAGACCGTCTGAAACCTCCCAATTCCAGGAGACTCCATCCAGGGGATCCAATCCAACCCCTCTTCTGACCGTCCGGCGGCATTGCACGACATGAGGTGCACAAACCTGCATGCAAAAAAAAAAAAAAAAAAAAAAAAGAAATAAATTAAAATTTTTAAATAATTTAAAAAATTATTAACAAAAGAATAAATAAATTAAAAAATAAAAATCAAATTTAAAAAAAGAGTTTATAAAAAGTTATAACAATACAGCAACGAGGGACCAACCAGGAATTGTGTGACACTATGAAAAGATTAAATATCCACATCATAGGGATAGGAGGAAGGAGAAGAATCCCAAGAGTAATGGTTTTGATCAGATCTTCAACAGGAATATAATAGATGAAATTCCCCAAACTAAAAATAGGAAAAACCCCGGGCTTGGAGAGTGCCTAGCGATTAGAGTGACCGACAATTTGCAGAGGGACCTGGGTTAGATCCCCAGCAACCACATGTGCGGCCAAGAACCAGTCTGAAACTCAAATTCCCGAGGGGAGACTCCGTTCCAGGGGAATCGTGGAGCACCCTCTTCTGACTTTCCGCGGGCAAAATTGGAATAGAACAAGGGGTGCACAGACCTTCAGCATCAAGGACAATATGCTGTACATTCTATACACGTACAGAGCCAATTAGAACTGATAAAAAATGTTGAAAGCTATAATAGAAAAATGGTAAAAATAGGAACAGAAACCCATACATACAAATCACCCCAAAGAAAGCAACATAGAAACACCAGGGCAATAATGGAACATAGGACCAAGCAGATAATGAAAAAAAAAACTTTTTTTTTAATTAATTAAATTTAAAAAAGAAGTATAAAATTTTAAACAAGTCTAGGACGGCCCAAAACAAAGATCTCTTGAAAACATTCTTCTAGAAAGCCACAAGAGAGATAATAAAGTTTAACATATTAAGGGGAACATAAAAAAATGAAAACAAAACAAAACAAAACAAAAAAACAGAGAAAGATGCAGAAAAGTTACAGCAGAATGTATGATCTGGGATGGGTAGGGGTGGGGTGGGGGGAAGGGAAAGGGATATATGCCTGAACTGAATTGGAAAATGATGTATGAAATACACAAAGCATCAATTAAAAAAAAACATAATTTAAAATGCTTTAACAGTATATAACTAACAAAATTTTATAATTTTGATAGTAATAAATTTAACTATATTCAGTTTTGTTTTGGTTTGGGTTTTTTTTTGTATTTTTGAGAAAGGGTCTCCCTTTAGCCCCAACTGGCCTGGAACTCAGTATGTACACCAGGCTGGCCTTGAATTAAATATATTGTTATATGTACTTACACTGTCTATTTTAATTAGAGAGAAAACTTTTTGAAAATATTTATGTACATGATGATAGCTAACTATACTAATATAAAATGAAATGAACATACGTCCAGGCTTAACATCTTCATTAGCACCTGATTCTGACCAAGTCCACAGCCAGCTAAACCATGTTGAATTATCCTCTGGATCGTTTACTCCTTCTTTATAAATCCTGTATCCAGCTTTCTTTGCCTAAAATAAATAAAATTTCTGATAGATAACAAGGTATCCTTGTTATAGCAATCACAATAAATAGAAGCAGAACATTTCCAAAACTAATCTATTTGAGTGAATGAATGTAAACAAAAGACACTTAAAACATCGTAACAGCAACATTTGAAAAAATAAGAATTTGGCTTTACATCTTCATACAAACCACGACATTTTATAAGTTACAAGGAATTTTGTCTCATATAAATGTCGTCAAAAATTAAATCAACTTATTTTTTTTTTTTGAGACAGGGTCTCCCTGTAGCTCCAGCTGCCCTGGAACTCACTATATAGACCAGGCTGGCCTTGAACTCACAGAGATCTGCCTGCCTCTGCCTCCCAAGTGCTAGGATTAAAGATGTACACCACCATGCCTGGTTTTAAATCAACTTTTCTTAAAACACACACAAAAACACAAGTTGAGATCTTCAGAAAACAGTATGTTGTAGTACAACAGACAGTATCACAGTCTCTACCATGTCAATGCATTTTATTTATTCTTATTAAAGATATTATTAATAAAAGATAATCTGAAATTACCTCAACTTCGGCCTGTTGTCTACCTAACGTTATATTAAAAACATCCAGAACTTTTTCCAACTCCTAAAAATATAAACAAAAATATGTTAACTTTATATAATAATTTTACATTAAAATTTCTGTATATAAGCTACTACATTATGAAAAAGAGAAAACAGCACTATCAATTTAAAATCTCTTATCAATATAAGTTTTATCTGATATATACATTATTAGCCTGGAAATTAAAATAGACTAACTTTAGAACAAAGAAATCATGGCTGCTATGAATACAGTATTACAATTTCTTTTCTTTTTTTTTTTTTTTTTTTTTTTTTTTTTTTTTTTTT
>VZQC01002242.1:2415314-2432268 GCA_009823505.1 Rhizomys pruinosus | reverse complement strand
TTTTTTTTGTCTTTTCAAGACAGGGTCTCCCTGTAGCCCCAGCTGGCCTGGAACTCACTCTGTAGACCAGGCTGGCCTTGAACTCACAAAGATCCACCTGCCTCTGCCTCCCGAGTGCTAGGATTAAAGGCGTACGCCACCATGCCCAGCCTCAATTTCTATAAATAAGGAAATGATGCCATACATGCAGGGTTTAAAATGTCTTCCAGAAGAAACTAAGTTTTAATTACAAATAAGAATAATCACATCAGTACTATTTTGAATTAATAATGTAATTATTCCTTTGTCTATCTACATTGTTTATATGTCATCATTAGGACATTCCAAATAGACCTAGATGTACTTAAAATTTGTTAAAACTTATTTTTAACTTTTATGCTTTTCAAAGTTATTATTTCTACTGAATAAATTGAGACAAGTTAAATCTTTTATCCTATCTATGAATTCCTAGGACTACTTTTAACTTTCAGATTCAAGCTGCTTTTTCTTCAAGAGAAGCAAATATGACTATAAATCTAGAACAGACCTTAACTCAGGATTCTACTATCCAGTATATGTAGAGCACTCAGGTTAAGATCCATAACTAAGGGACTGGAGAGACAACTCATGTGATTAAGAACACCAACTGCTCTTGCAGAGGACCTGGGTTCAATTCCTAGCACCCACATGACAGCTAACAACCATCTGTAACTCGAGTTCCAAGGTAATCTGACACCTTCTTCTGACTCTGCAGGCACTGCACAACAATGCAGGCAATATACTCATGCACATAAAAAAAAATAAAAATAATAAAAAAGATCCATAACTAAGTAAGGAAATCTGAAACTATCCAAAAGGCCTCTACTCTCTAAACAATTCCTAATTGTTCCTGGTCTTCCTTCAGTCTTCTACCTTGAAAATAAAAGGAAAATGTAAGAATTCAATCTTCTCATAATTTTTAATTGAAAATCCAATCTAGATTCAGAATCATTAACATTCATTTCAAGATGCTAGCTCCCCTCAGTCTCTCTAAACTGTACTTGATCCACCTGTTAAAAAAATTCCCTTGTAGGCCAGGCGTGGTGGTGCACGCCTTTAATCTAGCACTCAGGAGGACAGAGGCAGGCCGATCTCTGTGAGTTCAAGGCCAGCCTGGTCTACAGAGGGAGTTCCAGGACAGCTGAGGCTACAGGAGACCCTGTCTTGAAAAGACCAAATAAATAAATAAATAAATAAATAAATAAATAAATAAATAAATAAATAAAATAAACTCCCCTTTAGCTGGGCGTGGTGGCACACACCTGTAATCCCAGCACTCCGGAGGCAGAGGCAGGTGGATCTGAGTTCAAGATGAGTTCAAGGCCAGCCTGGTCTACATAGTGAGTTCCAGGACAGCTGGGACTACAGGGAGATCCTGTCTCAAAAGACAAAAAAAAAAATCCCTTTTAGAATCTGTAATAATGCTAAAAAGATAACACTAATACAAAAGTACTAACTCAAGGCAAATAATTAAATACAAAATTCCTGATAAAGACTAGAATGGCAGAAAAATAAGTTATAAAGGTGTGTATGGGCAGAAAACAGAAAATCCAAGAAGATCTTGCAAGGGACAAAAGATGATGAGAACTTCAGAAGGAGCAGAATTAGAACAGGCAGATGTGAGGACGGATGGGTCGTATCCATGATGAGCACAGGAGCTCCTACAGAGGACGCTCATTTACTGAATGCAGTGAGACAGTAATTATGAAATGTCATTCTGCCAGATAATGTATGGCTTTGAAATTAATACAGAGGTTAGAAGTGATACATCATGCACTTCTGAGGCTTCAAATATATTTGTAAAGGAAACTTCAAGTTACCATATATAGAACCAAAATCTTTTCAACTTAAAAATAATCTCCAGCCAGGCCAGGCATGGTGGCGCACGCCTTTAATCCTAGCACTTGGGAGGCAGAGGCAGGTGGATCTTTGTGAGTTCAAGGCCAGCTTGGTCTACAGAGTGAGTTCCAGGACAGCTGGGGCTACAGGGAGACCCTGTCTCAAAAAGAAAAAAAAAAAAAAAAAAAAAAATCTCCAAAATTTCCAAGGTCACTGGAAGATTTCTCTAGGCATTTAATTACCCAAGTAAATTTAAGATTAAAGCATAAAAATGTCCAAATAAAAGAGACAGGGCAACACTGAAAAATTAAAAAAACATTATTTACTAAAAATGAGAAGGGCCAATTTCCAGCCTGCATAAGATTGTGCTGTGCCTGCCAGCTAGTAGAGGCCAAGACCTTAGAAGTAATTCTAGGAACATCTGGCTGATACTTGACTTGAGCCTCTGGAAGAGCTCCTGACTAGCTAAAGCAGCTAGTCCCTCCAATACAAAATCAGAAGAAAGAACCTAAACCCTAGACCAACCAGCTTTTCAAGGCACACCAAGAGTACAAGTCAGTTTTTACCTCAAGAAAGAAAGACTTGAGTTTCATACCAGAATCACAAACAACAAAGAAATTTACATGACAAAATCACAATGAAAAAATATGAAAAACCCAAATAAAAACAAGTCGCATATAAAGTGACCCATCAGAATTACAGCAGGCTTTTCAATGCAAAATCTCTGTGCAGACTAGGCTGGCCTTGAACTCAGAGATCCACCTACTGCTGCCTCCTGAGTGCTGGGATTAAAGCTGTGTACCACCATTCTTAGCCCCAACACAGAATAATTTACCCAGAAAAATGTCTATTACAGTGGAAGAATAAAGAAAAATCTTCCATGACATGAACAGGCTGAAAGAATTCATGACCAGAAAACCAGCACTTCAGAGAATACTTGAAGCAATACAAAGAATGGAAAAAATGAACAACTACACCCAAGCAGCAATAGAAAGAAATGAAATGAAACACAAAGTTAGACCAAGAATACCCAAAGTATTCATCCTACTGCAGAGATACTTGCTACTCTTTTCACAATAGTGAAGAGATGTGTCCTAGTTTGTCTTCCATTGCTGTGACAAAACACTCTGACCAACACCAACTTGGGGAGGAAAGGGTTTATTCAGCTTACATCTCCTGGGTCACAGGTCATCACTTAGGGAGCCCAAGGCAGGAACTCAGGGCAGGAACCTGGAGGCAGGAGCTGAAGCACAGACCATGGAGGAATGCTGTTCACTGGCTTGCTCCCCTGGCTCATGCCCAGCCCACCTTCTTATACAGTACACAACAACCTGCCCAGGGTGGCACTACTCATTGTGGGCTGGGCCCTCCCACACTGCTCAACCATCAAGACAATACTCCACAGATGTGGCCACAGGCCAATCCAATGGAGCCAATTCCCCAATTGAGGCTCCCTCAACCCAGGTATGTCAAGTTGACACTAAAGCTATCCAGCACAAGATGGAAGCAACCTGACAAGTGGATAATGAAAATGTGGTACATATTTTCATGATGCAGTTCCATTCAGTGGTAAAGAAAGACTATATCATGAAATTTGCAGGTAAATGGATAGAACTAGAAGCTGTTATTCTAAGTAAGTAACATAGACTCAAAAAAAAAAAAAATGTTGTCCCTCATCTGTGGATCCTAGCACCAAATCTTTATATGCAAGTATATATCCTGATGTAATTTCAGGAACCAAGTAAATGAAAAGGAACCAAGAAGGTAAAGGGAAAGAGAGAACCTGAGACAGAAGACTAGTAAGAGACAGTTGTTATTAGGGGAGAAATGGATAAAATCTGGGTATCTAAATGGGAGGGAAGAAGAAGGGTTATAGAAGGAAATGTGGGGATAAAGGGAGCCCAAGACAAGTCAGGCCATAGGACACTGGCAGTATCAGGGGAGAAATGGGAAAAATGGGGATACTTTAAATGGAGAAGACATGGAGGGAGGGCTAGACAGGGAAGGGGAGAGAGGAAAGAGGAGAGATAAGTAATGCCTAGCTAGGGTAAAAAACCTGAAGGACTCATATTAGTCTAACAATCTATTGACAAATTACACATACAACATCTCCACATGAATCCATGTGCAAAGCTGAAGGCCACATAACAAGAAACAGTACCAGACAGGAAAAACCTTCCTTTGAGTCGTTGGCCAGGGTAGTCCCAAAAGACTCCCCAATTTACACAGGCTTTTGCCACAGGTCCCCATAGCCTCCCAGAACCAGAAGGTAAGACCCTATTGCTGAAGGCAGGACATAGTTTGGAGACCAGAATTGGAGTACTGGAGCTGGAACTGACGGGGAAGCCACCTCCCCTGAAGGCTTGCTCTCAGAGCTTTGAAGAGCACTACACAAGCTACTAAGGGAGAATAGAAATAAATGGTCAACACCAGCTTGAAGATAAATATCCACATCAATGTCCCGCACAGCATATGACATTGGTGCAGTACTGGCGCTTTTATCTTGAGAACAATCAACGGCTAATTAATTGTACTTAAAGCCCATTCAGTGGGGGGAAAATCATGTGTGGTACAGTAAACATAGCCAGATGCACAAAAGCTTGAGAGCTAATAAGATCTTAGAGAAACTCTCAAGGTTGTCACATCGCTAGGCAAAGGTAACATCTTACTAACTAATATAAGGTATCCTTATATTTACAGACAAATATGCCAGACATCATTCTCACAGAGTCCCACACCTGGACACACAGACACTGTCTATGAATTTTTCATGCCTAAGTAACATATCTACAATGCAACCTCTATACCTAAGACTCATACTACATAAAACAAAGGACCAAGAACACACTAATTAGCCTCTTAACTCTCATTAAGACAGCTCCCCCATGCGACAGGAAGCCAAGAACACAAAAAGTCATGAATGGTCAAACTGGAGATTAGGAGTCTGCAGAGTGTGGGTCCATGAACACGTTGCCTATATGGAGCTTCACCCACCCAGGGCTCAGGGAACATTGCAGAAGAGGGGGCAGAAAGATATTAAGAGCCTGGGAAGTAGAGAAAGACCATATGGAAATAGAATCCTACAAGCTCCTGGCTCCTATGAACCGACAGCATTGGTGTCATGATGCACAAGACCCATGCAAGCTCAACAGACAAAAAACCAGCATGAAACTGCAGAAAAGGGGATCTGAACCCAAACTTAACTGATTGTACTTAAAATATTGGCTGAAATATTGGCAGCTGATTATGGTTGGGTGAGGAAGAACTGGCCTTCTTTAGGAGAGGGATTCCAGGTAGGCTGACTAGAGCTCAGAGGATGAAATGGCACTGAGGAAAGGCTGGGGAGAGTAATTTGACACAATGGACCCTAACACAGATGACAGAATGTATGAACTCCAGGGAGGGGCTGTGGGAGGGTGTCAATGGAAAAGGGAGTATAAAGGTGATTAAGAAGGATTGGGATGTTATATATGAAATAATATAAAAATTCAATTAAAAAAATAGGCTAAAAAATGAGAATGGTCAGCAAGATAGCTCAGTGGGTAGCAGTGACTACCCACTACTTACTGCCCAAGTTTGGATCCCTGAATTAACATAGTAAAAGGCAAAAACTGACTCCTACAAATTTTCCTGACTTCTACCCATGAACCATAGAGTGTATGAGCACATACATACAAATACATAAAACTGTTAAAAAGAACAAAGAAGAATTATGTAGAGGAAAATACTCAATGATTATTTTTAAATGCTCACCTCCAAAGACATGAGAACTTCAATGGGTGGCTTCTTATTTGTTAGCTTTATCTTATACAGTTCTCTATATTGTCTCACTTTTTGTCTATGGTTGCTAATATGCGTCCATGACCACATCCGTAAATGAGGGCAAACATTTACTTCCAGAATACTCTGTATAGCATAAGCCCACCTAGATAGAAAACAAAAAGATCCCGTATTTACACACAAATGAACACTATGACACAAGTGACTTTTCTTAGTCTTAATAACATGAATAACTACAATAAGACTATGAAAACAACTATTTTCTGAGTCCCCTATTAATAGTAACAGTCCATTATTTATTACTTCTACCTACGTGCAAAATGAAAATAAGCAAAACATTTGATTTTGTTTAAAAAAATAAAAAAAGAAGCTCTACAGAACTATTATGGCACAATTACAACACTTTAGTTAGTAAAACTTAAATTACCTAAAAGAGTAATTACAATTTCCAGAAACTAAATTATAACATAAAAAAAATAGAATGACTAGATTTTTAAATTTTAAAATGGAGCTGCATAGCAAAGATCTACAGAACCTGGTCAGGTATTAACATATAAATTTAGTTAATAGGGTTAGTGAGTCAAATAGGGAGTCTGAAAAAAAAGAAAAAGACATTGCTAGAAAACAAATTAAGATAGAACGTTTTATTTTTTTTTTCTTATTCACTCAGACATCCAAAGAAGGAAGATAGAATGCTTTAATAACTTCAAAAATATCAGTGCCTCCACAGTACATGAAAATGAGAGTATTTTGATATTTCTAGTTGTAAATTCCATTGTGAAGAATCTCTTGATTCAATTTGTTGAAAGCAAAGGGAACAACATACATTTGTACTCGCAACTTTGCATTAGATATTAGAATATCTTTTTAAATTATTTTTAAAAAAATCAAACTTTCTTTTTGACATATTCTTTAAATCTTAAAAAATAATAATAACTGATTAAAAGGCATTTTACCATTCCCTGGCATGGTGGTGAAGAGGTACATCAGGTTTGAATTTTCTATACGGCAAGTTTTGTGTCATCATGTCAACTGACTCAAGAAGCTCCATTACGCTGAAATACTAAAGAGTGGGAAATTTAAAACTCTTACATGTTTCAGGGTTTTTGTTCAATTACTGAAAACAAAAGTTAAATTACCAACTTCTTAAAAATGTTATATAATTATGAATTTAAAAGAATTAAATTTTAGCTTTTAATCAAACAATAACTCAGAATTTAAAATTTCATCTAAGAAAATCACCTGTGGTTTATTAAACTCAATTGCTATGTTATGTAACTCAACATCCAGGTTTATTTTGGGATCAGAAAAATCAAAATCTGGTTGGCGATTCATCTGAAGTTTGGCATTAGCAGATATAGGGCGAAACACTAGAAAATAATACAAATTGAAAATAAATAGTTATATTTCAAAACTGTCAACACATGCTAGAAATATTCATTTTCATCTCTTCTGTATCACTCATGCAATTCTCATATATCTATGCTATTGTCATTTGGTTAGACAAATGGTTCTTTAACTGGTGTACAAGAATTTACTTTGATTCTAGATTTAACTTAATTTTAGAAAATGAACATTTGAAACACAAGAGATGCCAGGTTCTTTAATCTTAGCACTCAGGAAGCAGAGGCTGGAGGATCTCTGTGAGATGGAGGCCACCATGGTCTGCATAGCAAATTTCAGGTTAGCTGGTGATACAAAGAAACCTGTCTCAAAAAGCAAAAACAAACAAACAAATCATTAAGAGGAAGACTGTATTTAACACTGATTTACATTCTATGATAATTTCTCTATATACTCTTATTCTTCCTTTCATTTTGTAACAGGAAAAGAGAGAAATTAGTTTGTCCAAGATTATGTGGTTGGCTCAACATACAGTGTCAAAAAGAATAATAAAGGTACAGAGGGATAGCAGTAGTCTATCACCTAGACAGAAGTCAACTATTAAATTATAATCTATGTTTCATATAAAGATATGTTCACCTTGTTCTAATGACCTCCAAAGACTAGAATATTTTTACACTTTAAACATAAATACTATTTCTTTGAATGCAAATAAATACTTGAAGATCATGGACATATAAACCACTGATCTGTCAACTTTTCCTCTGTACTTCGCCTTTGGTTTATGTCCTCAGTTCCAATCTTACCCTGCAAATAATAAGGCCTATTTTATTTTTAAGTTATCTTTTAAAGATAAAAACTAAAAGTTATACATACTAGTGAGATCCATGTACTATTTAACACCTGTTACACTGATACACTGTACAATGTTAAAATTGGTTCAGAACCACTATCCTCTTAAAGTTTCATTCTTTCTTTTCTGTTTTGTTTTTGTTTTATTTTTGAGAAAGGACTCCCTGTAGCCCCAGTTGGCAGTCTGGCCTTGATCTCATAGAGATCCACCTGTCTATGCTTCTTGAGTGCTGAGAGTAAAGACATGTGCAACATACATCTTTTTTTTTTGGTCTTTTTGAGACAGGGTTTCCTGTTCTGGAACTCACTATGTAGACCAGACTGGCCTTGAACACACAGGGATCCACCTTCTTCTGCCTCCTGAGTTCTGGGACTACAGGCGTACACCACCACACCTGGCTTTAATATACATCTTTTTTAGAAGATGTATTTGAGGGACTGTGTGCCCAGGAAAAGCAGAAGAGGGCATAGAATCCCTTGGAGCTGAAGTTACAAGCATTTGTGAATGGCTCCATAAGGTTACTAGGATTCAAGCACCTCTGATCCTCATGACTGATTAAGCAGCAAGCATTCTTAACCAACTAAGCCATCTCCCTAGCCCCATTTGCTAGCTTTTTGAAATATTCATTGTTACCTATAATCAGTCTGCAGTAGCACACAAGAAATTTTTGCTCCTATGTAAGCCTAACTTCATTCCTGATGATAATCCTTTTCCCATTTCTCCTCCGATCCCACTCTTGATCCGATCCCATGATCAGTTATTTTAACATTCCCTGTATTCACTATCAACTCCTTTGCCCTTCTTACTCCATTGGTCCTTGCTCAGCAAAACCCCCTTACTGCACTTAAGAGCTAAATGTGGCTAGAAAAGAAAATATGACAATCATATTCACTGGTCCCACTTTAATTCTGCAAATCTTAGGCCAGGCATGATGGCACAACCTTTAGTCTTAGCACTGGCAGGTGGATCTCTGTGAATTTGAGGCCAGCCTGGTCCTCATAGCACACTCCATAGTAAGAACCTGTCTCAAAAAAAAAAGTTGTAAATCTGAAATGGACCCTTAAAGCTATATCACAAATCATACAAATTACTTCTCATCCTTACCCTGCTAAAAATCCATCGTCAATTAATCTTTTTAAGTCTATCTATCTATATTCACATTGGCCAATCCATGCCACAGCCTATTCTTGTAAAGCCAGTTAGCCAAGAATGATTTCTCCACTTTTAAAGAGATGTTTTAGATAAACAAAGGACATGTGTTGAACACTACATATGCAAATGTGACATATCTTGAGAGCTTATTTGGAGGTTCTAGCAGGGGAGCACAGCTACTCTTATACCCTTGACCAAAGACCGGTGGTGCATGCCTTTAATCCCAGCACTCGGGAAGCAGGTGGATCTCTGTGAGTTCAAAGCCACCCTGGTCTACAGAGCGAGCTTCAGGCCAGCTGGAACTAAAGGGAGACCCTGTCTCAAAAAAAAAAAAAAAACAAAACTTAAAGCCAGATCCAGTGGTTCATGTCTATAATCCCAGGACATGTGAGACTCAGGCTGGAAGATTGCCGTAAGTATGAGGACAGCCTCACTTATAGAGTGAGACAATGTTTCAAAGAGGAAAAAAAAATTGCCAGGCATGGTGGCACAGCACTGGGAGGCAGAGGCCGGTGCATCTCTGTGAGTTCAAAGCCAGCCTGATCTACATAGTAAGTTCTAGGCCAGATAGAGCTATAGGAAGGCCCTGTCTCAAAAAGATCAGAGATCAAAAAGAAAAAAAAAATTAATTCAACATGTTTTAGACAGGAAGACCATATAACCACTATGGCTATACAAGCCAGCTTTATTAAACTGAATGCTATTTCAAAATGTCTTTAATAAATATTGAAATAATTGTTATTAAGTAACCCTTAAATTTTATTAGATTTTTTTATACTTTAATATTTTTATTAAATTTATTATTTTTATTTGTATGAATGTATTGCCTGCATATATGTAAGTGAACCCATGTCATGTAATGCCTGAGGGTATCAAATCCCCATGGAACTGAAGTTAGGATGATTGTTAACTGCCATGTGGATGCTGGAAATTGAACCCAGGTCCTCTGCAAGAGCAGCCAGTGCTCTTAACTACTAAGCCATCTCTCCAGGACCCATTTTTATCATAATTTATTAACATCCTCTTTGGTTAGAGTTTCCCCCATTGTTTTGAAATGTAGCTAAGTCTCCCAATAATAAAAACAAAAAAAACACACTTAACTTTTATAGAAAAGGTAAGCATATCTTGCTTTTTCACGTATATATTTTTAATTTATTTTTATTTTATGTGCACAAATGTTTTGCCTGCATGTACATAAATGTACCAAGTATATGCAGTGTAAGCAGAGGCCAGAAGAGAGTGATGGATCCCTTGGAACTGGAGCTATAGATAGTTCTTAACCACCATGTGAGTGCTCAGAACCAAACCTGGATACTCTGTAAGAGCAGCCAGTGCTCTTAACCACTATGGAATCTCTCAAGTCTCCTTTTTCAAATATTATAAATATATGTAGTTATCCAAGAGAAGATTTAACATAAAATAATTGTGATTTTAATTTAAATAATATTGTTGATAAAAATTGGAACTAAGCTGGGTGTGGTGGCACATGCCTTTAATCCTAGCACTTGGGAGGCAGAGGCAAGTGGATCAAGTTCAAGGCCAGCCTGGTCTACATAGTGAGTTCCAGGACAGCTGGAGCTACAGGGAGACACTGTCTCAAAAAGACCAAAAAAAAAAAAATTGAACTTATTATGCTGATTATGTCTTATTTTATGGAATAACTTACCAAAGTCATAACCTTCCGGAACAATATTTCCACTGACAATGCCACTCTTCAAGTTGTCCTATTAAAAGACAAATTACTTTTATCTATATGTATTGAAATATACCTATATCCTAAAGAACTATCATCTATAAGAGAAAATATTTTAAACCAGTTTTTAAAAATAAATAATTCAAACTTAGCCAGGGTGAAATTTTAAAGTGTCAAAGCAATATATCAGTAAACTATTATGTTGACTTTTTTTTTTTTTGGTCTTTTTGAGACAGGGTCTCCCTGTAGTCCAGCTGTCCTGGAACTCATTCTATAGACCAGGCTGGCCTTGAACTCACAAAGATCTGCCTGTCTCTGCCCAGTAAACTATTATGAAAGCATGTTCCAGTAGTTGTTAAGATGTCTGTGTGCATACATGCATATGTATCTGGGAAATTCTCCTAATCTAATAAATTTTGCCTAAAACAACACTGAAATCTAATTGTTAGATCATTAACAAATTATACATTGTACAAAATATTATATGAATAAAAATATTTACTTACCAATGATTCATCATAATCATTTAAATAATACATCTGAGACTTCACATTCCAGTAGGCAAACAGGTTATCCAATCGGATTAGCTACAAATAAAGTTTATTACATGGCTGGTATTTTTGAAAGCATTTTAATATGTATAATTTTAGAAAATCTCAAATAATTGAACCTTATCCTGAGTTAGGCAAACAAGAATAATTCACATAAACTCTTATACACACACACACACACACACACACACACACAAAAAACAAACACACAATCATTTGTCTTTCTACAATTCTCTTTCAAGTTCATTGGTTAGTATTTGTTTCACCTTCCGAAATACGTTCTCAGATTCATTATGCAAACATGGAATCCAGAATTGATCAGTTGTCTGAAAAGAAAAAAACAATAGCAAAAAGATTAGACAAAAGAGGTCATTATCTGTCACATCCCAAGACCAATTTCCAATGAAAATGCCTTTCAAAACATACTGTTTGAGGCTAGAGAGATGACTCAACATTTAAGAGCACTGACTTTTGTGAGTTCAAGGCCAGCCTGGTCTACAGAGTGAGTTCCAGGACAGCCAGGGCTACAGGGAGACCCTGTCTCAAAAAGACCCCCCCCAAAAAAAAAAAAGAGCACTGACTGCCCTTACAGAAGACTCTATAAGGTTCAGAAGGTTCTATTCTCAGAACCTACATAGTGGCTAATAACCATCTTTAATTCCAGTTTAGTAAATTTCAATGCCCTCTTCAGGGGACACTGCATGCATATAGGGCACTTATATACATGTAAGCAAAACACTCACATAAAATAAAAATTACTTTTAAAAAACAAATTATTTACTCAAAATTACTATTAACTGACCACTAGAAAAGTCTCTGTTGGTCAAAAAAGAACATAAAAAAGCAGCTACAAACAGGTAAGTGCCACTATGGAGGTCCAATGCACAGTAGAATACGCAAGACCATCAAAACTTTAGTATATGGCAGAGAAAATGAATTATCTAAAATAATATTATTGAAATTATTCCTGAAAGTAAACTTTAGTATATGGCAGAGAAAATGAATTATCTAAAATAATATTATTGAAATTATTCCTGAAAGTATAGACTTATGACTACTCCTACTCCATCTTACATGACAAGAAGTTACTTTATTGTAAGGTTATCAGGAATATAAAATAAAAAGTCCCAAGACATGATCAGAGATTAAAACACAAAAGAGTAAAAACCAGGTGTTAAATAGGGTCAGATTTCAAAGATTTTATAAACAATATAAAAACAAAACTACAGATCTCATTCTAAGAGTAATCAAAGTTCCTGTGGGAAAGGCCAGAAGCATATTTATTGACAGAATACTGCCAAGGAATATGTAAGGCCCAGGTTCAAATCAAAACACTTGAAATTAAAAAATTACCAAAAAAAGCAAAATCAAAAAATACCCTGAGAAATAATGCCACTTATTAACTTACGTATTTTTCTATTGAGACAGGATCTGGCTATGTAACCCAAGCTGGCCTTGAACTCACGATCCTACTACCTCAACTTCCAGAATGCTGGGTACAGCCATGTGCCATCTCACTTAATTAGACCCTGGCTTTAAACATAGTTTGTAATTTTTGTGTAGAGAACTGAATGGAAATAGTGGCTCCAAAACTTCAGTATGCATAATGATGACCAGAAGGGATGTTTAAAACACAGATTTCAGGCTGCAGATAAGGCTCAGTGGTAGAGCATTTACCTGACAAAGTCCAGACACTTCCTAATAACAATAATTTTCCAAGGACCTCCAAAAGTGATAACTAAAACCACTGCTATTATAGTATCAATGATTTTCATATTATCAAATAGAAACAGAAATTCTCTATCCTTATTCTTCAATCTAGCAGTAACACTGACAATATATACTATTAACCTTTAGTAGTGAGTAATCTGCCATTTGGCCTTTATTTTTTTTCCTTGTTAAAATTTTTCACTTGCAGCAGAGCCATAAAAAAATAAATAAATAAAAAAATAAAAAAAAGAAAGAAAAGGCCGGGAGTGGTGGCACACTCCTTTAATCCTAGCACTAGGGAGGCAGAGGCAGGCGGATCTTTGTGAGTTCAAGGCCAGCCAGGTCTACACAGTGAATTCCAGGACAGCTTGGGCTACAGGGAGATCCTGTCTCGAAAAGACAAAAAAAAAAAGAAAATGAAGCCAAGTGTGGTGGCGCACACCTTTAATCCTAGCACTTGGGAGGCAGAGGCAGGCGGATCTTTGTGAGTTCAAGGCCAGACTGCTCTACAAAGTGAGTTCCAGGACAGCCGGGGCTACAGGGAGACCCTGTCTCAAAAAGACCAAAATAAATAAATAAATTAATTAATTAATTAATTAATAGAAAATGTACACAAAAACTAGAAGTTGTAAAACCTTGTAATAAAAGGCTTCACTGGAGTTAACTAAATTGTATTATATGTGACAACACAGTTAAAATTGAAAAACACTGTAAAATAGAAAGGGGAATTTACAGAAGAATCATGTAAAATACCAATATAAACTTAAAATTTACAGCTTTAGAGATGAGTATATATTTACTTCTCAATTCTAATCCAATCTATTACCTTTACATACTGATTCTAGACAGACAATAAAATACATACCTGGTATATTTCTGATTCTGGCATACATGAATTATAGTAACTAAATGACTAGCTATATGACAAAGTTAAATATGGTTACATTTCTTTTTTTAAACAAAGTACCTCCATACTGAGATTCTGAAGGGAAATACCAAATGAGAGTGGTTTGTCTCCATTTGTGATCTAAAGAGGAAAAAAAAAAAAGGAAATTTTTCAAACACTTCATCAGTTGGAGAAAATTTGCCTGTCTGCAAAATTACATTTCTGAGAATAAAGCATTTTTGGAATAATTTTTGCTGTTTTTTTCCTAAAGCAAATAAAAATGCTTGATAATGATATATTAATATACTAGAATACTATATTTGCAGAATTTTTTTATTTTTTAATTTATTTTTGTATGTGTATGAATGTACTGTCTCGCATGTAGGTTTGTGCACTGTGTCGTGCAATGCCACGGAGGTCAGAAGAGGGTGTCGGATTCCCCTGGAACTGGAGTTAATGATGGTTCTCAGCCGCCATGTGGGTGCTGGGGATCGAACCCAGCACCCTGCAAGAGCAGTCAGCGCTCTTAACCACTAGGCCATTTCTCCAGCCCGCAGAATGTTTCTTAATAAAAATGCTTATTAAAAAATTGGCACAATTGCAAAGCATCTGAGATACTTTTAATTGTCAACTTGACACAATCTAGAATTACTGAAGAGTCTCAATGAGAGACTGTCAAAATCAGATTGGCCTGTGAGCATGTCTAGGGGGACTATCTTGGTTAAGTTAACTGATGTGGGGGGACAGGGCACTGTGCTGGCACCACTCCCTGAGTTTGGGTCCTGTACTGTGTAAGAGTGCAGAAAGCAAGCTGAGTACCACATGCATGCACTCATTCTCTCTCCGCTCTTGACTGTGGATGTGACTAGCTGCTTTAAGTTCCATACTTGAATTCCCCAGAATGATGGAATATAAACTTGGAATTTTAAGACAAATAAACTATTTCTCCCTTAAAGTTTCTTTTGTCAGAATATCTTATACTAGCAACAGAAAGGAAACTAGACCAGCAACTAATTATGTGTTTGGGATTATAATAAATTATTTAAGATCAATTATAAATTATTTAAAATCAATTATTAAGTTTAGCTCTCCTGATTCTTAAACCAGTGGTCTTTTCTGAATGTAAAAATAATTATCTGTGAAATTCATTAATTCTGAAGAAACTTCCCTTCATGATCCAAAGTTTGAACCTTAAGGAAGAACTAATCACTCACTAAAGACTGTAAATTTAAAATATTATTATAAAAAATACAGATCATGGGACTGAAGAGATGGCTCAGAGGTTAAGAGCGCCGACTGCTCTTGCAGAGGACCCGGGTTCGATTCCCAGCACCCACATGGTGGCTAAGGACCGTCTTAACTCCAGTTCCAGGGGAATCCGATGCCCTCTTCTGACCTTCTCGGCACTGCACAACATGGGTGCACCAACCTACATGCAGACAGTACACTCATACACATAAAAAATTTATAAAAAAATTTAAAAAAAGGTTAAAAAAAAAATACAGATCACATCATCTTCAGCTCTCTACCCTTCCAACCTCCCAGTTTTTAATAGGCTGGCTACTACAGAGTAAGAGCTGATACACAGTATAATAAATACATATGGTTATCATATTTAATCATCTATTAAAATACTTACATCATCTTCATAACGAATGTGGATACTGGAAATTTTCACTTGAAGATTTTTTATGATTTGAGTAATTAATTTTTCTGCAAAAGTGTGCTGTTTCTCTGCTTGACGATTTTCTAAAATTGCAAATATTCCTTTTTCAACTTGAATGAAACACATCTCCTAAATATCCATATATTAAAGTAATATTTTGCATTGATAAAAAAAGTAAATGGAGTAACAAGATTTCCAAGATCTTTCATATAAATAAACTTTCCAAATCAATAAAATACACAAATTTTAAAAAACTAGTTTCTTAAGACTAAATCCAACTACATTAAGTTCATTGGCATTAAATTTTACAATTTGTCAATTATTTCTTAAAGCAACTGAAGACTTTAAAATTTTTTTGCAGTTTTCATTTATATATGTATATATCTATGTGAGTGTATGTCATATGTATGTGGGTGAGCATGGGATCCAGAAGAGGGTATTGGATTCTCTGGAGCCAGCGGTATGGAACGTTATAAGCCACCTGACATTGATGATGAACTGAGCTCAGATCCTTTTTAATAGAGCTCTTACTCATTGAGCCATCTCTCCAATCTGTTAACTTTTCTTTTATTTGGGGGGATCATCTCACTGTATCCCCAGCTGGCCTACAACTCTCTATGTAAACCAAGGTGGCCTCAATCTAGGAAGGCCAGTCAAAACTTTTGAAAGTCAAAACCTTCCTTTAAAGTGAGTTAATATCATTATATGATTTTATACTTAAGATACATATGGTGAATACAGTAGGAAACATAAAATAAAAATAATGTCCTCACCATCTGTTTTATTAAGAAAATATATGTTTTGGGGGCTGAAGAGATAGCTCAGCAGTTAAAACACTGACTGTTCTTGCAGAGGACCCAGGTTCAGTTCCCACAACCCAAACGGTGGTTAACAACTGTCCATAATTTTATATATATGTATATATATATATATATTTATATATATGTATATATATATATGCACATATATATATAAAACTCAGCTGGCCCAGGAGGCCTTACATTAAGGATTATTAATGATATCCAACTAGAGTTGAACATGTGTGAAAAGGACTGTATTTTAACTAGACCACAGATAAAGCTCTGGAAGACAATACAATATTTTCATCTTTGAATACCACCATTCTATAATGAAGCACTAAACTTTCTTTCCCTGCCCATGACAATCTTCCTCCTGATTCCCTCACTAAGCTCAATGGCCATGATAGAGAAGTACCCTCAGCCACTATTTTGCTATCCATAGTCTCGGTTACCCAGTTAAGCATGGTCCAAAAGTACTTGTATACGATTTGAGGAGAGGGAGGAAAGGAGGGGGAAGAGGGAGGGAGGGGAAATAGGAGAAGGAAGGGGGGAGGGAGGGGAGACAGGAAAAACTACACTTCACATAACTTTCATTTCTTTTTTTTAACTTATTTATATATTTTTTATCAAATCTAGACCCATTTTCCCCCCATCCCCCCACC
>VZQC01002242.1:2281411-2407914 GCA_009823505.1 Rhizomys pruinosus | reverse complement strand
CCCCCCCATGCTCTCTTTCTAACTTCCCGCATCCCAAGTTAAAATACCCCCCACTTTCCCCTTGATAATACCTATATCCTATTATCCCCCTTCTCTTGAGGTCCTTCTTCTTTTAGCCCCAAAATTCCTTATATATTCTTCCCTCCTCCTTTCCCAGTTAAATACCCACCATTTCCCCCATCCCCCCTTGTTAACACCTGTTTCCTACTATCCCCCTCTCTTGGGTTCTTTCTTTTCCTTTACCTCCAGGGTTCCCATTTTCCTGACTCCTGCAGTTACATCAGGATATATACCATCCGCAAATGAGAGAGAATGTATGTCACTTGTTTTTCTGAGTCTGTGTTATACTTGGACTATGAATAAAAAAATATACAATATAGATTGGCAAATAAAGTCAACTTCAGCCAGGCATGGTGGCACATGCCTTTAATCTCAGCACTTAGGAGGCAGAGGCAGGTGGATCTCTGTGAGTTCAAGGCCAGCCTGATCTACATAGCGAACTCCAGGCCAGCTAAGACTAAAGGGTGACCCTGTCTCAAAAAGGAAAACAAAACAAAACAAAAGGCAACTTCCAAGGCAAAAAAAAAAAAGGTCAGCCCAGGATAAACTAACTCAACATACATAGTGCTCTTTCAGAAGACAGGAGTTCTCTTCCCAGCACTCACATCCATGGGTATACAACCACCTTTAACTGCAGCTCTATGGGGAACCAATGCACACATGCAAACACAGAAACAGACACACAATCAAAAATAAAATAAATTTTTCTTTAAAGATAAATTCACTGGTGATAATAACCACAGGACAGGTGGAAAAGGTAAGATTTCTGTGGGACATCTCTTCCTGTCATATTAATGGGTTGTAATAATGGACCATGTTGACTAGGAGCCCAGAGGGCAAATAAACAGATTAAGGCAAACATAAGTACATCAAAGGACTAAGTATATTCAGAAGAGTAAAGAATTAAAGAGAAAATAAAAGCAAAGCTAGAAAGGTAAAAAATATACTTGACAAACTTTCTATTATTAAAAACTACCTTAACCTTATAATACATTAAACTATTACTTGCCTTAAATTTCTGCAAGGTAAAATTTCTATAGACAAAACATACAAACCATGTAATTTTCCATGTAATAAGACTGTTTCCTACTTGTAACAAAATCTTTGAGCTCTAGAGGAGGACAATGCTGTGTAACAGTGAGTATTCAGACCTTCATGACCACTATTGCTTTACCTTGATCGACTACTTTTTGTTTTGCTTCTTCGATTCTTTTTAATTCCTGTTGTTTTGCTTCCATGAGCTGTTTTTCTTCTTTGACAGGATCATATTTTATTTCTACAGGAAACAAAAAAAAAGAATCTCAACTACCTTAAATTTAAATATACTGATTCCAAAATTTATCCTTGAAGATAATCAAAAAGACAAAAACTACTGAAATTAAAAAAAAATCAGTTTATAGCAAAAAAATTGAGCCAACAAACCCCAAATTTAGATACTCATATCTCAAAAAACATTTGCCAAAAGTACCTAGAGCAAAAATAATTACAAAATATGAAGATTTTTTTCCATCACCCCCCAAAATAATTTAAGTTATAATGTTTAAATTTTTACTTACTAGAAGAAGGCACTATAAGTAAATAAATTCCTTCCAAAACAGCTTCAACTGGTTGAGTATAAAGGTTTTTCCATGGAATTGTAAGTTTAAGTTCCCCTATAAAAATAAGAAGAACCATTCATTCTACTTAGAGCCCCAATATATTTTATTTTATTCATTGTTTTTATTTTATGTGTGCCATGTATGTTAAGTATACCCATGTCATGCAATGCCCACGAAGGTCAAAAGAGGGCACCACATTCCTCTGGAATTGGAGTTACTAATGATTGTAAGCAGCAATATGGGTGTTGGGAATCAAACTCAGGTCCTCTGCAAGAGCAACTAGTGCTCTCTGCCACTGACCCATCTCTGCAGCATCTTCTCAATGTATTTTCTATAAAGCATTAGAAGAAATCTCCAAAAGAATCCTAAAATAAGCAATAATATCAAGGGAACCATCTATTCCTATAAAAGTGACTGTACTTCAGAAATGAGTACTGTTTCATTAAACAAATATATAATATACTTATAAAAAACAATACATTTATTTTTTTATAGAATATTAAGGAATGACAAGTGCTATGTGAAAGGTATATAAGTAATCCCTTGATTGATTCTCAGAACTATCCTGTTTATTGTAGTGGCCTTTCTACTAACTCATATTACTGAAAATTACATTGTCATTCTTAAACAAAACAAAAGGCAAGCTCTACTTTCCTTATACACATGTACAAATATAAATATATATTTCTGTATGACAGTGTTGGGATCAAACCCAGGCCTTCACAATCCTAAGGATACATACATCTTTAATGATTAATCTTGATTTTTTTTTTCAACTTGTCAGGATTTAGAATCACTCAGGAAGGAATACCCCTGGAGGGTGGGGCATGGGGGGCTGTTTATGAGGACATTTCCAGAGAGATTTAACTGAGAAGGAAGACCTACCCTAAATGTTGGTTGGGGTCCTACACTGAATAAAAAAGAGAAAGAGAGTTGAGCACCAGCATTCTTCTCTCTAATCCTAACTGTGGACACAATGTGGCAGACTGCCTCATTCTCCTGCTCCCCTGCCTTCCCCACCACTACTGACTGTATCCTCAAACTGTGAAGGAAAATAACCCTTCCCTTCCTTAAATTGTTTCTGTCAGGTACTTTGAAATAGGAAAAATAACTAATACAATTCCCAATCCCTCTTGATATGTTTTTTAACTTTTCTTAAATTGAAGTTAAATTTACACACACTGAAATATAACATTATTAGTATAAAAATTAAGTCATTTCTGGCAAATGTATAAAAGATACATAAAAGGCATTTGTTATACTGTTTTAGAATGTAATATTGAGCCGGGCGTGGTGGCGCACGCCTTTAATCCTAGCACTTGGGAGGCGAGAGGGCAGGCGGATCTTTGTGAGTTCAAGGCACCCTGGTCTACAGAAGGTGAGTTCCAGGACGCTGGGGCTACGGGGAGACCCTGTCTCAAAAACCAAAAAAAAAAAAAAAATAAAAAAAGAAATGTAATATTGAGATTATACTACTATATCCAAATATATAATCCTCAGATTGTGTTACAATAAGAAATAAATGAAATCAAACCTACTTGGATATAAAAATCCATGTACCATGGCTATAAGTCTTTAAAATTATACATGTAAACTTCCAGAAATACACAAAAATTAAGATGTTGAGGAAAAATAACTGGTGACATTTTCCCCTTCTTATATTAAACTCTAAATTCTGGAAGGATGGCACTTAATTTGAATTTTAGCAATTTCAAATGAAAACTTTCTGTGGCATACATTCTAATACCAACTAAAATACAGTATACAAAAGTGTGGAGAACTTTCTCACATATTTTTATGTAAGCTTTGCAAGTATCCATTCCCCACTAACACCAACACAACTTCAATAACATTATAAAAACCCACCCGAACATGGTGGCACACGCCTGTAATCCCAGCACTTGGGAGGCAGAGGCAGGCGATCTCTGTGAGTTCAAGGCCAGCCTGGTCAACACAGTGATTTCCAGGACAGCTGGGGCTACAGGAAGACCCTGTCTCAAAAAGACCAAAAAAAAAAAAAAAAAAAAAACTGCATAAACTAACAAAAAAATTGTAAGTCCCAACTAAATATATCATCATTGCCATCATTGTCTATGAACAATACACAATATAAAGTCAAAGTCCTGAGCCAGGCACGGTGCCCTTTTATTTTAGGAAGACCCTGTCAATAAATAAATAAATATCCTAACAAAATTTTAGTGAACATATCTAAACCTTTAATTAGTTTCTGTTCTACCAATGTACTTAAAATATTAACTACAAATGTGAGAAAAAATAATCCAAAACAGGAAATAGCATAGGATTTTCTAGGCACCTGGAACAACATCTTGCAGCACAAATTTTCATATTGGTCTGAGGTCACAGTGCCTGTATAACATAAATCTTCCTCTTTATAGCATATATCCTGTTCTAATCACATTCTAGCCAAGTTAACTAGTCAGAAATTTCAAAAATTAAGAAAATTAAGGTCTGTTAGATGCAATTCTTTGACTCTCAACTCAATTTTAAGACCTAGTAAGGTATATCATTTCTTAACTACACAGATAGCAACTACTAGCCAAAGAATATTTTCAAGTCACACAACTACGTTCTACCTGAACATGAACACACACATACTATATTTTTAGTTAATGCTTGGAAACATTAAGAAGATCACATTACAGAGGTAACAGGCCAATTAATTTGGGAACATGCCCAGCAAGGAGAATATTCCAATAATAAATATGGCTTACCTATATGACCAACTTTAATTTTGAATGGTACATCCAACTCACTCTAAGAAAAATGAATTTGTAAAGAATTAGTACATATAAACAACAATATAGTTGACTACTTTTTTCCTAAAATTATTTAAAAGCTGTGTGTGGTGGTGCACACCTTTAATCCCAGCATTTTGGAGACAGAGGCAGGCGGATCTCTGTGAGTTCAAGGCCAGCCTGGTCTATCTACATAGAGAGTTCCAGGACATCTGGGGCTGCAGGGAGACCCTGTCTCAAAAAGACCAAAAAAAAAAAAATTACTTAAGAGTGTTTTAATTACTTCCAATATAAACTTAAGTTTAATTCTGTAAGTGCATTATTCTCAAGTAAAATATCTACAGAACTTCTCTCTTTAAAGTAAATGGTGGCAATTTAAATTAAGAACAAGTATGCTAGTTAAATGCACTAGAATAAATTTTCATAGCCAAAACATACCAAGGCATTTTCTTTAATTTCAAGATTCTTGAGGACCACGGCTCCTTAAGAAAAAAAAAAAAAAAAGTGACTCAATTGCATTTCACTTAAAATTTTTAATATCCTTCAGTTTAAATTCCAAACCAGAGAAAAATATTCATAAGCAATACAACACATACACACAAATATATATATATAGTATTTAGTTATGATTAAATCAGAAGACAGAATCTTATTTTTACTAAGGTCCACTTTCTTTCCTCCCACCTCTCCAGCCCCATCCTCTGCAGTCTTAACAAGGTCTGAGAATAAGATTTCTTGCTGGCCACCAGCCTAGCCATAAAAACATTCCAGGTACACTGGGAGACTCTGTCTCAAGGTACTGAGATAAGAGTGAAAGAGGGTAAGTGATGTCCTTCTCTGGTATCTGCACAAGTATACATGGGCATACATAATGCACACACTTCACACATGTATGCAACATGTACACACATATAAAACTATGACATATAAAAAGTAATAGCAAAATGACACTAAGTTCCTCCCTATTGCTTTCATTAGACATAATTGGTTTAGCAGGTAGCACACATCTACCTAGCACTTTGGAGGCCAGAAGCAGGATCTCAAGTTCCAGGCCAGCCTGGGATACACAGCAAATATAAAATCAGTCTGAGCTGGTGAAACTACTTAAATATGAGACCCAGTGAAACAAAATAAGGACTGAGGATGGAGCTTAGTGGTAGAGCACTTGCTTAGCATGGACAACTCCCTGAGTTTAAGTACTGGAACCTCAAAAAACGAGGGTTTAACTCCCCTGACAGATATAAATTGGCAGAATGGATCAAAGTAAACAGATAAACAACATCCAATAACATGCTATGTCAAAGACTCAGTCTAACTCATAAGGCAAGCCTAGTTTAAAACAAAATAATTGGAAGCCGGGCATGGTGGTGCACGCCTTTAATCCTAGCACTTGGGAGGCAGAGGCAGGCAGATCTTTGTGAGTTCGAGGCCAGCCTGGTCTACAGAGTGAGTTCCAGGACAGCTGGGACTACAGGGAGACCCTGTCTCAACAAAAAAGACAAAAAAATAATAATAATAATTGGAAAAGAAATTTCAAGCAGAAATAACTAAAACACAAAGGCAAGTGACAGAGGTGATTCAGAAATTCTACTTATGCATATAGACCAAAAATATCTGAAAGCATAGACTACGAGAAAAATATTTGCATTCATAACAGTACTACTCCAAAGGACAGAGCAACTCCATCTGTCCTTCAACAGATGAAGAAAACAAAACATGCCTCATATTATGTGTAGTATAAGTATCTTTCAGTCTAAAAATTATTTTCACTCTGACATATGCTACAACATGGATGAACCTTGAGGAATTATGTTTAATGAAAAAAAAATGAGTGAAAAGGGGCAAATACTATATGATTCATCTTATAAAGTAGCTCAAGTATTCAAATTCAGATACAAAAAGTAGAACAATAGTTGTCAGGGTCTAGGGATAGGAGAATGAGTAATTATTGCTTAATGTATGCTTAACATAGTGTTTTACCTTTATAAAATGGATAGCTCCACAAATGGATGGTTGTGAATGAAGCAAAATATTGTGAACTTAATGATACTGAACTGTACAAACATAAAATGAAGTGTATATACATAAAAATTATGTATGCATTTCCCATCTCTTTTTATTTTTGGTCTTTTTGAGACAGGGTATTCCTGAAACTCTAGTTGGCTTAGAACTTGCTATGTAGATCAGGCTAGTCTCAATTTCATAGAGATCCACCTACCTCTGCTTTCCAAGTGCTGGAATTAAAGGGGTGCACCACCATGTCCAGCCCTCTATAATTTCTTAAAGGTTTGGAGCAATGAAGGAAAATGAAAACATTCTCTGATGAATAAAAATTAACAGGAATTGCTGCCAGTAGATCTCCTTTATAAGAACTTTAAAAGATCTTAACTGCTCAGCAGTTAAGAGCATTGACTGTTCTTGCAGAAGACCCAGGTTCAAATCCCAAAACCCACATAGCAGCTAACAATCATCAGTAATTCCAGTCCCAGGAATCCTATACCCTCTTCTGTCCTCTGCAGGCACTGCATGACACCAGTACACTTACATACATGCAGACAATATATTCATACACAAAATAAAAATAAATAAAAAACTTTTAGTCTTCAAAAAAAAAAAAGGAAAATTATACAGGTCAAACAGATTTATAAGGACATTAAGTATGTAATGACGGTAAATTAAATCTTTTATTTCATTAATTTTTTTTAGGTCTTTTCAAGACAGGGTCTCCTTGTAGCCCCAGCTGTCCTGGAACTTGCTGTGTAGACCAAGCGGGCCTTGAACTCACAAAGATCTGCCTGCCTCTGCCTCCCGAGTGCTAGGATTAAAGGCGTACGCCACCACGCCTGGCTATTTCATTAATACTTTTATTTTAAGTGTATGAGTGTTTTCCCTGCATATATGTAGGTCAAGTGTGTGTGGAATGTCCACAAAACCCAGAAGAGTGTTGTCAGATTGATCTCCTGGAACTGGTGTTACAGACAGCTGTTAGAAGCCATGTGGATTCTGAGAACCAAACCCAGGTCCGTATTTCATTATTCTTTTTAAAAATATCTTTATTTATTATTTTTATATAATGTATAAGTGCATTGCCTGCGTATATATAAGTGTGCCCATACCATTCAATGCCTGCAGAGATCAGAAGGCATCAGATCCCTGGAACTGGGAATTATAGATGGCACAGCCACCATGTAGATGCTGGGAATCAAACCTGGGTCCTCTGCAAGAGCAGCCAGTGTTCTTACTTTTGAGGCATCTCTCCAACTCCCTTATTTCATTATTTTTAGCTAAGCTAACAGAAAAGTTGTCTGTTGAGAAAATTAATAGCAACAAAGCACTGGATTACTCCAGGGAAAAATTGTAACAATTCAAGATTAAAGAACTGGTATTTGCTTAAAGCACTTCTATTACACAAAAGCTGCATAGTGTTACCTGAATTTACTGAGGTTAGATTTAAACGAATACCACAAAATCTAGGACAAATTTTTACAAAGCATAATTAATTTGTAAGAAGAAAAAAACAATTACATAAAATGTTCAATGAAAATCAGAGAAGGGCTTGAGTGCACAGAGCATAGATCGGGGATTTCCCAGGACCGCCTGAGGCACAGGTAGGAGCCGGGTGCTTCAGCCAGGCAGATTGCTGGATAACTGTATCATTGTCTTGTGTGGCTACAGGGGCAGAGTCACCCTGCTAACTGGTACTAAAAGTGGGCCTATTGACACTGTGAGACTTGAGTGGACAGAGCTTAGATCAGGGATTTCCCAGGACCACCCAAAGCACAGGCAGGAGCAGGGTGCTTCAGCCAGGTGGGTTGTTTGATAACTGTATCTTGTCTTGTGTGGCTGTGGGGGCAGAGTCAACCTGCTAGCTGGTATTAAAGGTGGGACTGGCCAGGTGTGGTGGCTCACGCCTTTAATCCTAGCACTTGGGAGGCAGAGGAAGGTGGATCTTTGTGAGTTCAAGGCCAGCCTGGTCTACAGAGTGAGTTCCAGGACAGCTGGGGCTACAGGGAGACCCTGTCTCAAAAAGACAAAAAAAAAGGGTGGGTCTGTTACCACTGTGAGACTTCAGTGCACAGAGCTTAGATGGGGATTTCCCAGGACCACCTGAAGGACAGAGAACCAGGCGGGCTAAGCGAGTAACCCCCCCCCCCCANTAAATACCTATATATCTAACTGCTTGTGCTTCATTAGTAGGATCAAAAGGTTATTCCTGGACAAACTGTCAGCCCATGAAAGGAAAAAGCCAGAATTGACCAGAGTCCAAGACAACAACTCCAGAGAGAGTGGACTGTTTTGCTTCTCATCCACCTGTGCCCCTTTTCTAAGCCCAGGAACAATCTGTGGAAGAGGGGGCATGGTAGAATGTGAGGGCTACAATTGGGGTGAATGGTGAAACTACAGCAATGTAGTCTGGACACTTATTTGATCAACTTGATTGAACATACAACCCCTCACCCCCGCTGGATGCTGGGGCTGTGGGGGTTTGGGCACAACAGCTTGCAAATTGGTTTCATATGAAGGATGCTTGTACTCATGGATCATCACTTATAGCTAAAAAATGAAAAAAAAACCTGAGAGAAAGATGCAGGACAGTTATGGCAAAATGCATGATCTGGGATGGGGTGGGGGCAGGGGGGAAGGGAAAGGGAAATATGCCTGAACTTAATTGGAAAATGTTGTATGAAATGCACAAAGCATCAATAAAAAAAAAGAAAAAACTTTAAAAAGACTGAAAAAGAAATATGCAAGACATGTATGGCAAAAATGCATGAACTTGGGTGGGGTGGGGGCATGGAAAGGGAAATGAGTCTAAATTGGGCTGAGAAATGTATGAATTGCACAAAACTTCAATAAAATATGTTAGAAAACTAAAAAAAAATAAAATAAATAAATAAAAATTAAAAAAAAAGAAATGTATGAAATACACAAAACTTCAATAAAATTAAAAATAAAAAGAAGAAATACATGTTGTCATACCCAAACTCAGATTGTGAGTTTTGGTGTGAAGTATGTTTCAATACTGAGCCATTTCACCAGTCTCTTCTTCATTACTCACACTAGTGTAAATATGTCTATCTCTTTTATTTCTTTTTTTTGTTTGTTTGATTTGAGATATGGTCTCCCTTTATTTCCAGATGTTCTGGAACTCACTATGTAAACGAGGCTGGCCTTGAACTCACAGAAATCCAACTGCCTCTGCCTCCCAAGTGTTAGGATGAAATCCATGCACCAGCACGCCAGGCAATTTTGACTATTTCAAATCTTGTAATTTAAGACATTGACAGAAGATGGAAATTATTCTCTTCACTAAATGTTTTATAAATGAAAGGACAAAAGTTCAGCATGGATGCATTTTAAGTGCTTTGGTAATAACCAAAATTATATTCAATTGTATATATAGACAATAAGCAGACCATAAGTATTAAGTCATGATATTTCAAAACTATGTAATAGTAAAATTTTTTCTACTTTATAGTAATTCACAGTAACATCAAAATATCTAGAAACTGTAAAAGATCTTATTGAGAAGTTACAACTATTGCTAGGAATACATATAAGTGTAGTGTGTAAGTTCCTTTCAGTTAAAATAAAAATTATTTTTGTGTCACGTGTGTATAAACGTTATCCAAGACACTTGGCTATTGTATGTAGCAAAGACAGCTTTTGTCACCCTTGTTTTAAGAAGTAAAGGCAGCTAGCAGGCTGTGTTGGTCTATGTATGGGCACTGTTCCTTCATTCTCATGTTAAATTCCATGATTCTAAAATCATGATATACAGAAAAAAGTCAATACTCCTGGAGAGCAAGTAAAAATTTGTTATGATTCGTATATGTAAGACTATCACGGCTTGGCACCATTGCCTTTTTGTGCAAGGGGCTCTTGAAGCACAAGAGCCTGGAACTCAATCCAGACAGGTAGATTTTAGGGTAGATTGATTCTTGGGTTGCTGGAAAAGGGTCAAAACTCTAAACCCTTGTAGGGGGTGGCTGTCTGAGTGGAGCCACCCTTTGCCTTTGCAGCCGGTGCCCTTTAGATTTGGTTCGGTGCCATTGTCTCTTTGTGTGTTGGGCTTCTGAAGCACAGGAGCACAGAACTTGCTCCAGACAGGTACCATGGCATGGGCTAAGTCAGGCATACCCCACCCCAACTGGAATTGATGAGAGAGTATCCAAGTGGATTTTTTGGAGAACCTTCAGAACAGGAAGGGAAGAGTAACTTAGACTTCCAATATCCAATATATAAACAAAATTGAAAGCCTGAAACCTAGACAAGTCAATACTCCATAAACAAGGAGGGGGAAAGAAAAAAAAAGCAACAGAAGGAGGCAAGCCAAACCAGCCTCTAACATAGTGAAAAAACATTTGGGATTGCCATCAGAATACAGGCAAAAAAAAAAAAAAAAAAAAAAAAAAAAGAAACCCTCATGCCATGGGCACAGCAAAGGAATACTTGGGAAAGGTGTTGGATAATTCCACACCAAGCGCTACCAAACCCTGCATGAGATAGCCTACAGTGTGGATCCCCCTGGAGTGACCCAAGAAAACAGATCGTAGAGGAATAATTGCAGGCTTCTTCTGCAAGAAAATAAAGAATAAAGAAGAAGTACAGATAACTAATGAGAGAGAATGAAAATTCAAGAAGGACCTAGAGGTATACAATAGCAAACTTTGGAAAGAACGACAGGAAGAGAATGAACAAACGCCAGAAAAACTAGAGGGAAAACAAATTTAGTTTTTTCCAATGTTTGTCATTGTATACTTCTAGGGCCTTTTTGAGTTTTTTCATTCTCCTTAGTTCTCTTGACTTGTTCTTTATATTGTCTTTAATTTTCTCTGCATAGGTCTGCATTATTCCTCTAAGATCTGTTTCTTGGTCACCTCCAGGGGGATTCCCACTGTACTTCTCCTGCAGGGTTGGTAGAGCTTGGTGTGGAATTATCATGCGAACCTGGCTGGAGAGATAGCCTAGCGGTGTAAGAGCGCCGCCGCTCTTACAGAGGACGCGGTTTCGATCCCCAGCACACACTTGGTGGCTAAGAACCGTCCTGAACTCCAATTCCAGGAGAACTCCAGTTCCAGGGGAATCGATACCCTCTTTTGACCTCCTCCGCGTGCGTTGCATGCACGCACGGTGCACAAACTTGCATGCAGCAGTAAACGTTCATACACATACAGAAAATAAATAAAATTAATAAAAAAAAAAAACTCTGAAAGGAAGTAGAAACACTGACAAAGGAATCCAACCAGCGAAGTAAGGAGCACAAGAAGAGATTGAGAAGCTCAAGAAAGGAAATGGAAATACTAAGGAAATCAAAGATAAAGAAAAGGAAATAAAACACTCACCATCAAAAGAAGGAAAGAAGGAACAGCCTCAGAAATAGAAGGGAGGAAGGGAGAAACAAAGAATATCAGATCTGGAGATAACACAGAGCAAGTAAAAAGCTCAGGTAAAGTCCCCGACTATTAGTGTGTTGGGTTTAATTTGAGCCTTGAGATCGTGAAGAATTGTCTTTACAAATTGGGTGTGCGGCATTGGGTGCATATAGATTCATGATTGTGAGGTTTTTCTTCATTGTTAATTGTTCCGTTAATAAAGATGTAGGGGCCCTCCTTTGTCTCTTGATTTGCTTTGAAGTCTATTTGTCTGATACTTAAAATAAGCATAACCAATTTCGCTCTTTTCTTTTTTTGTACCATATATTGCTCTGTAGAATACTTGCTTCCATCCCTTTACACTCTTAATGTTTGCGTGGCCTTACCGTGAAATTGACGATGGGTTTTCCTTGTAGACAACGCATAATAAGTAATGGGTTTGATTTCCTTCAATTCACATTCTCATTCGAGTCTGATGCTTTTGATTGGGGAGTTTAGCCATTAAATATGTAAAGGGTTACAACTGAAAGATGGATGATTGCTTCCTTTATCACACTTATATCCTTTGGTTTAGTCCTGATACTGCCTCTATGATAAATGTTTTGTATTAGATTTTCTTTCCTAGGTGTGTTGAGGATTGTGGCTCTCGTCATCTTCTTGCCTGAGACTTGCTTCAGGAAGTATGTCTCAGGGATTGTTGAGAGTTGGTTTTCGGGAGACATTGTATTTCTGATCATCTTAGTCTCTATGTCATGAAATTTTTCTCCTCTCCTTCAAAGTAATCTAGCTCACATCTTTTGCTCGGTAAAGATTCTGGGTTGGCATCCATAGTCCTCCTTAACTGGAATGGTTTGCTCCATGTTCTTCTTGCTTTCATGTGTTTGGCGAGAATCCCCCCAATGTTGTATTCTGATGGGTTTCCCCTTTATATGGACTTGTTTTTCTCTCTCTGGCTGGCCCTTCAGAATTTAGTCTTTGATGTTTTGGGGCTAGCATTTTAACTATGGAAATGGCTGGGGTTGGTTTCTATCTGTTTTTTGGATTTTTTTTGGGTCTTTTTTTTTTTTTATGGTTCTTGTTATTTGTATGTTTCATATTTTTTTAGTTTGGGGGAACATTTTCATCTATTAATAGTGTTAAGAGTACTGCAACTACCTCATCTTCTTGAGATTTTTCCCCTGTCCTCTATTCCTATGATGCGGAGGTTTTTTTTTTTTTTTTTTTTTTTTTTTTTTTTTTTTTTTTTTCATTTTTTTTTTTGTATTTTTTATTTTTATTTTTTCATCACATCTTTAGTTTGCTTGTAATTTGCTCTGTGTTATCCTTCCAGACTGATATTCTGTGTCTCTGCTTCTCCATTCTACTTCTGGAGCTTTTTCCTTTTCCTTTCTTCTTGATTGGATGAGTGTGTTCTATTTTCCCTTTTTTTCCCTTTTCATTTCCTGTCCTGTCGCCATTTCCTTTTAGAGCATTTCTTTCTTTTTGTTGGTCTTCTCAATCTCTTCGTCATTCTCCGTACTTCGTTGGTTGGTGGCTTTTTTTCCTTTTCCTTGTTTATGGATTATTGACCTGTCTATTTTTCAATTTTTTTTTTTGTTTTTGTTCTCTCTCTAGGTCTGTCTGGAGTTTGTGTCGATCCCTTCCTATTAGTTCCTCTGATTCGTCTTGTATTTTTTTAATTTCTCTTCATAGGTCTGAATTATTCCTCTAAGGTCTGTTTCTGGGGTCCCTCCAGGGGGATCCCATTGTACCTAGCGCCTAAGGGTTGGTAAGAGCTTGGTGTGGAATTTACTGCCATTTCCCCCCCCCCCCATGTTGGTCCCTTCGTCGTGTCCCTGGCTTATGGATTCCATTTGGGATTCAAATCACAAATGCCTTTTTTTCCATTCACATGTGTTTTGAAGGGTGAAAGGTCTTTTTTTTGCTTACCTCCTTCTTACGTTTTTTTCCCCTTCCTCGCCCCCTCCTTCTTTATGGAGCGTTGACTTGTCCAGGTTTCAGAGCAGAGGAAATTTCAGATGTTTCAGGCTTTCACTTAGTGAGCCGTTAGACAGATCAACATGACAAAAAATAAACAAGAGACATCAAAACTGAATGATACAATACAGACACCAACTGGATCTCACAGACATCTGAATCGAATATTTATTAAACCCAACAACCAGAGAATATACTTACTACTCAGCACCCAATGGAACATTCTCCAAAGTACACCATATACTGGGACACAGGGAAAAACTCAACAAATACAAAAGATTGAAATATCTCATGGCATTCTTTCAGACCACAGTGCAATAAAACTCAACATCACACAACACCAGAATAAAAAAAAACCCTACAAAACCTAAAAAACACATGGAGAACTAAACAACACCTACTGAATGAAAATTTTATTAATTTTTTAAAAAAAAAAAAAAAAAAAAAAAAATTCCCTGGAACTGAATGACAATGATAATACAATACAACACAAGCAAAACCTATGGACACTTTAAAGGCAGTCCCTAAGAGGGAAGTTTATAGCCGAAGTGCCTACATTGAAAAACAGAAAGAGAAACAAGTGAATGATATAACACAGCAGCTTAAAGTACTTGAGAGAGAACAACAAAATGAACCCTAAATGCAGCAAGAACAAAAGAAATAACAAAAATCAAGCAAGATTCAATGAATAAGAAACAAAAAAAAAAAAACCAAGACAAAAAATCCAATGAAATCAAAAGTTGTTTCTACACTTTTCTTTGAGAGAACAAATAATATAGACAGACCTCTAGCCAGTTAACTAAAAGAAAAAAGGAACAACTCCGAATCAATAGAAATCTGTGATGAAAGGGGAAGTTTCACAACAGACAATGAAAAAGATCCAAACCATAAGGGAACACGTCAAAAACCTATACTCTATCTACTAAATTTTGAAAACCTAAACAAAATGATGAGTAGCGGCAATCCTGGCCTGGGAACAACCAAAGCTGAAACCAAGAAGAGATCGACAAGCTAAAACAGCCCAATAATATATGAAGAAATTGATGATGTAATAAGCAGCCTCCCCAACAAAAAAATTTGGGCAAGCCCCAGATGGTTTCAACAGCAGAATTCTAAAAAGCATTCAAAAAGACCTTACACCCTACTACTTAAGTTTTTTAGAAGGATACAATTGGAGGGAGTTCTCCCAGGATTCCTTCCTATGAAGCCAGCATCACACTAAGACCAAAACCAGCAAGAGGCAACCAAAAAGGAGAACTATAGACCCATCTCCCTAATAACACAGAGGCCAAAATTCTAACAGGATACGGGCTAATCGCATACAGACACAAATCAAGAAGATCACCCATCATGACCAAGGTTGTAGTCAACCAGAGATTCAGGGATGGTTCAACATATGAAAATCAATAATATATCATCAAGCATATAAATGGACTGGAAAGACAAAAACCACACAATCATCTCAAGTGTGCGGAGAAAGCCGGTGACAAATTCAAAACATCCCTAACAATGTTTTAAAGTCCTGAGTGGATGGTATTGGAATGGAGAAATCATTCCTTAATGTAATCAAAGCCATATACAGGAAAACCCACAGCCAATATCCTCCTAAATGGGGAATTACAGCGGCTTTCCTTAAAGGGTAGAACTCGAAAACCGCCTGCCCCCTTTCAACCCACTCTCCTCCTCTTCAATAAGTGCTTGAAACCCTTGCTAGGGCAATAAGGCAAGAAAANTGGAAAATGATGTGTGAAATACACAAAGCATCAATTAGGAAATGAAAATTTAAAAAATACATGTTATGATGTGTATCTGTAAGAATATCAACTGTGGTTCTCTTCTGACCAGAAAGAAGCTCCATGCCCACTTAGAGGTCAGTATGAGGAAATCTAAAGTGGGAATAAGTTCAAGGTGACAAGGGCAACTCAAGTATAATATAATGCAAACCTGTCTTGATTAGTAAAATAATATTGTAATGTGGAGAAAATAGTACATGAAAAATCTCCTAGAAGAAAGTACCTTCATTTTGCATCACTAAAATGTTAGAATGATTCTGAAGTATAACATTACACTGGTTTATTAGTAGATATTTAGAAAAAGTTCACCTGCAAAATAACATGTTACAGATTATATTATTATAAAAACCAAAGAAATAAATCCTTAAAATGAATTCAAATGTTAAGTTCCAATGTTTGGATAAATGTTTTTCATTCTTTACATGATTAAATTACTCATATCATATACTCTGCTATATATTTCATGACATTTCCACTTAGGCATAACCTTGTAAAATAGGTTTGTTGAGAGGATCTAGAAAAGGGAAACAATAAGAAAACCAAAAGGAAACAATAAGAAAACCAAATGAGTGAGAAACACATCTAGATATGAGTGGAAAGTGAATAAAGAAAGTGAAAAGAAGAATGGAAAGTAAGCTGGGTACCCTCAGAAAATGGAAGCTAGGGTTCTTACTATTTAAGACACGTGGCACAAGATGTTCTTCAGAGAACCTGGAGGCAAAGATTCAGGACCAGGCTTCTCTGAGTGCCAGTGACATCTGCAAGATCCACAATGGCCAGACCCTGTGCTTTCCTGATGGCCCTGTTGCTGATGAGCTCCTGGACAAGCTGCTCTCTAGGCTGTCACCTGCCTCAGATGTACAACTTGGGGTACAGGAGGGCCTTGGTACTCCTGGGAAAAATGCAGAGCTTCTCCACTCTCTCCTGCCTAAAAGACAGAAATGCCTTTGAATTCCCCCAGGAGGAAGTTCATGGACAACAGATCCAGAAGGCTCAGACCCTCTCTGTCCTCCAGGAGCTGACCCAGCAGATCTTGAACCTCTTCAGCTCTAAGGACTCCTCTGCTGCTTGGGACACAAGCCTCCTAGAGGAATTCTGCACTGGCCTCTATCAGCTGCTGAATGCCCTGCACTCCTGTCAGAGGCAGCAGGTGGAGGAGCCAGAGCCTCCCCTGAGGAAGGAGGACTCCCTAGTGGCTGTGAGGAAATACTTCCAGAGGATCACTGTCTACCTGAGAGAGAAGGAGCACAGCCCTTGTGCCTGGGAAGTGGTCAGAGCAGAAATCCTGAGAACCTTCTCCTCCTCAGCCAACTTGCTGACCAGACTGAGAAGAATGAGTGAGGCCTGAGCCAACGTGGAAATGCCTGTCATGGGCCAAACTTCAGATCTCACTGGGCAAGTTCTGCCACCTCATTCAGAGAAAAGACTAGATAATTTCTGGAATATTGTATTTATTGTTATAGGCATTAGTCCATACATTCATCCTGATGGATCTATTTGTGTATTTAATTATTTAAAATATTTATTATTTTCAGTTATATTGTGTAGTTTTTGACAGCCAGGTCACACACTCTCTGTGCCCCGTTGCCCAGGTGGGTTTCTGGCGTGCAGGCCTGTGCGGCCCCATCCCAGCACCCACCGCCCAACACTATTTTTGTTTAATGTTGCAAAATATTTTAACCAAAGAAAAATTTCACTTAATTAAATTCATACTTTTGAGCCTCCTTGTACTTGTTAATTCTTGATATTGTTTCATTTTTTATGTTTTTAAATTGATACACTACAACATGACAATTGTACATATGATTATGTATAGGGTAGAAAATAATACTTGATGCTTGTGTAGAATTGAAACAGCAGTAGACACATTCATCTAGAATTTGGAATTTAAGTTAATGTACTCTACATTTTCTCAGTGTACAGTGGACTACTGTTAGGTATACTCAACATAGTGTTCAATAGGAAACCAAAGGATCTTACACCTCAAATTCTAACAGTATTTTGAACTAGATATCATTTGTTTCTGAATTCTCTGGGTCCAGAAAACTGTCATTTGACTCTCAACTTCTCTGCATGCAACAGTTTTAGACTGCACATGTAAGTGACAGCATGTAGTTCATCATAAAGAAAATAATGTATTCAAATAACTAGCCTTCATCTAGACCCATGACAAATATACTAAAATGAAAATTGAGAAAAAACCCTATTCACAACAGACACAAAATCATTTCTTGGACTAAACCTAGAGAAGTGAAAGACATCTAAAATAAACACATTAAAATACTGAAGAGAGTGAAGAAGTAACTAGACAATAGGGAGAATTCCTTTGTATGGCTTGGAAGAATTAATGCTGTCCAAATGGCCATCCTACAAATAAACAATGTACAGATATAACCTAATCTCATCATATTCCAGTGCCACTCTTCAATAACAGAAAAAACAATGATGAAATACATGTGTGGGCAGAAAATGCACTAGATAGACAAAGCAGTCCTGAGCAAAAAGAAGCTACTACTGAGTTATGCTACAAAGCCATAGTAATCCAAACAGCATGGAACCGGCACAAAAACAAACAGATAAGGAGATCGATTGAGTAGAGAACCACATATTACTTTATGTAACTAGAGCCATCTGATTTATAGGAAAGATGCCAAAATATGCATTGTAGGAAGCACAGAACGTTCAACCAATGGAGCTTGCTTCTAATTACATACTTTTTATCTAATTGCATATATTAGACTACAGAAATTTGGAAGGGTTTTAGAAAAGGGGAAACAAATAAGGGGGAACAAAATATGATTAAAATATAGTGTATTAAATTCCACAAACTGCAAAAATTCAATAAAAATTCTTTAAAATGAGAAGTATAAATTATCAGGTAAATGAATGACAAAGTTAAATTTTCATCTCACTTCAGTTAAAATTACTATTATTAAAAAGCAAAAGAATAAATGTTAGCTCTAATGCAAAGAAAGGCAAGCTGTCATATACTGCTAGTGAGAACGTAAATTAATACAACAAATGTAGCAAACTTTACCAAACTTCCTCCGAAAGCTAGAAGTATAACTGCTACATAATCTAGCAAAGCCATTCCTGGGAAAATGTCCCAGGATATAATAAACAATATTTCAAAGATACATCTGCCCTTGCAAGTTTATTGCAGCTCTAGTCACAAACTAATAAAGATACTCAATCAACTTAAAATATGGCACATATACATGATGGAATAATATTTGTCCATAAAGAGAAGAAATACTGTAATTGGCAGCAACATGCATAGAACTGGGCATAATTTTGGGATGAAATTAATCAGGTAAAGAAGGATATTGAGTGTTCTTATTATGTTTGGAAACTATGAAGTTGATTTCATAGACGTAGGAAGCACAGTAATGTTTACTAGAGCATTGGGTGGATTCGGGGTGGGAGTGGGAGGATAGCGAGACCAAGGATTAAGGTTGGAAGGCCCACCTTCCAATCTTCTAAAGCATAATGTTGTAATTATGGTTGAAAACAATTGCAATTGACAATTATGTATTGTAAACTACTCTGTAGATAAGGCTTTTTAATATGATAAAAATATGATATATTTTGGGGTGATGTTCATGTCCATTTTCAAAATACATTGTATAAATGAATTGGAATGTCACACAATAACTTGTAAACATATACAACTCTTTTGTTAAAAAAATGCAAAATCTTTAAGTTGAATTTTGTAAATTTTATATATTTGTATATTATGCATATCGTGATCATATTTATATCCATTCACTTATTCTAACCATCCACAACCCCCACACTCTGGATTTAATGCATCCTGTCATATACGTTATTTCCTTTTTAACCACATTTTTGTCCCCAAATGTCCATAAGTGTGAGTCAATCTACTGGTGAACCTACTTAGTGTCACTACTTAAAAAACTTCACTCTCCCAGTAGTCATCCTTTGCCAGTAGTTCCTCAGCTAAGATTGGGGCTTCTTGCCCATTTTCCACCTCTATACTGGGTTTTTTTCTTGTTCGAGTTTGTTTCTTTTATTAGAATGTGGTGACACTCTTTGTCTCTTCTGATTAGTTTTACGTTGAAGTTTCTTCTGTGTGATATTAGAATAGCAAGTCCTACTTGCTTTTTGGTACGTTTGCTTGGAATATTTTTTCTATTTTTCACTTTAAGCTGTGCCTGTCCTTGAAGGTAAGATAGGTTTCTTGTAGATAGCAAAAAGATGGATTCAGTTTCTTAATCCATTCTCTCAGTCTGTGTATCTTGACTGGGGAGTTCAGAACATTAATACTTAACGTTATTTTTGAGAGATGTATATTGCTTCCTTTCTATTTATTTTCTGTGTGCATTGTTGATGTAGTTTTGTATTCCTGCAGTTACACTTTCATTAATTACTCTCTGTAGTGCTTGGGGATAGTTGTTCCTTTCCTCTGTCCTTTGAATTGCTTTGAGTATTTTCTGAAGGGTTGATTTTCTCACATATATTCTTTCATCTTGCTCATGTTGTGAAAGATTTTTGTTACTCCTTCAACTATAATTGACAATTTTGCTGGGTAAAGTAACCTGGTTGGCATCTATCTATAGTCATTTAGGACTGGTAATACTTTGGTCCATGTCCTTCTGCCTTTCATTGTTTGCAGTGAAAATTCAGCTGTAATGCTGATGAGTTTCACTTTACACAAGAATTGTTATTCTCCTGAGGCTTTCAGTATTTTGTCTTTGTTTTGAACATCTAGTGTTTTAACTATGATATGCCATGGGGAATTTCTTTTCTGATCTTTTCTATTTGGTATTCTCTGTGCTTCTTGTATTTTTATGGCTATGTGTTCTCTCATTTGGGGCAATTTTTTCCTATAATTCTGTTGAAGATCTGTCAATACCTTTATCTTGGAATTCCTGTCCTTCCTTTCTCCATATTATGTGTTGTTTGGTCATTTCATGGTGTCCCACATTACCTGATTATTCCACTCTTTTGTTTTTTAAATGTTTCATAATCTTTGTTTGAGCTTTCTCATTTCTCCACGTTATCTTGCAGTCTTGATATTCTATTTTCTGCTTCATCCACTCTGTTACTGAGGCTTTCTCCCATTATTTTCTGTTCACTGGATGAGGGTTCAATTTCCTTTTTTATTTCATCCTGTGATTTCTTAGTATTTCCAGTTCCTGCTGGACTTTGCCATTCTCCCTTTCTAGTTCTTTGATTTGCTTGTGTGTGTCATTGATTTCCTTTTTCATTTCTACATGGGATCTCTTCATTATCTCCACTCCCAGAGTTTGTCATGCTCTCCTTTTCTTACTTCTTTGTCTCCTGGTTTCTTTTTAATTTTATATTTTCCTTAGTTCTCTTTTGATTTGTTCATGTTCTGTGTGCTCTTTATATTCTTTTTTGATTTCTGTGAAATATGTCTAGACTGGTTTTAGATCTGTGTCCTGGCTTACTTCGACGGAGATCTCTTTGTAGGACTCTTCTATAGGACTGGTGATTTTGGGGGGGATTTATTATTTGTTTTTCCATACTGATTGTTTTTTGCTGTGTCTTTTTGCATGGGATTGTTTTTGTGTTTGTTTTCTCATGGGAAACCTTCACTGCACTGAAGGTTTATAGCANACACCGTATCATATTTAAAACTCTAGATGCTCAAAAACAAAGACAAAATTCTGAAAAGCCACAAGAGAAAAACAAATTATATATAAGGGGAAACCCAGAATTACAACTGACTTCTCAAGTACAAACTATGAAAGCAAGAGAACCTGAGTCAAATATTCCAGTGTTTAAAGGAGTAAAATGCCAATCCAGGGTACTATAGCCAGCAAAAATGATAATTGTAGTTGAAAGAGAGAAAAACTTTCCATAACATAAACACGAATGATAGAATACATGGTTCGAAAGCCAACCTTCAGAGAATACTAAGGCATTGCAAGGAATGGCAAAGAAGAGAGGAAAACTCCCCAGGAACCTAGAAAGAGAAATTAATAAAAGCATAACTGCAGAATAGAACCTAGACCAAAAATGCAAAGGCTAATAAGGGAAAGGGAAGCAACACACTCTTTCAATTATAACTTATATATTATATGGATTAAAACCCTAATCAAAGGCAGAACTGTGAAAAAGAATGGTTTAAGAAACAGAACCCATCTGCAAGAAACTGTCTACAAGAAACACATCACACTCTTAGGGATAGGCACCAATTTAAGGTGAAGGGATGGAAAAAAATATTCCCAGCAAATCATACCAAATAGAAAGCAGGAGTTGCTAATTTTAATATCGGAAAAAAGAGACTCAAAGTAAAAGAAATCAAAAGAAGACAAAGATGGCCATTACGTCCTTATCAAATAACAATGGACAATGAAGATTTTCACAATCATGAATATAAATGCACCAAACTCTGGTGCACCAAAACTTTATAAACAAATTCTCCATTGACAAAATGAACACAGATTAACCTTAGTACACTTATAGTAGGGGAGTTCAATACACACTGAGCCCTTTGGACAGGTCCAACCAAAGAACAACAGAGAGACATCTGAATTGAATGAGATGATACAACCAAATGGACCTCACAGACATATAACGAATATTCCACCCAAATACCGAGGAATATGCTTTCTACTCAGCACCCAAATGGAACATTCTCCAAAAGAGACCATATACTGGACACAGAAAAACCCTCAACAAAGACAAAAAAAATTTAATAATTTCATGCATTCTATCAGACCACAGGGCAATAAAGCCCAATAATCAAACAGCATAGCCTACTATCTACAAAAAACACATGAGACGAAACAACAACACTCCTGAAAAATGAATGGGTCAAGGAATAAATAAGAAAAGAATAAAAGGCATTCCTGGAACTGAATGGCACTGATATACAACACATCAAAACCTATGGTATACTTTAAAAGCAGTCCTAAGAGGTAATTCATAGCCGTGGGTGCTTACATTAGAAAACAGAAAGAGGGGCTGGAGAGAAGGGCCTAGCGGTTAAGAGAGACGACTCGCTTACAGAGTACCCTGGTTCGATCCCAGCACCACATGTGCTGAGAAACCGTCTGAAACGCCATTCCAGGAGAACCCAGTTCCATGGGAAGCCGAGACCCTCTTTTGAACTCTGGGCGGCGTTGCACGACACGGGTGCACAGACTTTGCATGCAGACAGTACATTCTACACATACAAAATAAATAAAATTAATTTAAAAAAAAAAAAAAAACAAGAAAACAGAGACTCAAGTGAACGATCTAAACACTGCAGCTAAAACACTTGAGAGTACAACAACAAATGAAACCAAACGAGCAGAAGGAGAATACAAAAATCAAGGCAGAAATCAATGTAATAGAAACAAAGAAAAGAACCATATCAAAAGACAATGAAATCACAAAGTTGAGTTCTTTGAGAGAATAAATCAAGATAGACAGACTCTAGCCCAGTTTAACCAAAAAGAAAGAGGAACAAACTCCAAATCATAGAATCGTGATGAAGGGGCAATATCACAACAGGACAATGAAAAGATCCAGACTAATCATAGGAACTACTTCAAAAAAACTCTATATCTTACTTAAGTTGTGAAAACCTAGACAAATGGATCGAATATCTGAAAATCTGGGATCAACCAAAGCCTTAACAAAGAAAGATCTGAACAGCCTTCAACAGACCAATAATAGTGAAGAAATGAAAGTATTAGTAACATCCCAACCTAAAAAAAAAACATGCCCAGGCGGAATGGATTTCCATAGGCCTGAATTCTGTAAAACATTTTCAAAGAAACTTAAAAAACCTTCTACTTATCAATGTTTAAGAAGATACAACGGCGGGATTCTCCAAATCCTTCTATGAAGCCAGGCATTCACGTCTACTACCAAAACCGGGAAAGATACAACCAAAAAGGAGAAGCTATATAGACCCTCTTCCTAATACACAGATTGCAAAAATTCTAACCGATAATCTTGCACATGCATACAAGACCACACAAGAAATATCATCCACCATGACAAGGGATTCATACCAGCTAGAGCGGATGGTTCAACATACTGAAAAATCAATAAACTATCATAAACACATAAAGTGGACTGAAGGACAAAAACCACAGCATCATATCAATTGGAATGGCAGAAAGCCTTTGACTGAAATCCAGCACTCCTTCATGCTTAAAGTGGCTGGAGGGAATGGATCTAGAGGGATTCAATCCTCAATGTATATCAAAGCACAACAAAAACCCACAGCCATAAATCATCCTAGAATGGGAGAAATGACAGAAGCATTCCCCTTAAAGTATAGGTACTACCTGGCAAGGCTTGCCCCTGTATTGCACAGCACCTCCTTCAATAGAGTGCTAGAAACACTAGGCTAGGCAACTAAGGCAAGAAAAGGAAATGAAAGATACAAAAAAAAAAAATAAAAGAGGAAGACAAGCTATCCACTATTTTGCTGATGTTTGCTTTGTCTTTACCTAAGGGATGCTCAAAACTCTACCAGGAAACTCCTAAAAACGATTAGAGCTTTGCGTAACGTGTCAGGATACAAAATATATAGAAAAATCAGTAGCCTTACTGTACAACCAACAACAAGCAAATTGAAGAAGGCAATACAAGGAGACCTTCCACATCACAATAGCCCAAAAACAATATAAATACCTAGGACACAAACTAACCCAAAGACACCAGAGATCTCACAAAAAAAAAAAAAAAAAAAAAACAATTTAAACACCTGGAAAAGGAAATACTGGAGAAGACATCAGAAGATGGAAAACCTCCCATGCTCATGGATTTGGTAAAACTAACATAGTAAAACTGTCCTATACCAAACTTATGTACAGACTTTACATCGGAACCAATTAAATCCCCATAGAGTTTCTACACGGCTTGGGAAAAAATCTATTTCTATTATGGAAAAACAAAAGACCCCAAATAGCCGAAACGGCCAACATCCTGAGTGAAAAGAGCAATTACGGGGGGAATCTCTTAACAGACTTCAACTATTACTATAAGGGCTATAGTCCATAAAAAAAAAACAGGGCTTGTCACTGGCAATCAAAAAAGACCGTTGACCTAATGGAAATTTGCAAAACTGAAGATCCAAACCTGAGACAAAAATTTCGCTCACTCATATTTACAAGGGGCCAGCTAAGAAGACCACAATGGAAGGAAAAGCCACTTAGCAAATGGTGTTGGCAAAACTGGATAACCACTTGTAGAAGAATAAAATTAAACCCCTACCTCTCACACAGTAAAAAAAAAGTCAACTATAAATGGATCAAAGACCTCAATGTGAAACCCAAAACTCTGAAGGTGATAGAAGAAAAAGTTGGCAGCAGCCTACAAACACATAGCAAAAGACTTCCTAAATCAGACAGCAGCTGCATAGCAAATAACATCGACAACGGACAGATAGGACCTTATTAAACTCAAAAGTGCTGTACATCAAAAGAAACAATCAAGGAAGTGAAGAGAAAACACACAGAGTGGGAGAAAACCTTCACTGCTGATACAATTTGACAAACATTGATTTCCACAATACATAAACGACTCAAAAAACAAAAGAAGAAATAAAAAGAATGACGCAACTCAAAAGATGTAGCAGAGATCTGAAGCAGAGACTTCACGAGTGAGGAATTAGAGATGGCTGAGAAACATCTTTAAGTGTTCAACATTGCTCTCACCCCCTGTGCTCCTTTCTAGCCTAGGGAACAATCTGCGGAGAGGGGGCATGGTAGAGATGTAAAGGCTGCAATTGGGGTGAATGGAGAAACTAAGTCCAAGAGGTATAGTCTGGACACTCAAGTCTTGATCAACCTTGATTTAAGATAAGCCCCCCCCCCATCTGGAGTGGTGGGGACTGAGGGGGTGGTTGGACACACTGCTTGCAAATTGGTTTATACATGAGGATGCTTTGTACCACTAAAAAATCTAAAAAAAAAAAAAAAAATAATGAAAAAATAAAAACTCCGAGAAAAGATGCAGACAGTTATGGCGAGAGATGCATGATTGGGATGGTGGGGGTCGGGGGAAGGGAAAGGGAAAATATGCCTGACTGAATTGGAAAAATGATGTATGAAATACACAAAGCACAATATAATACTGAGAAAAAGATGCAAGACACAGACTATTAAAAACAATGCATGGTAAATCCATGGCTTGGGGATGGGGGGGCGTTGAAGGGGGGGGCCATGGGTCTAATATTGATAATAAGATGTGTATGAAAAACAAAAAATAAAATATGTTTAAAATCATATTTAATGTAAAAAGAATTTTCAACAGTGTTTAATTAAGGAAATGTAAATCAAACCACTTTAAGATAGATCATCCACTCTGATAAGACCCTGGTTAGGAGCAAGGAAAACAGAATAATAACCAAGTACGGAGAGGTGTTGTGTTGTGGAAAAAGGGGAACACTCATCCATCTGCGTGGTGGGATGTAAACTTGGACAACCAACTATTATTGAAAGCAGTGTGGAGAACCCGTGGAAAGACTCGGAATGACTTTGCCACCCTGACACCATAAACCACACTTCCCTGGGGTAATACCCACAAGACTCATCTTATTACCTAACACCTCAGAGATACATGTCACAGCCATGTTTTATTATGCAGCTCTCTTCTCAAAGAGCCAAAGAGTTGGAAAAACCAACCCAAGTGCCCCTCAACGAACAAGTGGATAGAGAAAAGTGGTACATCTATTACATGGGATTTCTATGCAGTGGTAAAAAAGTGACATCATGAACTTGTGCAGGTAAATGAATGGAGCTAGAAGATTATCATACTAAGATGAAGTAACACAGACATCCCCAGTAAAAACAAACACAAGACAAATGGTATCCCCTCATCTGTGGATGCTTGCCCAATTACACTAATTGTATGGCAAACTAAGCAATGTGAAGTATTCTGTGATCTGAAGAAAACACCTGTGCTTTTTATAAAATTGTGAGCCCCTTTAAAATGATTTCAAATTGACCAAAAATAAATCAAATACATCAAGCAATAATAATTTATTTTCAAATTTACCTCAACAATCAAATATTTTATACATATATAAATGACAAAGTAAACACAAAGGGAAAAAAAAACAACTGTAGTCAGTCTAAATTTAAAAAAGAGGAATAATTTCGTTGACTGGTTAAAATGCCGGTTTGGGGGGCCCTGAGCGAGATGCTCCAGCAATTTAAGAGTGGTCCGAGATGCTCTTGCACAAGACCGCGGGTCGATTCCAGACCACAATGTAGTGGTTAAGAACTGTCTTTAACTCCAGTTCCCAGGGGGAATTCCGAGTGCCCTCTTCTTGGACCTCAGTGACACGGTGCAGGACATGGTGCACTAACTCTACATGCAAGACAGTACACGATGACCATCAAAAAAAAAAATAAATATAAATAAAATAAATAATAGCCTTGTTTTTTTCCTTCAGTCACATTATGTCTGTGTAAATGATAGGTCAGAGACACAGGATGAAAAAAAATCAGACCTTACAAGATCCACAATAGCCCTAATAAATGTTTAATTTTGAGGCCAAGGGCCTTCTTCCATTAGGTTTTTTTTTTTTATTTTATTTTTTTAATATGTGTATAATGTACCGGTTCTGCATGTAGGTTGGTGCACCCTTTCGTCGAATGCCGGAGGTCGAGAAGAGGTGTTTGATGCTCCCTGAGAACGGATTCAAAGATGGTCTCTCAGCCAACCTGTGGGTGCTTGGGGATCAAACCCAGTCCTCTGCAAGAGCATGTCTGGCGCTTTAACCACTGGCCATCCTTCCACCCTTACCCCCCCATTATATGTGGTTTTTAAAAACTATTCCTCATCGTCCGTGAAAATGCTTCCTAGCCTACTCAACCTCATATTTATCAAGTCCTAGGAATGAGCCTTCATACTGTTGTGGGATATAAAACAACATCTGGCTTCCACACAGACACACAAGAGCACCACATGCATTTAGCTAACAGGTGGAACTGTGAATATTATAAATACAGAGCCAAATTATCTTAAGCTATCTTTAGTCCTCTGAATAGCTATTCAGTGTCTATATGTGTCTAACCTAACATCCTTTCAACTATCAGTTGAAAACTTTGGAACAGATCGATGGACCACTAGTTTTTACCAGCCCCCACACTAAGAATATCAACAGATAAAACTTAATCTATAGCAATCTTTGTGAGTTCAAGGCCAGTCTGATCTACATAGTGAGTTCCAGGCCAGGTGGAGCTACAGGGAGACCTGTCTCAAAAAAAAAAAAAAAAAATCCTTAATCTATAGCAGAGTGTAATCCTCCCCTGGAATCCCTCCCACACTCATGAGTTTTCCTTATTTTCCCTTAAATTTACATTTGCTCTGCTTTTAAAAAAAAAAAATCTGCAACAGACTTTTCCCATTTTGCTGACACCTGCCTGCCTAATATTCCCATAGTGTATCGGGAAGCCATAATTTCTTACTTTCTTTTGTTCTTGGACTGTAGCAGTTCATGTAACTTCATCCTACTGATCATGTTACCTGGCCTGTAACCGTTGTCACTGATTGTTGAAAAACTAAACTTGGGGGGCGGGGGGGTGCAGGGTCACAGGGCAGAATGGAAGCTATGGTTCTTACTATTTAAGACACATGGCAAAGGATGTTCTTCAGAGAATCCTAGAGGCAAAAGTTCAGGACCACACAGCCCTGAGTGCATTACTTAACTCTGAGTGCCAGTGACATCTGCAAGATCCACAATGGCCAGACCCTGTACTTTCCTGATGGCCCTGCTGCTGATGAGCTCCTGGACAAGCTGCTCTCTAGGCTGTGACCAGCCTCAGATGTACAACCTGGGGTACAGGAGGGCCTTGGTTCTCCTGGGAAAAATGCAGAGGCTCTCCCCTCTCTCCTGCCTAAAAGATAGAAATGCCTTTAAATTCCCCCAGGAGGAGGTTCATGGCCAACAGATCCAGAAGGCTCAGACCCTCTCTGTCCTCCATGAGCTGACCCAGCATATCTTGAACCTCTTCAGCTCTAAGGACTCCTCTGCTGCTTGGGACACAAGCCTCCTAGAGGAATTCTGCACTGGCCTCTATCAGCTGCTGAATGCCATGCAGTCCTGTCAGAGGCAGCAGGTGGAGGAGTTAGAGCCTCCCCTGAACCAGGTGGACTCCCTAGTGGCTATGAGGAAATACTTCCAGAGGATCACTGTCTACCTGAGAGAGAAGGAGCACAGCCCTTGTGCCTGGGAGGTGGTCAGAGCAGAAATCATGATCCTTCTCCTCCTCAGGCAACTTGCTGAGCAGACTGAAAAGAATGAGTGAGGCCTGAGCCAATGTGGAAAGGCCTGTCATGGACCAAACATCAGATCTCACTGTGCGAGTTCTTCCACCTCACTCTGACCTGGGACTAAATATTTCCTGGAATATTGTGTTTATCAGTATAGGCATTAGTCCCTACATTCATCCAGATGGATCTATTTATATATTTACTTAAATATTTAAAATATTTATTATTTTTCAGATGTACTATATAGTTTTATATTTGTTTAATGTTGCTAAAAATTATATCTGGGGCTAGAGAGATGGCTCAGTGGTTAAGAGCTCTTGCAAAGGACCTGGGTTAGATTTCCAGCACCCACATGGTGGCTAAGAACCATCTTTAACTCCAGTTCCAGGGGAATCTGATGCCCTCTTCTGATGTCCACAGCATTGCACAACATGGGTGCACCAACCTACATGCAGATAGTACACTCATTCACATAAAAAAATAAATTTTTTTAAAAAAACACAATGAACTGATTCTCTGCATGCCACACAATACAAAAATGGTCCAAGTAGAAATAAAAAAAAAACTACCTTTATAAAAAAAAGATTATATCCAATGAAATTTTTCTATGAAATAAATTTATAATTTTAAATATCCTTATACTTGTTAATTTTTAATCTCTCTTCAACTTTTTCCTTAATTTTTTATTGAACATTTATACAACATTTCTTAATCAACTTTAGATGTGGGGGGGAGGGCTGGGGTGGGGGTTCAGGGGGTGGGGTTGGGGTATGGGGGGGCCATGGGGGGCCCTTGTGCATGTACATACCAAGGAAGAAGGAGCCACTTTTGGCCAGCAAAAGACCGGAAAAGCTTTTTCCCCCAAGAAGGGGGGGCACAACATGTGACCACAGAAAACACACTACTTGGGATTTTTTTATTTTCGTTCGGCGCTTCTTTCAGAGTATAGTACTAATAGCCATTGGTTGGCGACTACCCAGGAGGCTAAATGTCATGGAGGTCAGTGCAGGAAAATCAAGACAGGGCGGAAAGGCACGCATGCCTTGCTGGACCTCCATTTGGTTGGATGACCATGGAGGGGATGTAACCCCCAGTTGTCAGGAGGGGGCAGATTGAAATGGGCTGTTTTGGGGTTTGCCCAAGAGGAAACTTTCCAAAACACTTCCTAAAAGGAAAACTGACATCTTTTTAATCTTAAATCCGTTTTCAGAAAATAAAAAAAAAAAAGAAAATCCTCTTCCAACCTCAGGTATAAATGTGGTATGTAACATATTTATTTGTGGTGTATATATATGTATGTGTGTATATATATATATATATATATATAATATATATATGCAATACAATTTTGGAGAGAACAAAAACCAAAAAAAGAAACCGGACCGGGGGTGGAAGGACTTGAAACAGTGATGTTCTCCCCCAAAACAATAAGCTTCCGTGTGGTCTATTCTGCTTTTGAAGAAACAACAAACAAACCGCTGGAAGACCCTTCATAAAAAAAAGATGCAAGACATGTATGGGCAGAGTTCAGGAAACATCCAAGTTGGGGGTGGGGGTCATGGAAAGGGAAATGAAACTAAATGTACGGTTGAGAAAATGAATATGAGTATGGAAATAGTTTAAATTAACCCAATATAATAATTTTTTAACAAATAAAAAGAAATTAAAAAATTTTTTTAAAAAAAAGGTTAAAAAAAAATAAAAGAAAAATAATAAAATTTCACCCTCATTTCACCATACCATCACCTCAACTAATTAAATAACAAACTCCGAAACAACCCTCCCCTGGTTCCTAACTTCGCGACCTTCCCACGCTGAGCGGCCTCTTTCTCCCCCCTTACCCCCGTTCCACTTGCCCGCACTCCTCTTCTCCCGCTTTTCCCCTGCAATTTTTTTATCCTCCCCCCAGCCTCCCCCTGGCCTACTTCCCCTGAAGGTATCCGTATGAATTCCAATTAAAACATGTCGTGTCATGAAAGCTCCCACAAATAATTCAAATAAACAATCTAATACATCGCATTTTGAAAAAATTAATCCAGTTGGGCATTAGAAAATGTTTGTGGGGGGGGGTGTTTTTTTTGGGGGGGACACAGAGAATTGTCTGTGCTCATGAACAGAATAAAATAAAATAAAAATACATTATTTTTTTTTATTTTTTTATGTTTTTTTTTATTATTTTTAAAGCAATTTTTTTTTTTTTTTTGTTTAAATTGAGGCTTGTGCATGGTCATACACAAATTTTCCCCAATCGAATCTGAAACCATTGTCCTCCCTGCCCTTTTCCCACCCCACCCCCCCCCAAACCCCCCACCCCAGAGCTTCACGATTTCCTGGGTCAAAACAGTGGTTTTTTTTTTTTATTTTTTTGTCCTTTTTTTCCCTCTCACATCTCTTTTAAAAAAATTTTTTTATTATTTTTTTTCAAACATACATTTAGAAATACTTAACTTCTCACTGTCTCTCCTCGTTTCTCTCCCTCTGACACCTAGTCTTTGTTGTTGTTTTGTTTGTTCATTCCAATTTTAACAACATTTTGTCCCAAAATTATGCATATAGCATGCCACACATAGATCAAGAGTAGATTCAATAAAATAATAAGGTTTTTTTAGTTAAAAGCACCAGATGTTTCACAGTTTAGATTATTCGTTTGTATTATTGTTTCTGGTTTTTTTCCTTTCTTCGGGCCTGAAGATGTCATGTGTTTCCCGGCCTTTCCCTTCCTTTTGCCAGCCACCAACCCACCCACTCCGTAAATCCGCGTCGACTGGGCCCTGGTCCCTCCCAACCCCTGGGGTCTTTTTTTTTTCCCCTTCCCCATTTGGTCACTAAATGAGGTACAATAAGCAATGCATCCTGTCTTAATCTTCCTTTGTCTTAGATTTTCCAATATACGGGCCCTGGGTATCCAGTTATCCATCAATGGCAGTCTTACTCTGAAGAGGCTGAAACAAACAGGAGGATTGCTCTAAGTTCCAGACCAGCCAGAACAACAGGAAGACCCTGTCAAAAAAATTTTTTAATTTTAATTATTTTTTAATATTTTAATACTTTTTGTTTTAACATATTTTTTTATTTATTAATTTTTATTTATTTTTTTTTTTTTTTTTTTTTTTTTTTTTTTTTTTTTTTTTAAACTTTTTTTATTTTTTATTTTATTTTTATTTAATTAAATTTATTATTTTTAAAATTTTTTTAGCAGACCGTGTTTCCCTGTAGCCCCAGTTGGCCCCTAAAACTTACTTATGTTTAGACCAGCTGGCCTAATCTCCACAGATAGTCCACATGACCCTCTGCCTCCCCCAAGTGCTGGGATCAAAGGTGGGAGCCACCACACATGGCCAATTTCATGCATTTTTTTCATATATATATTTTTTTTAATGTTATTATTCTTATTGCGTTCTAAGGAGAGTCGGTTTTTGGTGGGCGTCCTTCCAGGTTTTTTCTAAGTCCTGGGCAATCATCTCACTAATCCCCCAACTCTAGCCCTAAATTTGATTCCTTCGTTCTTTCTTGTTCAATGTACAATCTTTTTCTTTTTCTGAAAATTGCCTGGCCTAAAAAAAAAAAAAAAATCCCCCCCCCCTTTTTTTTTTGTTTTTTTTACATGGGGTGCGCGTCGCTCCCTCTTTTCCTTTTCCCTTTTGTGCTTTATCGCGGCCCATCCTTCCCGTTTTCCACCCCACCCATTTCGTCTGCTACCCCGGCGTCTCCTTTTTTTTGTCTTTTGTTTTTTTTGTTTTCTTACTTTCCCCCCCCTATTCTCTCCTTCCCTGGTTTCCCTTTATGCTTCGGTCCCCTCTCCCGTTTCCCAGCCCTTTGTCCCCTTCCACTCTCGCTTTTTTCCCCTTTCTTTATGTGTTTCCCGGTTTTCCCCTACATATCCTCCCCTCGTCTTCCTGCTCTTCCTCCCATTTCGCGGCCCTCATTCCCTCCACATCTCCTTTTCCTCCATCTCCTGCTGACTTTTTGCTGCCGAAATGGTCCCTTTCGTTTCGTTTCCCTGATCCGCGTTTTGTTTCCATTTTTGCCTTCTCCTTTTCTGTTTCCATTTCTACTTTCTCTTGTTTGATTTATACCTCGCTGTTTTTTCCTCCCTGCATTTCTTCCCCCTCCGCCTTCTGTTTTCTTTATCTTCTTCCCCTTTTTCTTTTCTACTTTCTCCCCGCCCTTGCCGTCGTCTTCCCCGCGCCCCTGCACTCCTTCCTCCCCGCTGTCAGCCACCTGTCCATTTTTCCGCCCCAAGGTGCCAATCTGGCTTCGTTTGACTTTTTCCTTTGGTCTATTGTGGCGGGTGGGGTTTCCTGTCGTTTCCCCTCCTGTGTCCTGCTTCCGCCCCCTCTGTGTGCCGTAGTATCGCCTATCAAAATTGATACTGTACTGATATTTTTTGTATAGTATATATATATATATATATATATATATATAAGATGTATATAATCAGAAATAATTCGTGTTGAATATTCCCTTAATGGATATGTTAGTAAGCCTTTTTGTTTTTTGGCCTCTTTCTGGTTTAAAACAAACGGGTTTTTTTTTTTTTTTTATTTGTTTTTTTTTTTTTTTTTTAGCAGATATGAGGATAATTATTCCTTTCTGATTCCATTTGTTTAGAATATTATTTTCCATCCTTTCACTTTCAGTCTTTGTGTTTTTTTGTTGGTGAGGCAGTTTTTTGCAGGTTGCATTTTGTTAGGTCTTTAAAAAAAAATTCAGACTGCCAATCTGTCTGAAAAGAGAATTAAGACCTGTGAATGGCCAGGGCTATTACTGGGAGGTATGCCCTTATTCAGTAATTTTCTTTTTCTTCCAGTTATTTTGAATATTCTATATGTCTCTTTTTTATATTAATGGGTAATTATATTAATAATGTTTTATTTTTTTAATTTTATTTATTTTTTATGTGTATGAGTGTACTGTCTGCATGTAGGTTGGTGCACCTGTGTCGTGCAATGCTGTGGAGGTCAGAAGAGGGCATCGGATTCCCCTGGAACTGGAGTCAAAGATGGTTCTTAGCCACCATGTGGGTGCTGGGAATGGAACCCGGGTCCTCTGCAAGAGCAGTCAGTGCTCTTAACCGCTGAGCTAACTCTCCAGCCCATAATGTTTGAGTCTTAATTTTCATGTTTCTTTTGTTGTTCTCCTGAAATTTACTCTTTCTCATACTATCATGATTGATTTATCTTTCTCTTCTGGGTATAGGAATCCTTTTTTAAGTGCGGGGTTAGTGGTTGTGAATTCCTACAGTTTATGTTAATCTTAGAAGGTCTTTATTTTTCCTCTGACACTGAAGGATGATGTTTCTGGGTACAGGAATCTAGACTTGCAATTGTTTCCCTGCAATATTTGAATAATTATTAGTCTATGCTCTCTCAGACTTTAGAGTTTCTGACAAGAAATCCATTTTACAGATTAATTTTCTTGTTCTTTGTATATATGTGTGAATGTGTATGTGTATGTGTGTGTGTATGTGTGCGCATAGGTGTTTCTGGGTATACATGTGGAGGCCAGAAATCACCTGGGTTGTCGACCTCAAGACTCATCCACCTTGTCCTTTTATTTGAGTATGCCTATATTATTAATAAAACATACTTATTCAGTAAGAAAAGTTATAATGGTCTTATAGCTAGAAAGACTGAAATCTCATAAATTCACATTAAACAAAGTGAACTTGAATATTTTTTCAGTGTGTATTTTTACTGAATTTTTGTGAATTTCATACATTTTTAAACATATTTAGACCTCCCCTATCAGCATCTCACTCTATATTCCACCCACAGGATTTGACAAATTCTTATATGTTAAAGCCTATCAATTCAGTTTGTGTTCCAAGATGTCTCTCAGTGTGAGTTCATTCACTGGAGCCTGTTCAGCCTACCTGACTACCTGACTACCTGACTAGTGTCACTCCCTTAAAGATCAACTCTCGGTCACCCAGCAGCGATCAGTTGCCAATAGTTCTTTGGCTAAGGTTGAGGCCTCCTGCCCATTTCCCTAGTTCTATGCTGGTTTTTATCTAACTGAGTTTGCCTGGGTCTTGTGCATGGTATCACCAATGCTCTAAGTTCATAAGAGCAAGTTCCCAGAAGCCTGTAAGGCTCTGTTTCCTTATGGTCATGGACCACCCCTGGCTCTTAAAATCTTACAGTCTCTTCAGCCATGTGTATTTGACTATGTTTACAATGTCACAAAAGAGTTCCCTCCTATTGAGAGGGCTTTAAGTCTAGTTAGATATCTGTTGATTACCCCAAAGATAAAAGTATCAGTGCCACTACTGCATCGATATAGTTTGCTGTGCTACTCATTGTTGTGGTTACGCTTGAAAACTGAGGTTGAATCATTGATTTTCTTCTCCCTTAGCAGCTCACATAGTGTCCTCCACAACTATGAGAGCTTGTTTTCAGGGAGAAGACTTCCTGGTCAGTTCTAGCTCCATTAATTCAAGTCTGAAGTATATCCTGTCTTCAGCAGCAGGGTCTTACCTTGAAACTCTAGGAGGTAATCAAGGGCTATGGCAATAGCCTGGGTTAGTTTTGGAGTCTCTTGGACTAACCTGACCAACAACTCAAAAGGAGGTTTCTGTCTGGTATTGTGTTTCTTGCTATGTAGCCTGTCAGCTATACACATGCACTCATGTCCAGATATTGTATGTGTAGTTTTCAGGGTGCTTTTGAACAACTGCATTTCTCTCTAGTTTTTCATATTGGCTAAGCATTTATCTCTAGTCTCTCTCTTCCTGTCTAACCCTCCCTTATCCTTCTCCAGTTAAAATACCCTTCTTTTCCCATTTTCCCCCCTTGAAATACCTGTTTCCTATTATCCCCTCTTCTGAGCTCCTTCTTCCTCTTTACCCCATGGTTTCTTGTATATCCCTCCTTTCTCCCTTCTCCGTTAAATACGCTCAGTTTCTCCATTTCTCCCATGTTAACCTCTGTTTCTTACTATCTCCCTCTCTTGAGGTCTTTCTTTCCCTTTGTCTCCCTGATTTCTTTCTATTTTCCTGGCTCCTACCCTTATATAGTCACATATAAAGATTGATGCTTGGGGCTGGAGAGATAGCCTAGCAGTTAAGAGCACCGTCTGCTCTTGCAGAGGACCCGGGTTCAATCCCCAGTACCCACATGGCAGCTGAGAACCGCCTGTAACTCCAATTCCAGGAGAACTCCAGTTCCAGGGGAATCCGAGGCCCTCTTCTGACCTCTGCAGCATTGCATGACACGGGTGCACAAACCTACATGCAGACAATACATTCATACACATAGAAAATAAAATTAAAAAAAAAAGATTTGATGCCAAGATCCACAAATGAAAGAGAACATATGTCACATTCTTCTGAGCCTGTTACTTCATTTAATATGTTTCTTTTTTAATTTTTTTATTTATTATTTTTTATGTGTATGAGTGTACTGTCTGCATATAGGTTGATGCATCCGTGTCATGCAATGCTGCGGAGGTCAGAAGAGGGCGTCGGATTCCCCTGGAACTGGAGTTAAAGATGGTTCTTAACCGCCATGTGGGTGCTGGGAATCAAACCCGGGTCCTCTGCAAGAGCAGTTGGCGCTCTTAACTGCTGAGCCATCTCTCGAGCCACAATATAATAGTTTCTAACTATACTTTCGTTTATTTTCTTTTTATACTTGGGTATAGTCATTCCTTTCTTCAGCCCTCTGTATTGCTTTGAGTATTCTCTATGGGCCTGGTTTGGTGGACATTAATTATTTCAATGTATTTGAATTCTTTCAGCCTATTCATGTCACAAAAGCTTTCTCTTCCACCTTCAATGATGATAGACAGTTTTGCTGGGTGAAGTACTCTGGGTTGGCATCAATAATCACTTAGAACTGGTTATACATTGATCCATGTTTGTCTGGCTTTCCTAGTTTGCACTGAAAAGTCGGCTGTAATTCTGATGAGTTTTCCTTTATATGTGACTTGCTGTTTTGTAGCTTTCTGGATTCTCTTTGTTCTGTATATTTAGTGTTTTCAGTATATGCCGTGGAGAGTTTCTGTGCTATACCTGTCTATTTAGCATTCTCTGTGCTTCTTGTATTTGTATGATTGTCACTTTCCTGTTCATATCATAATCTGGTTGAAGATCTGGTCAGCGTCACTGACCTGGGATTCTTCTCCTTCCTCTAAGCCTATGATGCATAATCCCACATTTCCTGCATATTCCATTCCTTTAATTTTTCATATTCTTTGCTTGAGTGATCCAGTTCTTCAACTTTTTTTTTCAATTTTTAAAAAAAATTTTTTTATTATTTATTTTCATATGTGTATGAATGTATTGTCTGCATGCAGGTTGGTGCACCCGTGTCATGCAATGCCGCAGAGGTCAAAAGAGGGTGTCAGATTCCCCTGGAACTGGAGTTAAAGACGGTTCTCAGCCGCCATGTGGGTGCTGGGGATCAAACCTGGGCCCTCTGCAAGAGCAGTCGGAGCTCTTAACCGCTAGGCTATCTCTCCAGCCCCCCAGTTCTTCAACTTTTATCATCCAGTCCTGATATCATGTTTCCATTCCATTCATTCCATGGGTAAGGCCTTTTCCTATCATTTCAAATTGGCTTGCTCAATTTTTCAATTCCATCTTCATTTCGACTTGGGTTTTCCTCAATATTTCTATCTCTTTCATGAATTCACTTTTCAAATCCTGAATAGTCTTTGTCATTTTAGTCATCCATATATCTATATTTTCTTGAGCTTCAGTCAGAAGTTAATCCCTATCCTCTTTGAGTTGACTTGTTTGTGTCTTCTTTAAATTCACTAAATTCTTTGATCATGTTTATGATTTTTTTTTTAATTCCATGTCCTGTTTCTTCAAGGAGGTTCTCACTATAATTCTCTTCTACAGGGCTAGTGGTGCATGGGGGTGGGAGTGGGGCAGTAATGTACTATTTTGGTTTTTCATATTATTTTTTCATTGTAGTTTGGGCATGTGGATTTCTTTTGTAACTTGTGATTCTGGCATGAAACTCAAGTTGGCCTTTGTTAAGTATGATTCTGTGATTCCGTTTCTATTACTGTTGTTATATGGTTGCTTTCTGATTGAGAATGAAAAATTGGTTGGTCTGGGTTTCAGGTTCTCTCCTTTGACTATACTGGAGGGACCAGATAGATCCAGGCAGGCTACTCAGGAGCTCTCTAGGAGGGCAAAGGGATCATGGCTAGTTAGTAGTCTTGCAGCTTCAGCAAGATGGGGCCAAGGCCCAAAGAGAGGGGTGAGTAACAGAATGGGCCAGCCCCTACCCTCTCCCCACCAGCCAGCAGCCAGCCTGAGCCCTGGAGCAGTGGGAGGGGCCAGAGATGATCCCCAAGAAGGGGGATGGATGCAACAGGATTTGGGTAACTCATCCATAGCACCTGGTTCAGGCACTCTCAAGCAGTCTCAGAAGGATGGGTCCAAGGCCCAGGGAGAAGAGAGAGGAACTGAATGTATAAAGCCAACTGGTTCTTGACAAAGGTGCCAAAATCATAAGATGGAGAAAAGACAACTTTCACAATAGTTGGTGCTGCTGGAAAAACTGGATATTCAGATATCAAAAAATGAAAGTAGATCTCTATCTCATAGTATGTATAATAAATCAGCTAATTGTAAGGCCCAAAACTTTGAAAATGAAAAATGGGAGAACCACTTCAAGATATTGACACAGGAAATAATTTCTTAAATAGTCCAACTGCTCAGGAAACAAGCAAAAATTGACAAATGGGATTGCATTAAATAAAAAGCTTCAACACAGCAAAGGAAACAAATCAACAGTGAAGAGACAACCTACATGACTGGAAATAATCTTTGCAGCTATTCATCTGACAGGGGACTAATATTTGGAATATGTAAAAATCTCAAAAGAATACAAATGTGCATGGGGAGGCAGCTTAGTTGGTAAAGTGCTTGTTTTGTAAGCATGAAGACCCAAGTTTAATCTCAAAAGCTGGGCACAGTGGTATACATTTGTAATCTCAGTGCTGGGAGGCAGAGATGGGTTGATCCCTAGAGCTTGCTGGCTAGTCAGCCTACCCTACTGAGCAAGTTCCAGGCCATCAGAGACTCTGTCTCAAAAAGCAAGGTGGGCATTGCCTGAGGAGCTAAAATCGAAGTTTTTCTCTAGCTTCCAAAAGCAAATGCACACATGTGCAAGCACATCTGCACACACATTTGTACCAACACGCACACAAAAAATATAAATGTGCAAGTTATCCTATCAAAAATGGGCAAATGACTAGGCTGGAGAGATGGCTCAGCGGTTAAGAGTACTGACTGCTCTTGCAGAGGACTCAGGTTCAATTCCCAGCACCGACATGGTGGCTAAGAACTGTCTTTAACTCCAGTTCCAGGGGAATCCCACACCCTCTTCTGACCTCCAAGGCGCTGCATGACACAGGTGCACCAACCTACATGTAGACAGTATATTCATACACATAAAAAATAATAAATTTAAAAAATTTTTAAAAAGATCTAAAAAAAATGCAAATGTTCTGAAGAGTCACTTCTCAAAAGAAGTACAAATGGCCAAGAATATTATGAAAAAATGCTCAGTATATTTAGCTATCATGGAAACTCAACTTGAAACTACATTATGATTCCATCTCATCCCAATCAGAATGACTATGACTCAAGCAAAAAATAAAAACCACTGCCTGGACTATATATTGCAACTGTCTTAAAACAGGCAAAAGCAAATAAATGCTGGTGATGACGTAAATAGATAAAAGTTAACTATTATATATAAATGGTAGGAATATATATTAGGATAGCCACTATAGAAAACAATATGTTATGCAAATTTACTGTTAAAATGTGAATCTCTAAATATGTTTAAGAATCAACCTATATAGCTTATTTTCAGAATTTGTAATTATGACTTATGTGTGGAGTGTATATATGCATATTTTGGAATAATATAAAATTAAATTATTTTTAAAAAGAAAACAATATATTAAATATGGTGGTTTGAATGAGTGTCCCCATAGGCTTTAAGTATTCAGACATTTTGTCTCCAGTTGGTGGCACTGTTCTTGGAGGTCTTAGGTGTGGCTGTGCTGGAGAAGTACATTATTGGGGGCAGGCTTAGTGAGTTTAACAAGCCTTGCGGTCTCCAGCCTCTCCCTCTCTCTGCTTCCTGTGCTCATTTTGAGATGTGACCCTCGGCTTGCTGCTCCAGCCCCCGCCACCATGCTTCCCATCACAATGGACTCTGTTTCCCTGGAACCGTCAATCGTAAGCTCAAATAAACTCTTCCTTTTATAAGTTCCCTTACTCATGGTGGTTTATCACAGCAACAGAAAAGTGACTAATGCATTAAATTTAAAAAAAAAAAAAAAAGACCCTTAACCTAGGATTTCCATATGATCCAGCTATACAGCTCAAGTATATTCAAAGTAAATGAAATCAGCACGTAATACACTAGAAGGGCCTACATACTAGTGTTTATTGCAGCATTATTCATAAAAGTCAAGATACGGAATCAGCACAAGTATCCATCAATAGATGAACAGATAAAGAAAATATGGTATAGATATACAAGTATCATCTGACTTCCATGGGCACTGCACAACACAGATGCACTTACATACATGCAGACAATACACTCAAACACATAAAATAAAAATAATATGCAAAATATTTTTAAAAATTAAAACTTTGGCCTTTTAATGTTATAGACATTTATATGGCGCACACCTTTAATCCTAGCCCTCAGGAGGCAGAGGCAGGCAGATCTTTGTGAGTTCAAGGCCAGCCTGGTCTACAGAGTGAGTTCCAGGACAGCTGGGGCTACAGGGAGACCCTGTCTCAAAAAGACCAAAAAGAAAAAAAAAAGACATTTATATAATTAAAAAAATTACAAATTTCCTAAGACAAAATGGGTTCTGACTTCTAAAGAACTATTTCAGAAACAAATTTTCAGAGGAGTGTTATTAGTGCTGCCTGAACAGTAATTAATAGTGTGTTAATAGTGAAATGAGCTGGATTATTACACAGAAGCCTGGCAAAAGCCATATTTATAACCATTGGGCCTTCTGACACTACAAACATAAAATATTAAGTCCATTATCCTTAGTTTTGTTTATGCAGACTCTAGTTTTTATTATCAAATTTTTTTCAATGAATTGTTTTAAAGCCTAGGTTTAAGTAAGGTTGGAACTTTTGAAATTCTCAAGGCTCACTTTCTAAAATTATCCAGCCTTTATGGTTTCATCTATCAAAATATAACCAATTCCTCACACAAAACATTGACATGTTACCTTTAAAATCAATCGATAAAGTAGAAGGGATCATATTATCTGATTTCTGGACTTATTACAATGATAGTTATCAAGACAGTGTGCCATTAGTGGCCTACAGACTGTCAGACAAAATACAGTCCAAAATTCTATCTACACAATATAAAGCCTACTTAAAAAAAAAAAAATTGTATGAGGAGGGGGGTCAGCAAAATAGCTCAGAGGGGAAAGGCACTTGCCGTCCATCCTGATGACCTGAGTTTAATCCTAGGACACACATGCTGGACAGGAAGAAATGACTCCAGAAAGCTGTCTTCTGACCGCCTTGTGTGTACTGTGGCATGTGTGTGTGCATGTGAGATGCAATTTTTTAATTCTAAAACTATAGAGGTAATTTAATTGAGAAAAGACTGTCTTTTCAGAAAATGATGAAGTGAATGTTACCATGTACTTTCAAACAAATGAACTTCAACCTTCAACTCATATCACATACATTACACAGAAAATAGATGGAAAGCTAGTAGATATAAATATAAAGCTTCCAGAAGAAAACATGAAAGAACATCTTTTTAACTTTGGGTTAGGCAAAGATTTTATTTATTTTTTGTTTTTGTTTTTTATTTTTTGGTCTTTTTGAGGCAGGGTCTCCCTTTAGTCCCACCTGGCCTAGAGCTCACTATGTAGACCAGGCTGGCCTTGAACTCACAGAGATCTGCCTGCCTCTGCCTCCCCAGTGCTGAGATTAAAGGCCTGCACCACCACGCCCTGCTCCAGATTTTATTACTGTTAACACCAAAACAATTCACTGAAGGGATTTGGTAAACCATCAAAATTCAAAGTGTTTGCTCTATATTTCCAATCACTTCTATAACAAAGTGACTTGTGTCCATAATATAAAGAAAACAATCACTCTGGAAAAGAGTTGGGCAGTTCTCAAAAGCTTAAGTGGAAATTCCACCTCTACATATATACCCAGAATTTAAAAAATAACTATTAAGAAAAAGAACTTGTACATCAATATTCATAGTGGCACTGGCTATAATATCCAACAAGTTGGAAATAATGTCCACCAATTAAAGAGTTGGTAAATAAAATAGGATGCAAAAAAATAAATAAAATAATAAAATAAAATAGGATACATCCATATAACAGAATACTATTCAGTCCATCCTGTATTTTGTTAGGAAACCAGACTCAGGAGTCTACAAACCCATACAGTTCTATTTAAGACACTCTGGAACAGGTGAAATGGGATCAACTGCAAAGTAACAGCAGAAGGAATTCTGCAGACATGGAACTTCTCTATCATTACTGAGATGTGAGTACATGCCTGTCAGCATTCATTAAAACAGAACGATACACAGAATGAATTTGACTCTATGTAAACTTTAATAAATTCATCAATAAATCATACTCTACAAAAGCTCCACTTTGAATGTAGAAGCAATTCTTCATTATAAATCCAAATATAAATCATGTGTTTTGAAGGCTTCTGAGGTATTCCGAGGCAAGTTATATATTATTTTCACTTTCCAACCGAGAAGCAGCACAGATTAAACCATACAGGTTTCTGGTATTACTCAGAGACTATACTTATGGACTAATAGCACTAATGCTTGTCCACTGGACCTTTCTAGTAGTTAACAGTAGTCACACGATGTTTTTAAAAATGAAAATAAATTATCTGTTTATATTAATTCATAAACGTGAAGAAAGCTCACGATAAACAAGCATTTTTAGAAGTATGAACTACCCAAGAAAATATATACTAATTATGCAAATAATGAATCCTAACTTTGGCTTGGGACATATGCTTCAAAAAGAGAAAGTGTAGAATAAACAAGACCGTAACACAAAACTGAAAGAAGCACTAAAGAACTTCACGAAAAAAGGCCAAAGATTCCAGTAAGGGGATAGTAAAGGGCAGCGCAGGTGCGTGGGGATCCTGTCATTCTGCAGGTCTGAGATGCCGCATGCCCGTCTAGTTTCTGGACCCCAACCTTTTCTTTTCTTTTCTTTTAACTCTTTGATTCCGGCCCACAAAACTCCAAAGCCTTTCGAACTGTCACGCGTCCCTCCTGGGTCAGGAGATGGACTCAACTCTTTGAGTGACAAGAACAGGAGTTTCCCTTCTGTTATCAGCGGAAGCCCGGGTTTGGCCGCTGCAGAGGACAGAGAGCCCGGGACGCAGGCGGAGGACGCCCACGGCGCGGCGCCCGCACGCGAGAGGCGCAGACACTCGCGGGCTCCCGGGATCCTCCGTCACAACCCGGGTAGCTGGGCGCCTCAGCCCGCTGGCTCGCGCAGCCAGGAACCGCCGCCCCGCTCTACGTCACCTGCAGGGCGGAGGCCGCGGACGGGCCCAGGGAAGCCGGGAAGCCGGGCGGCCACACTGCGGCCGGCGGCCGCGTTACCTTTCCAAATGCCCAGGGACATCTGGGACGTGTCCAGGTTCACCACGTAGTCCCCCAGGAAACGGTTCAACACATCCACGACCACCGACTCGAACACCATCTCTTCTTCGCGGCCGAGGGCCGAGCGGCCGTCCCTCGCGCCCCTTCCCTCCTCCCTCCCTCAGCCTTGGTTCACCAGCTCCCGACCGGGTCCTGCGCCACAGCCAGGGAGCTGACGCGCTGTCCCACAGACAGCCCGGCAGGGAGAAGGCAGCCGCTCGCAGTGCGCGTGCGCAGCTCGGCTGGCTCGCAGGGGCGGGGCCGGCAGGAACTCCAAGCACCACCCAAGACCGAGGGACGGAGGGATGGAGGGAGGGAGGGAGGAAGGGAGGGGCGAGGGCGGCTGGGCGGCGGTAAGCTGGTGTGGGCAGGCATGGGCAGAGCACCGCGCCCCTCCCTCCGGCCCCGCCTTCCGCTCGTCACTTAGCAACCGAACACTTGAAGAGCCGGAGAGGTTGCTGACCCCGCCCGGATTAACCCTTGGAGTACCTGCCCGGGGCTGGAGAAGGACGGGGGGCGTGGCCTCGGTGGCCTTCCACTTGCGGGATCTACCCAGGTTGGGACACGCTCCGGAGGCGGACGGCGTAGGTGCCTTGACCTCCTCTGTGGCGCTTCTGCGCAGCCCGACGTGGTGGAGAGGAAGCCCAAGGTCCTACCCCGCACCTGCTGTTGGCACCTCTTTTGGTCAAGTCATTTAAGAGAGACCAAGTCCGCAAACTGCAGAGAAGTGCTTGAGCCTAGACTCTCACCCCTGAGACTTCCCAGAGTGGCCTAATATAACTAGACCACCCTGACCGCCATCCGTTTAGGGCTTAGAAGTAGCCTGAACTCCCAAACGCAGCGATCGAGAGAACTGAGATTAATCATCAAAGGACTTTACAGACAGGGTGCACTTTGAACTCTTTCTCTGCAAGCCAAATACTGAGCCCTCTGTCAGTAACTACATTTTGTGCTTAGTCACCGGGTTTTTCAAATATAAAAGTTTAAGATTGGCCTTTGTAAGAATAATGCCTAGCAAGTAGTGTATTTTCAGATTTAAAGATTTTTATTAGTATATACAATTGTACAAAATAGTGGGTTTCATTATAGCATTTTCATGCAGGGTGTAATATACACCCCCATTTCCTTTTTTGTCCCATTTACTGATCCTCCGTCCTCTTCCCAAATACACCCCTTTCTATTTTTATCTTTTATCTAGATTCTTGTTAGGAACATAGTTAGCATGTAGAAGTTGTGTGAATTAGAAGTAGTTAGGATTAAACTAACAGTAAATAGTGTGTAAAATGCTGTGATTTTAAAGAAATTAGAAAAAAATTAGCGAATGTTAAACTTAGCTCAGCAAGAGGCCTGCTCTAGCTCAGGGCTGCTTAGAGATAAGCACTCAGCACTAGGCTGACACAGAGGGGCTCAGCAGAGCCCAAAGACTGACCATACTCAATTGATTAGGTAACCAGAGGCGGTATGAACACAAGGACCTGATAACCAGTCCTGGGTCCCCCACCTTGACCAAGGCGTGACCCCAGAGAGGAAAGATAGCCACCTGCTATGCAGGGGGACCCTGGGCACAAGCCTGAGACTCAGGGCACCCCACAGGCCCATCTGAGGCCTATTTAAACCAGGAAGTGCAAATGGTCAGCGCTCACACCCCACTCCCAGGGACCGCTGTGTGGGACATGAGAACTGCAGCTAAGAACAACCCCACCACGCTGCTTCCTTGACACCTGGTTCTCCTGAAGGACATCCTGACTCTGGGCCCCTGACGATGCCCGGACCTGCTCGACTGGAAGCTGCCCCAGCACCAGGACCAAGAGATCCGCTGGAGCCAATCATCTGGCTTCTTGGCACTCCCTTGTGAGGACTACGTCCATCCCTTCCAAGGGACTAAGAGACACCTACGCCTTTTGGGGGAGTAGGCCAGTCCAGGATAGGATTAGGATTTTTTAGAACTATATGGGCTGGAGAGATGGCCTAGCGGTTAAGAGCGCCGACCGCTCTTACAGAGGACCCGGGTTCGATCCCCAGCACCCACATGGCGGCTGAGAACCGTCTGAAACTCCAATTCCAGGAGAACTCCAGTTCCAGGGGAATCCGACACCCTCTTCTGACCTCCGCGGCATTGCACGACACGGGTGCACAGACTTGCATGCAGACAGTACATTCATACACATACAGAAATAAAATAAAATTAATTAAAAAAAAATTTAAAAAAAAGAACTATAGTAGTAGGATTTGAGAACTATAGAATAGACCTGTGTGGAATTAATAAAATTAAGTTGCATTATATATTTGTGTCCTGGATTCCTTTGGACTTAGCCTATGCTAGTCCATGCTCACAGCAATTCTGAAAAATACGGATTTTTATTTCACATAATTTAAATTACCTTCAACATGTCATGTTGTATTTGAAGTGTCTTTTAATGAACCTTCCAAGTCAACCTTGGTCTTAGAGATAATGAAACTGAGAAGTTAAGGAACATTTTTCGAAGTCACAATGAAACTGACTCCACCTATTTCTCTCGAAGATGTTAAAAATATACTCCCCCGGAAAATGTACCTTTAATCCTAGCACTCAGGAGGCCTAGGCAGCTGCATCTCTGTGAGTTCCAGGCCAGCTGGGGCTACAGGGAGACCCTGTCTCAAAACACACACACACACACACACACACACACACACACACATCTTAAATTCTCCATCCACAAGGAGATTCCTTCATTGTACTACTTGACCTTATTCTCCATTCAAGGTCACTATTGTAGTAACAGGCCAGATACATTATAAAGCACTTGAAGCCAGCCACATTCTCAAAAAGTGTCCTGGAAGACGAGTGTTTCACAGGATTTTTACTGACCTAGTCTCACAGAATCCTGTTTGTATCTCAGACATTGGTTGAAAATTGTAAAATTTTGTTTGAAAGACAAGCAGAGGAGAGAGGTGCTTAAGACCTTTACAACCAGAATTGATGGAAATAGAAGCAGACAAAATCTTTCTAAAAGGCAGTTTGTAAACATCAACAAACTGATACCTGTATATGCCTATGTTAGTGCATACTTAATATACATAGATGTTTGTGACTTTTTCTTTTTGTGTATTTCATACATAACATCTCAATCAGTCTTGATCGCCTTTATACCCCCTTCTCCATTGGCACCACCCACAGGAGTTCAAACATGCTGTCATTTGTGTTAGGGTCTATTGTGCCAAATTAATCTCCCTGGCCATTCCTGGTGCAAGTTCATCCACTGAGCTCTATTCAGCCTATCCGGAGAAGGCCAGTTCTTCCTGACCCAACGGTATTCACCTGCAAATATCTCTTCAACTAAGATTGGGTTCTGCTGCCCATTTTCTCAGTTCCATGCTGGAACTTTTTTTTTTTTCAGTTGAACTTGATGGGTTTTTTTGTTTTGTTTTGTTTTGGTCTTTTTGAGACAGGGTCTCCCTGTAGCTCCAGCTGTCCTAGAACTCACTATGTAGAATAGGCTGGCCTTGAACTCACAGAAATCCACCTGCCTCTGCCTCCTGAGTGCTGGGGATTAAAGCTGTCTGCCACAGTACCTGGCTATAAGTAATTTGGGGGGGTGGTCTTTTTGACACAGAGTCTCCCTTTAGTCCCAGCTGGCCTGGAACTTGATATGTAGACCAGGCTGGCCTTGAACTCACAGAGATATGCCCGCCTCTGCCTCCCGAGTGCTGGGATTAAAGGTGTGCACCACCACAGCCAGCCCTATAAATAATTTTTAAGTGAGCAAGTCTTTAATCTTTACATTCCATGAGTAAAGTGTTTATAATTTATTATGTCCACATTTTACACCAGGAAATGCTATTCGGCTTGTTGCATATTCAAACAATAGTGCCTAAGAATTAGTCCTGGAGGGGATGGAGAGAGAGATGCCTCATCAGTTAAGAGCACTGGCTGCTCTTGTAGAGGACCAGGTTTCAGTTCCCAGCATTCACATGGCACCTCACAATCTGTCATACCAGTTCCAGGGCATCTGGTGACCTCTTCTGGCCTCTGAGGGGACTGCACACATGGTACATTTACACACAGGCAATCAAAATATTTATGTCCGTAAAATAAAAACTTAAAAAAATTTTAATTAGTTCTGGAACAGATTTTAAATTTCTATTTCCAACTCAGTAGATTAAAACCACAATTGTGATTTAATAGAAATCATCCTAAGCCCACCTAAATTGGGAATTTTCTAGGAAGCCAACTGAGGTGGAAGTTCCAAGAAAGCTGCTACAATCAGGCTCCTACTGACAAGCCTCAGTTTATCTCAAGATGCTTCCACTGATACCAGACACAGATCCAACTACTCTAGTCCCTCATCTCCTTGCCCTCCTTGTAAACTCACTTCCTTATGTGCCTGGGTATAAAACTGCCATTCTGGGGACATTCTAATGCTGGTCATCCTAATCCCAAGACAGGCAGGCCAGCCGCCATGCCTGAAATAAACCCAACTTCCTTCTCATCAGAGTCCTGATATTTTCTCCTCTCTGTGCCGAGTCTCCCCTCAAAATGAGCCTAACAGAAATCACAAGAAAAATAGAAAATCCTGCCCCATGTAATTTTAAAACTCCAGTTTTTCTGGGTATGGTGATGCGCACCTTTAATCCCAGTACTTGAAAGGTAGAGGCAGGAGAATCTCTATGAGTTCAAGTCCAGCCTGCTCTATATAGTGAGTTCCAGGCCAACTGGGGCTACAGGAAGACCCTGTTTCAAAAGAACAAAAACAAGCAAACAAACAAACAAAAATAAATAAAACAAACAAAAAAACACAGAGTTTAAATTTATACACAGTGCCCATAGAGAAAATAGTAAAGATGCCCTTCTGTGTGACAAAGCAGTATAAAACAGCAGATATGAATCAGAGTCTATGTACAAAAATCACTAGGATTCAGGAAACACATTTAAATCTGAAGTAAACAAGTAGATGGCTTACAACAAATTACAAGTGATTCTAATTAACAGAATCTTGGGGCTGGATATATGGCTTAGTGGTTAAGAGCACTGCTCTTGCAGAGGACCTGGGTTCAATTTTCAGCACCCACATGGTGGCTGACACCTTCTGACCATCTCTGGCATTGCAAAACATGGGTACACTTACATACATGCAGGCAACATAATTATGCACATAAAACTAATTAAAATACTAACTATCAGAATCTGTATCGTATTTCTTTCCTTGGATAGTTTTCCTCTCCAGCTTTGCAAAATTATTCTGAAATTTGAGTCTGAAATGGAGGCTCTATTAAATTTCCACTATAATTAATAACATCAGAACAACTGAGCCTCCACTCTATAAAGTTTCTGTAGTGAAATAATCTTAGTATTTCCTAGGTTGGTAAATCCAAGCTTCTCCAGCTGGTCTCAAACTCACTTTGCAGACCAGGCTAGCCTTGAACTCACAGAGATACACCTTCTGTACCCTCCCGAGGGCTGGGATGAAAGGTTTGTGCCACTATGTCTGGTTTCTGTCTTCTCTGTTAAGAATGCTTGTGTGGGATGACTGATACAAACTCTGGCAAAGGAATAGCGATTTTTTCCCCCACATTCATCTTCAAAACCTTGGTTTCAAGATGTTTTCCTGGGAATTTGGTCAGCACAAATTGGACTTGGTGGGTTATTTTTAAAAGGGGTGGGTGATTGGGAGCAGATTGGGTGATTGGGAGGAGTTGGGAGGGGCAGAGGCTGAATATGATTTAAATGCATCATATACTTGTGAAATGTCTCTATAGAAATGACAAACCACTTTTTCATTCTCCTCAACTCTTTGAAAAAAGTCTCTACACCCACATCCTTTAGAAACTCATTCTTAGCCAGGCGTGGTGGTGCATGCCTTTAATCCTAGCACTTGGGAGGCAGAGGCAGGTGGATCTTTGTGAGTTCAAGGCCAGCCTGGTCTACAGAGTGAGTTCCAGGACAACTGGGGCTACAGGGAGACCCTGTCTCAAAAAGACCAAAAAAAAAAAATTCTTGTTTCTGCAGCTGAACTTTCCTTAGTGTCTCAACTCTCTTCTTTGATGAGTTCCAGTTCATCTTCACCCATGTGATCCAGTTTCTGAATTTCACAGTCTGAATGATTTGCCAGTAATTTAGTAATTTAACCAAAGGAACTGGCTCCCCAGAACATGGTATTGGTCAGTCTTGATGCTTCTCAAAAGATTCCTGGCCACTCCCTGAGGTCAAAAGACAGGTGAAAGTGTTATTCAATGCTCTCATGGGGCACATGCCCCAGAGCCTGGCAGGGCACAGACCCAGACTGATGTGGAGCCATGATGTGGCCTTCATTTCTAGAATGTGATGGCCTGATCTGTCAGAGCATCCATTTAATGATTACTTTCAATAATAATAATTTTGGGGGGTATTTTTGAGACAGGGTCTCCCTTTAGTCCCAGCCGACCTGGAGGTCACTCTGTAGACCAGGCTGGCCTTGAACTCACAGAAATCTGCCTGCCTCTGCCTCCCAAGTGCTGGGATTAAAGGTGTGCACCACCACACCTGGCTCAATAATTTGGGAGGGGGGGTATTTTTGAGACAGTTTCCCTCTTTTTGTCCCAGCTGGCCTGGAGCTCGCTCTGTAGACCAGGCTGGCCTTGAACTCACAGAGATCTGTCTGCCTCTGCCTCCTGAGTGCTGAGATTAAAGGAGTACGCCACCATGCCCAGCTTCAATAATTATTTTTAAAGCCTCTAATACCAGGTGTGTTGGTCCATGCCTTTTATCCCAGCATACCAGAGGCAGAGGCAGATCTCCATGGGTTCTAGGCACTGTCTGTCTAAAGAGCAAGTTCCACAGCAGCCAGGGTTACACAGGGAAACCATATCTCTAATTAATTAAAAAGAATTTAAAATGTCTCTAACTTGAGGTCAAATAAGGACAGAATGAAAGGAGCTTGGGAATAAAGAAATTGAATATGATGTTTTAAAATCCTTCCAAAATTCAAGAAGTAAAAAATATCAGAATATATTAAAATACCAATTCCCCTGTGATGCCCATTAAAATCCTTGAAAGAAGGACGAACAATAAAGTATTTTCAATCACCTTTATTTGGTTCTATCTATCTAAACGATTGGCCTCCTGTCAAATAAAGATGGTGCCCATGCTGACGACCTTCAGTATTTGCTGATCCCAAATGTTTGCATGATCCCAAATGTTTGCATGATCCCAAATGTTTGCATGATCCCAAATGTTTGCATGATCCCAAATGTTTGCATGATCCCAAATGTTTGGTGCCCAAATGCCATCCAACTTGAGAATACTTTCCTAACCTCTGAAGCCTCAAGCAACCAGCAGTCACTTTCAGTCACATCGCTTTAGTGGCACCTGAATCTAGGCTGCAGAATCAGTGCCATCTCACCATCTCTGAGACACTGCAACCGCCATTCACCGTTCTCGGAGCTCAGACATAGAAACCAGCCAAACATTCTTCCCAGGGCCCAACTCTGTCCCATCGCTCTCCAGGGTTATACACTCTTGCTTGATCCCTTGTAGCATGCTTTTCACCCTTTCATACTTAATTTTTTTTTGTCTAATTAAATTCTGTATAAACCTTGGGCTATGAGGAAGAGGGTCTGGGCCATGCGTGCTTCTTCACTGGGAGATGTAAGCAGTTATCATCAAAAGGAATAATGCAAATTATAGATTAGCAGGGAAGCCAGGCTCAAGGCCAGAGGCAGAATGAGTGTCAGAACCAACAGTAACTCTCGGTCTATAAATGGGTAATGAGTCCAAGGGTCAAGGACACAGAGAATCAAGAACTGCTCAGGCAGTGTAATGTGAGGTAGGTCAAGGTGAACCACACGGAAGATAGGCCACACCTTGAAGGTCCTAAACATCTCAATTGTCTCTGGTACAAAAGCTTGGTGTTCAGTAGGCCACTGTGAATTGAATCCATGATAACACAGACTTCCTTGTTCATTCAGTCTTACCTGCCTCCCCATTTTGAGTCAATATTGATTTAGAGAGGATGGGAGATTTCCCAGAAATGAACTCTCTGCTGATATGCACTCTTGAATTGTGATCAGAATCACAATTTCCTTTCTCTGTTCTTGTGTCTTTTGTGATATTTTTATATATATTTCCTATGTAATGCAAAGATACCTTTGTCCTTTATAGACTTCACATGCAGTAACACAAAAGATAAATTTGTGATTATTAAAGGGCTATTGATACATCATTGACCCTCACATATACTATTAATATATTTTATTGGGATAATTTAGTTCAGCACTTGGTTATTAAGTAACACCTACAAATGTCTAAAATTCCTCATTGTTGATATGTTATAAAAATATTTCTGGCTAGGTCTGGTGCATGCTTTTAATCCCAGCACTCAGGAGGCAGAGGCAGACAGATCTTTCTGAGTTCAAGGCCAGCCTCTACATCATAGTGAGTTCTAGGATAGCTGGAACTACAGGGAGAACCTGTCTCACACACACACACACACACACACACACACACACACACACACACACACACACACATATATATCTCCTTGAGCCGAGCATAGTGGTATAGACTTTTACCCAGCACTCAGGAGGCAGAGACAGGCCAGCTTGGTCTCCATAGTGAGTTCCAGCCCAGCTATGCCTACAAGGATGGTCTGTCTCAAAAAGACCAAAAAAAAAATCCTAAAATATATATCCATATTCCAAGAATCTCTTTTTTACATTTTATTTATTTTAATTTTTATGTGTATGAATGCGTTGCCTGCAAGCGTATAAGTCCACCCGGGTTTTGCCAAGAATCTTTTTTGAGAGTAATAATTATCACATATACACTATTGTTGGGTTATAATTCTTTTTATATCTAAGGAAATTCTGAATCAGAGACACTAATTTTGTTTCATTAGATTCAAATCAGGTGAGCCTTGGCTATGGATTGAAGCTGCTTCAGACTCCCTCCAGGAAGTTAAAAGAGCACCATCTAGTGGACCTTCGATAAACTCCTTCTTCCTCTCTTCAAATTGAAGCAACCACCAATTTTTAAAACAAAATTTTTTTGTAAATTTTAAATTGTATTTTGTACAGAACATTTTAATCAGCCTTAATCATCTTTTTACCTTCTTCCTCAATGGCACCCTCCCATAGCCCCTGCCCCCACCACTTGAATTCATAGTATGTTGTGTTAAGCCCTATTATGTCAAATTAGTGTCCCCAGACATTACTCAGTGCATTCAAGTTCAGTTCGTCTACTGAGGTCTAGTCAGCTTATTTAAGATCAGCTCCTCCTCACTTGGAGTAATCAGCTGACAATATTTCTCCAGCTAAGATTGGGTTCTGCTGCCCATTTCCCCAGCTCTCTGCTAGGGTTTTGTCTGCTTGTGTTTGCACAGGTCTTGTGCATGCTGACACCATTGCTGTAGGTTCATATGAGCAGGGTCCGAGGAACATGTAAGACTCTATTTCCATATGGTCATGCACCAACTCCCTGGCTCTTACAATCTTTCTGCCCCCTCTTTCTCAATGGTTCCTGAGCTTAATGACAAATCACACACAATTACACATACGCTGTTCTCTACATGAGTCCATGTACGTAGATGAAGGCCTCCCCACAAGAAACAGTGTCAGACAGGAGAAAGCTTCCTCTGAGTTTTTGGCCGGGGCAGTCCAAGAGGCTCCCAAAATTACACAGGCTATTTCCGGAGAACATGATTGCCTCTCAGAACTTGAAGTAAGACCTTATTGCTGAAGACAGGACATACTTAGGACACAGAATTCGGAGCAATGGAGCTGGAAATGACCTGGAAGTCTCTTCCCTTGAAGGCCAGCTCTCACATCTTTGGAGAGCAATATGTAAGCTGCTAAGGAGAACATCAACTGATGGTCCAACAGCAGCTTCAAGACCAAATAACCGCATCAATGACCAGCACAGCATATGAAATTGGTGTGGTGGTGGCACTTTTATCCTGGGACAATCAACCTAATTGGACTTAAAACACACTCAATGGGAAGAAACTCATGTGTGGTATTATAAACCCAGCCAAATACACATGACTGAAGAGGTCATAGATCTTAGAGAAAATCCCAAAACAGTCACATCCCTAGACTAATGTAATTTCTTTTACTTTTTCTTTTCCTTTTTTTAAGACAGGGTCTCCCTATAGCCCCAGCTGTCTTGGAAATCACTATGTAGACCAGGCAGGCCTTGAACTCACAGAGGTCTACCTACTTCTGCCTCCAGAGTGATGGGATTAGGATTAAAGGAGTGTGCCACCACACCTGGTGACTAATGCAATTTCTTACNAAGAGCCGGAGAGGTTGCTGACCCCGCCCGGATTAACCCTTGGAGTACCTGCCCGGGGCTGGAGAAGGACGGGGGGCGTGGCCTCGGTGGCCTTCCACTTGCGGGATCTACCCAGGTTGGGACACGATCCGGAGGCGGACGGCGTAGGTGCCTTGACCTCCTCTGTGGCGCTTCTGCGCAGCCCGACGTGGTGGAGAGGAAGCCCAAGGTCCTACCCCGCACCTGCTGTTGGCACCTCTTTTGGTCAAGTCATTTAAGAGAGACCAAGTCCGCAAACTGCAGAGAAGTGCTTGAGCCTAGACTCTCACCCCTGAGACTTCCCAGAGTGGCCTAATATAACTAGACCACCCTGACCGCCATCCGTTTAGGGCTTAGAAGTAGCCTGAACTCCCAAACGCAGCGATCGAGAGAACTGAGATTAATCATCAAAGGACTTTACAGACAGGGTGCACTTTGAACTCTTTCTCTGCAAGCCAAATACTGAGCCCTCTGTCAGTAACTACATTTTGTGCTTAGTCACCGGGTTTTTCAAATATAAAAGTTTAAGATTGGCCTTTGTAAGAATAATGCCTAGCAAGTAGTGTATTTTCAGATTTAAAGATTTTTATTAGTATATACAATTGTACAAAATAGTGGGTTTCATTATAGCATTTTCATGCAGGGTGTAATATACACCCCCATTTCCTTTTTTGTCCCATTTACTGATCCTCCGTCCTCTTCCCAAATACACCCCTTTCTATTTTTATCTTTTATCTAGATTCTTGTTAGGAACATAGCATGTAGAAGTTGTGTGAATTAGAAGTAGTTAGGATTAAACTAACAGTAAATAGTGTGTAAAATGCTGTGATTTTAAAGAAATTAGAAAAAAATTAGCGAATGTTAAACTTAGCTCAGCAAGAGGCCTGCTCTAGCTCAGGACTGCTTAGAGATAAGCACTCAGCACTAGGCTGCCACAGAGGGGCTCAGCAGAGCCCAAAGACTGACCATACTCAATTGATTAGGTAACCAGAGGCGGTATGAACACAAGGACCTGATAACCAGTCCTGGGTCCCCCACCTTGACCAAGGCGTGACCCCAGAGAGGAAAGATAGCCACCTGCTATGCAGGGGGACCCTGGGCACAAGCCTGAGACTCAGGGCACCCCACAGGCCCATCTGAGGCCTATTTAAACCAGGAAGTGCAAATGGTCAGCGCTCACACCCCACTCCCAGGGACCGCTGTGTGGGACATGAGAACTGCAGCTAAGAACAACCCCACCACGCTGCTTCCTTGACACCTGGTTCGCCTGAAGGACATCCTGACTCTGGGCCCCTGACGATGCTCGACTGGAAGCTGCCCCAGCACCAGGACCAAGAGATCCGCTGGAGCCAATCATCTGGCTTCTTGGCACTCCCTTGTGAGGACTAAGTCCATCCCTTCCAAGGGACTAAGAGACACCTACGCCTTTTGGGGGAGTAGGCCAGTCCAGGATAGGATTAGGATTTTTTAGAACTGTATGGGCTGGAGAGATGGCCTAGCGGTTAAGAGCGCCAACCGCTCTTACAGAGGACCCGGGTTCGATCCCCAGCACCCACATGGCGGCTGAGAACCGTCTGAAACTCCAATTCCAGGAGAACTCCAGTTCCAGGGGAATCCGATACCCTCTTCTGACCTCCGCGGCATTGCACGACACGGGTGCACAGACTTGCATGCAGACAGTACATTCGTACACATACAGAAATAAATAAAAAATTAATAAAAAAAAAGAAGTGGGAAATGGGTCAGAAACCCCAACCTTAGCCAAGAAACTATTGGTAACTGATCACTGTTGGGTGAGGGAGAGTTGGTCTTCTTTAAGGGAGTGACACTAGATAGGCTGACCAGACTCCAGTGGATGAATTCATAACAAGGGTCATCAAGGGATATAAACTTGACTTAATATGCCTTAATGTATGCGATATAATGCATGAAATCTGATGGGGTGAATATGGAGGCATGCAGATGAGGTTTTTTATAATTGAATATGTATTGTATTAAATGCCCAAAAAGCAAAATAAATAAAATCAAAATGAAATGTTTCAAAACCACCTAAATACCTATCATTAGATAAGTGGTTAATTTAACTACAAAAAGAAACCCAAACCTTTAAAACTTGTGGAATTTCTTGAGTTTCTTTTCTCAAGCCCATACTCAGTACTTAACTGAATCATCTAAGTGAATCTCGTCATTCTTGGTAAGATGTCGGTATTAAGAACACAACAGCTTTAGCTGAAGAAATATTAGCAACTGATTACAATTGGGTGAGGAAGAGCTGATCTTAAAGGGAGAGACTCTGGACAGGCTGACTAGACCTCAGTGAGTGAACTTGTACTGAGGAACTCCAGGGGACGCTAATTTGGCACAACAGGCCTTAACACAAATGACAGAGTGTATGTATTCCAGGGGGACAGATTGTGGGAGGGAACAGAAGTATAAAGGTGATTAAAATTGATTGAGACATTCACAGAAGTTCAATTAAAAATTAAAAAAAAGAACAAGGTGGCTGAAAGGAACTTATCTCAAGAAAACCATTGTTGAATGATGGTTACAGACCTGTATATTACATATTTAAACAACAAAATTCTACATCATATAGTACTCTTCATTATCCTCTGATGCCTACCCTCCACTCTACTCTTTTTTGTTTTTTTTGGTCTTTTTGAGAGAGGGTCTCCCTGTAGCCCCAGCTATCCTGGAACTCACTCTGTAGATCAGGCTGGCCTTGAACTCACAAAGATCCACCTGCCATCCAGGTGTCCGCATGAAACTTTCTTACAGTTACCTTCATAGCCAGGTAAATTTTCTCACTGAAGACATGCCTACCTAAGCTCTGCTAAACACACTTTAAACACATCAGCTCTACAGACAATACTGAAGATAAGTGATTGATAGATCATATTATAGTTAGATGATAGTAGATAATAGATGATTAATTGATGATATATAGATTGATAGATAGATGATAGATAGATACATGGATAGTTTTATTCAAAACCAGTTTGACTGTCTTTTTCAGTATTTACAAGATCCTCCAATCTGTTTCAAACATCATTTTAAATAACTGTCGGGCTGGAGAGATGGCCTAGCAGTTAAGAGCACCAACTGCTCTTGCAGAGGACCTGGGTTCGATCCCCAGAACCCACATGGTGGCTGAGAACCGTCTTTAACTCCAGTTCCAGGGGAATCTGACGCCCTCTTCTGACCTCTGTGGCATTGCACTACACAGGTGCACAAACCTACATGCAAACAGTACATTCATACACATACATGAATAAATAAAAAATAACTGTCAATATGGTAAGAATTCAAAATATACATACAAAATACAGAGAACTATAATAGAGCAATCATCTAATGCAGCTCATCCCTACTTAGATGCAGTATACCTGCACTGTGATATGGGGCAGGGATTCTTTTTTTTTTAATTTTTATTTATTTTTTAAGGTATTCACAATATAAGAGCACAGTTGTTTTCAGATCACATTAACGTTGCTCAGTTTGGCATACAATTAAGTAATTGGCGCTAGCATCCATAGAGGAGGGATGCCATTTGCCTTTTGTTTTTCTGAGACTGTGTTACTTCACTCAGCATGATTATCTTCTAGCTCCATACATTTACCTGCACAGCTCATGATGTCATCTTTACCACTGCATAGAACTCCATTGTGTAGATNAAATCATCCTAAGCCCACCTAAATTGGGAATTTTCTAGGAAGCCAACTGAGGTGGAAGTTCCAAGAAAGCTGCTACAATCAGGCTCCTACTGACAAGCCTCAGTTTATCTCAAGATGCTTCCACTGATACCAGACACAGATCCAACTACTCTAGTCCCTCATCTCCTTGCCCTCCTTGTAAACTCACTTCCTTATGTGCCTGGGTATAAAACTGCCATTCTGGGGACATTCTAATGCTGGTCATCCTAATCCCAAGACAGGCAGGCCAGCCGCCATGCCTGAAATAAACCCAACTTCCTTCTCATCAGAGTCCTGATATTTTCTCCTCTCTGTGCCGAGTCTCCCCTCAAAATGAGCCTAACAGAAATCACTAGAAAAATAGAAAATCCTGCCCCATGTAATTTTAAAACTCCAGTTTTTCTGGGTATGGTGATGCGCACCTTTAATCCCAGTACTTGAAAGGTAGAGGCAGGAGAATCTCTATGAGTTCAAGTCCAGCCTACTCTATATAGTGAGTTCCAGGCCAACTGGGGCTACAGGAAGACCCTGTTTCAAAAGAACAAAAACAAGCAAACAAACAAACAAAAATAAATAAAACAAACAAAAAAACACAGAGTTTAAATTTATACACAGTGCCCATAGAGAAAATAGTAAAGATGCCCTTCTGTGTGACAAAGCAGTATAAAACAGCAGATATGAATCAGAGTCAATGTACAAAAATCACTAGGATTCAGGAAACACATTTAAATCTGAAGTAAACAAGTAGATGGCTTACAACAAATTACAAGTGATTCTAATTAACAGAATCTTGGGGCTGGATATATGGCTTAGTGGTTAAGAGCACTGCTCTTGCAGAGGACCTGGGTTCAATTTTCAGCACCCACATGGTGGCTGACACCTTCTGACCATCTCTGGCATTGCAAAACATGGGTACACTTACATACATGCAGGCAACATAATTATGCACATAAAACTAATTAAAATACTAACTATCAGAATCTGTATCGTATTTCTTTCCTTGGATAGTTTTCCTCTCCAGCTTTGCAAAATTATTCTGAAATTTGAGTCTGAAATGGAGGCTCTATTAAATTTCCACTATAATTAATAACATCAGAACAACTGAGCCTCCACTCTATAAAGTTTCTGTAGTGAAATAATCTTAGTATTTCCTAGGTTGGTAAATCCAAGCTTCTCCAGCTGGTCTCAAACTCACTTTGCAGACCAGGCTAGCCTTGAACTCACAGAGATACACCTTCTGTACCCTCCCGAGGGCTGGGATGAAAGGTTTGTGCCACTATGTCTGGTTTCTGTCTTCTCTGTTAAGAATGCTTGTGTGGGATGACTGATACAAACTCTGGCAAAGGAATAGCGATTTTTTCCCCCACATTCATCTTCAAAACCTTGGTTTCAAGATGTTTTCCTGGGAATATGGTCAGCACAAATTGGACTTGGTGGGTTATTTTTAAAAGGGGTGGGTGATTGGGAGCAGATTGGGTGATTGGGAGGAGTTGGGAGGGGCAGAGGCTGAATATGATTAAAATGCATCATATACTTGTGAAATGTCTCTATAGAAATGACAAACCACTTTTTCATTCTCCTCAACTCTTTGAAAAAAGTCTCTACACCCACATCCTTTAGAAACTCATTCTTAGCCAGGCGTGGTGGTGCATGCCTTTAATCCTAGCACTTGGGAGGCAGAGGCAGGTGGATCTTTGTGAGTTCAAGGCCAGCCTGGTCTACAGAGTGAGTTCCAGGACAACTGGGGCTACAGGGAGACCCTGTCTCAAAAAGACCAAAAAAAAAAAAAAATTCTTGTTTCTGCAGCTGAACTTTCCTTAGTGTCTCAACTCTCTTCTTTGATGAGTTCCAGTTCATCTTCACCCATGTGATCCAGTTTCTGAATTTCACAGTCTGAATGATTTGCCAGTAATTTAGTAATTTAACCAAAGGAACTGGCTCCCCAGAACATGGTATTGGTCAGTCTTGATGCTTCTCAAAAGATTCCTGGCCACTCCCTGAGGTCAAAAGACAGGTGAAAGTGTTATTCAATGCTCTCATGGGGCACATGCCCCAGAGCCTGGCAGGGCACAGACCCAGACTGATGTGGAGCCATGATGTGGCCTGATCTGTCAGAGCATCCATTTAATGATTACTTTCAATAATAATAATTTTGGGGGGTATTTTTGAGACAGGGTCTCCCTTTAGTCCCAGCCGACCTGGAGGTCACTCTGTAGACCAGGCTGGCCTTGAACTCACAGAAATCTGCCTGCCTCTGCCTCCCAAGTGCTGGGATTAAAGGTGTGCACCACCACACCTGGCTCAATAATTTGGGAGGGGGGGTATTTTTGAGACAGTTTCCCTCTTTTTGTCCCAGCTGGCCTGGAGCTCGCTCTGTAGACCAGGCTGGCCTTGAACTCACAGAGATCTGTCTGCCTCTGCCTCCTGAGTGCTGAGATTAAAGGAGTACGCCACCATGCCCAGCTTCAATAATTATTTTTAAAGCCTCTAATACCAGGTGTGTTGGTCCATGCCTTTTATCCCAGCATACCAGAGGCAGAGGCAGATCTCCATGGGTTCTAGGCACTGTCTGTCTAAAGAGCAAGTTCCACAGCAGCCAGGGTTACACAGGGAAACCATATCTCTAATTAATTAAAAAGAATTTAAAATGTCTCTAACTTGAGGTCAATTAAGGACAGAATGAAAGGAGCTTGGGAATAAAGAAATTGAATATGATGTTTTAAAATCCTTCCAAAATTCAAGAAGTAAAAAATATCAGAATATATTAAAATACCAATTCCCCTGTGATGCCCATTAAAATCCTTGAAAGAAGGACGAACAATAAAGTATTTTCAATCACCTTTATTTGGTTCTATCTATCTAAACGATTGGCCTCCTGTCAAATAAAGATGGTGCCCATGCTGACGACCTTCAGTATTTGCTGATCCCAAATGTTTGCATGATCCCAAATGTTTGCATGATCCCAAATGTTTGGTGCCCAAATGCCATCCAACTTGAGAATACTTTCCTAACCTCTGAAGCCTCAAGCAACCAGCAGTCACTTTCAGTCACATCGCTTTAGTGGCACCTGAATCTAGGCTGCAGAATCAGTGCCATCTCACCATCTCTGAGACACTGCAACCGCCATTCACCGTTCTCGGAGCTCAGACATAGAAACCAGCCAAACATTCTTCCCAGGGCCCAACTCTGTCCCATCGCTCTCCAGGGTTATACACTCTTGCTTGATCCCTTGTAGCATGCTTTTCACCCTTTCATACTTAATTTTTTTTTGTCTAATTAAATTCTGTATAAACCTTGGGCTATGAGGAAGAGGGTCTGGGCCATGCGTGCTTCTTCACTGGGAGATGTAAGCAGTTATCATCAAAAGGAATAATGCAAATTATAGATTAGCAGGGAAGCCAGGCTCAAGGCCAGAGGCAGAATGAGTGTCAGAACCAACAGTAACTCTCGGTCTATAAATGGGTAATGAGTCCAAGGGTCAAGGACACAGAGAATCAAGAACTGCTCAGGCAGTGTAATGTGAGGTAGGTCAAGGTGAACCACACGGAAGATAGGCCACACCTTGAAGGTCCTAAACATCTCAATTGTCTCTGGTACAAAAGCTTGGTGTTCAGTAGGCCACTGTGAATTGAATCCATGATAACACAGACTTCCTTGTTCATTCAGTCTTACCTGCCTCCCCATTTTGAGTCAATATTGATTTAGAGAGGATGGGAGATTTCCCAGAAATGAACTCTCTGCTGATATGCACTCTTGAATTGTGATCAGAATCACAATTTCCTTTCTCTGTTCTTGTGTCTTTTGTGATATTTTTATATATATTTCCTATGTAATGCAAAGATACCTTTGTCCTTTATAGACTTCACATGCAATAACACAAAAGATAAATTTGTGATTATTAAAGGGCTATTGATACATCATTGACCCTCACATATACTATTAATATATTTTATTGGGATAATTTAGTTCAGCACTTGGTTATTAAGTAACACCTACAAATGTCTAAAATTCCTCATTGTTGATATGTTATAAAAATATTTCTGGCTAGGTCTGGTGCATGCTTTTAATCCCAGCACTCAGGAGGCAGAGGCAGACAGATCTTTCTGAGTTCAAGGCCAGCCTCTACATCATAGTGAGTTCTAGGATAGCTGGAACTACAGGGAGAACCTGTCTCACACACACACACACACACACACACACACACACACACACACACACACACACACATATATATCTCCTTGAGCCGAGCATAGTGGTATAGACTTTTACCCAGCACTCAGGAGGCAGAGACAGGCCAGCTTGGTCTCCATAGTGAGTTCCAGCCCAGCTATGCCTACAAGGATGGTCTGTCTCAAAAAGACCAAAAAAAAATCCTAAAATATATATCCATATTCCAAGAATCTCTTTTTTACATTTTATTTATTTTAATTTTTATGTGTATGAATGCGTTGCCTGCATGCGTATAAGTCCACCCGGGTTTTGCCAAGAATCTTTTTTGAGAGTAATAATTATCACATATACACTATTGTTGGGTTATAATTCTTTTTATATCTAAGGAAATTCTGAATCAGAGACACTAATTTTGTTTCATTAGATTCAAATCAGGTGAGCCTTGGCTATGGATTGAAGCTGCTTCAGACTCCCTCCAGGAAGTTAAAAGAGCACCATCTAGTGGACCTTCGATAAACTCCTTCTTCCTCTCTTCAAATTGAAGCAACCACCAATTTTTAAAACAAAATTTTTTTGTAAATTTTAAATTGTATTTTGTACAGAACATTTTAATCAGCCTTAATCATCTTTTTACCTTCTTCCTCAATGGCACCCTCCCATAGCCCCTGCCCCCACCACTTGAATTCATAGTATGTTGTGTTAAGCCCTATTATGTCAAATTAGTGTCCCCAGACATTACTCAGTGCATTCAAGTTCAGTTCGTCTACTGAGGTCTAGTCAGCTTATTTAAGATCAGCTCCTCCTCACTTGGAGTAATCAGCTGACAATATTTCTCCAGCTAAGATTGGGTTCTGCTGCCCATTTCCCCAGCTCTCTGCTAGGGTTTTGTCTGCTTGTGTTTGCACAGGTCTTGTGCATGCTGACACCATTGCTGTAGGTTCATATGAGCAGGGTCCGAGGAACATGTAAGACTCTATTTCCATATGGTCATGCACCAACTCCCTGGCTCTTACAATCTTTCTGCCCCCTCTTTCTCAATGGTTCCTGAGCTTAATGACAAATCACACACAATTACACATACACTGTTCTCTACATGAGTCCATGTACGTAGATGAAGGCCTCCCCACAAGAAACAGTGTCAGACAGGAGAAAGCTTCCTCTGAGTTTTTGGCCGGGGCAGTCCAAGAGGCTCCCAAAATTACACAGGCTATTTCCAGAGAACATGATTGCCTCTCAGAACTTGAAGTAAGACCTTATTGCTGAAGACAGGACATACTTAGGACACAGAATTCGGAGCAATGGAGCTGGAAATGACCTGGAAGTCTCTTCCCTTGAAGGCCAGCTCTCACATCTTTGGAGAGCAATACGTAAGCTGCTAAGGAGAACATCAACTGATGGTCCAACAGCAGCTTCAAGACCAAATAACCGCATCAATGACCAGCACAGCATATGAAATTGGTGTGGTGGTGGCACTTTTATCCTGGGACAATCAACCTAATTGGACTTAAAACACACTCAATGGGAAGAAACTCATGTGTGGTATTATAAACCCAGCCAAATACACATGACTGAAGAGGTCATAGATCTTAGAGAAAATCCCAAAACAGTCACATCCCTAGACTAATGTAATTTCTTTTACTTTTTCTTTTCCTTTTTTTAAGACAGGGTCTCCCTATAGCCCCAGCTGTCTTGGAAATCACTATGTAGACCAGGCAGGCCTTGAACTCACAGAGGTCTACCTACTTCTGCCTCCAGAGTGATGGGATTAGGATTAAAGGAGTGTGCCACCACACCTGGTGACTAATGCAATTTCTTACTATCTGAAAAATATGTATCCTTATATGTCCAAACAAGTATCCCAGTCACTTTTCATCAAAGAAGCTTCTTTTCACCATACAGAGACTATTGTACCACAACTGGTCACAAACTGACATTATCTGTGAGTTGCTCAACCATAAGTGGCACATCTACAACCTCAACACCTAAAGCTCATGGAACATAGAACAAGGGGTAAAGAGGACACTAATTCATCTCTAAGTTCTCATTAATGAACAGAAAGCTAGGAACACAAAAGGTCACAAATGTACTAAGTGTAGAGATTAAGAGTCTGCAGAATGTGGGTCCCTGGACAGGACTCCTATCAAACTTTCTTTTTAAATAATAGTGATTATAAATCAATTTTGTTGTTGTTATTGTTGTTTTCTTTTCTTTTTTTTTAAGGGTGTCGGATCCCCTGGAATTGCAATTACCGACAGTTGTTAGCTGCCATGTGGGTGATGGGAATTGAACCTAGGTCCTCTGCAAGAGCAGCCAGTGTTCTTAACCACTGAGCCATCTCTCCAGTCCCTGTTATTGTTTTTTGTTTGTTTTGAGACAGGGTCTCCCTGCGGCCCCAGCTGGCCTAGAACTTTCTATGAAGATCAGACTGGCCTGGATCTCAAAGAGATTTGCCTGCCTCTGCCTCCTGAGTTCTGAGATTAAAGGGGTGTACCACCACACTAGGCAAATTCTTACTTGTAAAACAAATCTAAGGGCTGGAGAGATAGCCTAGCAGTTAAGAACACTGACTGCTCTTGCAGAGGACCCGGGTTCGATCCCCAGCACCCTCATGGTGGCTGAGAACCGTCTGTAACTCCAATTCCAGGAGAACTCCAGTTCCAGGGGAATTGAGACCCTCTTCAGACCTCCGCGGCATTGCACGACACGGGTGCACAGACCTGCATGCAGACAGTACATTCATACACATACAAAAATAAATAAAAATTAAAAAACAAATCTAAATATCTTTTAGAATAATCCTCAGATTAGAAAGTCTAACCAGCCAGTCTAACTGAAATAGCAAGCTCCCTGTTCAGTGAGAGATCCCATTCCCCACCCCAAAAAAAAACCCAAGGTGGAATGCAATAGAGGAAGACACCTTTTGACAGCCTATGGCATCCACATATGGAGAGAGACAGAGACAGAGAGACATAGAGAGACATAGAGACAGACAGAGAGAGGAGAAACAATCCCATTTACAAATTCCTCAAAATATATATCTTTAAACTTTTTTATTTATTTTGGTATGTGTATGAATGTACTGTCTGCATGAAGGTTTGTGCACCCGTGTCATGCAATGCCATGGAGGTCAGAAGAGGGTGTCGGATTCCCCTGGAACTGGAGTTAAAGATGGTTCTCAGCTGCCATGTGGGTGCTGGGGATTGAACCCGGGTCCTCTGCAAGAGCAGTCGGCACTCTTAACCGCTAGGCCATCTCTCCAGCCCCCAAAATATTTTTTTTTTAATCCTTGAAATAACCAAGGAAGCAAAGAAAACTTGAAACACTGAAGACATTAAAGAGGTACTACAAGATGAAAGACTTTTCATTCTCCTGATTTGGAAGAATTCAAATTGTGAAAATGGCTATCTTACCAAAAGATACTCTAGAGGCAGAGGAAGGTGGATGTCTGTGACATTGAGGCCAGTCTGGTCTACATAAAAAGTTTCAGACCCTGTCTCAAAATTAATTAATTAAGTTTATAATAAGCAAATGTAGAAAATACCATTTGTTACCTATTAATAGGAGGTTATTATTTAAATTGTAACCATTCGAATGATTATATTAACTCAACCATAGGGAATAATTTAGTTAAACAGATTGGTAGAAAAATAGTGTCAATAGCTAACTTGTTTTTTAAGTCCTTGCTATATACAAGGGGCTCAAACACTTTCTCCTCTTGATAAACATTTGAATACAAACATCTGGGAGGAGTTATACTAGAAAGCAATAATCTATCTCTACATAGAATTAAGGGAATTAGGCAGGAGTTTTTAGTCTTTGTTCATCTCTCTTGATCATTGACTTTATTTTTATTAGGCTTGCATTTCTTCTGCAATCAGAAAAAAATCTTATAAGGGGAAAGAGATGAAGGAGGGAGGGATATAAGATGGATAGATTTTGAAAACTTTGTTAAGAAGTAAGTGAGCTGAGGATTTCCTTTGTTTTGATGTCTAAGAGCCAGGAAAGTGTGCTGTCCATCTTCCTAAATCTCCCTCTTAATAGTGCACTACAATTCAGGGATGATAGCTATACCTTTGTTGTAGATTCTTTAGTAAATACTTTGTAGTCATGATTTACTTTTCAAAATGCTTGAAATAGCTCAAAAAACTGAAAAATAAAACAAAAGCAGTTAGAAGGGAAGTTTCTTCTTTTCTAATGCATTTATACGTGTAACCCAGGCCTATTCATTTTCTGCCTTTCTGAAGAATGATTATAGACCACAAATGCAGTTTCCACTGACAATGGTCTCCTTGGAACCTTCTCTTATTAAATCTGCAAATCCATCACAACCTAGTGTCTCTACATTCCCATGAGGATTATGGGTTCCTTATGTTCTCTCCTCAATAAAGCCTGAGTCTCTGGCATCAGGCCTTTGTCTCCTGCCCCCTGGCTTGCCTGCTGTAGGGTGTTTTTTCTTAGCACTATTAGATTGGTATTGCTGTGTGCCCTAGGTTAAAAATATTTTCCCCAGTTTCACATGGCTTAATCTAAACTAGTGACATACAGGTTGTTATGGCAGAGTGAGGAAGGGGATTTCGAAGGGAACAACAGAAGTGCTTCAACAGGAAAAAAAATTATTTCTATTTTATGTGTATGATTGCTTTGCTTGCATGTATGTAAGTACACCGTGTGTGTGTGTGTAATGCCCTCAGAGAACAGAAGAGAGCATCGTATCTCCTGGAACTGGAGTTACAGGAGGTTGTTAGCTGCCATGTGGGTGGGGACTGAGCCAGGGTCCTCTGCAAGAGCAGCCAGTGCTCTTATTTGCTGACCCATGTGTCCACTCCCTGAACCCCCCAGTTTCTTTACTTCTACTGTCTACTTAGAGAGATGAGACACCAGAGTATTTCTTTCCAGAAAGTAGTTTATTCACGTTAACACCTGAGCCTGTGGGTTTGTACCCAAAAAAGCCTTGAACAAAACAAAAGCCTAGCTTAGCTATTTATTTATTTATTTATTTATTTATTTATTTATTTATTTTGGTCTTTTCGAGACAGGGTCTCCCTGTAGCCTCAGCTGTCCTGAAACTCACTCTGTAGACCAGGCTGTCCTTGAACTCACAGAGATCCTTGTCTCTGCCTCCCGAGTGCTAGGATTAAAGGCATGTGCCACCATGCCCGGCAAGCCTAGCCTTTTATACCCCTGTTAATACTCCTTTACAGTTCAGTTTCTTGGTCTCCCATATACAGCAACAAACGTTTTGATTGGGTGACCCCATGCTACAGGACATGGACAGGCAGAACTGTGTGTGTACACTCAGACACAGACCATACTGCACTGCCTCGCCCTTCATCTGGAGGCTTCCTGCCACACAAGTGTAAAACCTTAAAGATGAAATGCTCATAGCTAATCTTCCCTTGAAATTTTGAGAGATAATATTGAGATAATTTGAGAGATAATATTGAGATAAAGCAAGACCAATCTCTACTTCAATGATTATCTGCCAAGCACCTATTAAATCATGTTATATATAGATATACAGAGACACTCTTCCTTTGAAGGATATTGAAATCTGTAGGAAGGCAGGCACAGAGTCAATTATGGCATAATATATTCATTGCCATAATGGATGCACATTCAATGTGCAACAGAAGCATAGAAGTACCTACCACAGACCAGATTTCCCAAATGACCTACTTTAAAGCTTTATTTTCATCATTACAGAAGCCATTAAACATGTTTATGTAAGCAATTAAAGGGAATTGCATGGGACCAGTAGAAAATCATGGATAGATTCAATTGCCCTTACTTTAAATCAATCAACTAATATGAATCTGTAATTAACACCCATATGGTGGGAAAGCTTACCTTGGCTAGAAATGCAAGCTACTTCTGTTAGCTCTGGTCTCAAAATGAATGAAAGTCGATCATATTTGTTCTTAGTATGAGAATCATTAGGAGAACAGGATTGGTAGAGCAGCTGAGAGTGTTACAAGGGGAGCCAGAAACCACATGTCAGTCATCATAATGGGAGGTAAGGGATGTGTCAGGGATTAGGGGACCCTTGTGGGAATCACAAGGAAGCACTTGCCTTAAGAAAGACCTGTTCTTTTGTCACTACTTGTTTTATATTACTGATAGTTATCTGCCCTGAATACCTGGCCCCTCAAATACAGTATTTAGAATAATCTTTGTTTATTCACTCTTGTAGCCATTATTCTTTCTGCCATAAAATGGCAGTACACATTGAATTTACTACTTAATTTGGCTTGTTTACAGTAACTAATCCTAGCAATTGTATAAATCTGCTTTGTATTTGATCCAAGAACATGAAACAAAAGGCCAGGGATATATGTTGTGATTCATTAAGGAAATGAAAATATCTATTATAAAACTCAAAATACATTAATGATAGAAAGTAGAGATAGATACATAGATAGATACATAGATACATAGATAGATAGATAGATAGATAGATAGATAGATAGATAGATAGATAGATAGAGGATGCTGCAGGGTACTATCTTTCCCTCAGGATGAAGACAGTTTCCCAGCTTCTGAGAGTTGCTCTTTGAGCTTTAGCCTGGACAGAAGACAGCTGTCTTTCCAGGGCAATGACTTCCCTCCCCAGGCAGAGCCTATAACTGGTAGCTGGTTGATGCAGGGCTACAAAGTTTCACTTCCATTATTTTGATATGGGGTGTCTTCTAAAGGGCTGTCCTGGCTTCAAAACTTTCACAGGCATAGCAAATGTCTCTGCTGTGGTGGCTTAGCAGTCTAACTTCTCCTTCTCTGCCCAGTATGGCTTCCCCAGATCCCTTACAGGAATTGTCAGCTAGTTAATGCCCTGTAAACTTCCTCCATATGAAGATGCATCTTGTTCTTTTTTCCTGGGGGACTGACACAAGATAGGATGTGAACCAAAATAGGAAAAGGCATTCCTTAAGAACATTACTGAGTTGCTTTTACATAGCAAATACTGCTGATTGGGAAATTGAGACTTGGGTTTCCATTGCATATGAGTAATTTAAATTATGACCTTTTTAGTAAGTTCTATGTATCTGCACTAGTAAGTACCAGAAATTCTGTGCCTTAAACATGTTAAGAGCTTAGTAGATTCATTTTTAAAAATCGTACAAGGGTAATCCTAGTCTTGGGAGGCTGAGGCAGGCGGATCTCTGTGAGGTCAAGGCCAGTCTGGTCTACATAGCAAGTTTTAGGCCAGCTGGGGCTACAGGGAGACGCTGTCTCAAAAAGGCCAATAAAAAACTTTGTACAAGGGGTTGGAGAGATGGTTCAGTGGTTAAGAGCTTGTACTGCTTTTGCAGAGAACCAGAGTCCAGTTCCCAGCACCCATATCAGGCAGCTCACAGTTGTCTGTAGCTCCAGCTCCAGAGGGATCCAATGCCTCTCAATTGAACTAACAGGATCTATGGTAGATATTAAGAAATTTAAAAATATTGCTGGCTGTTGTGTAACTATTTCTACTAAATTCAAACACTCCCTCCTAGAGGTCTCAGTAGAGAACATTTCCTGTCTTTTACTTCATTCTTGTTCCACCCTCCTCAAGAACAGAGTAGGCAGAGTGAAGAGTAAAAGCTGGAGGTACTTTATTGTCAATTAACAACCTTCACTGGGACAAAACAGTTTAAAACAGATTCTCCTGCATGTTTTAAATGAAACAGGGTTGATCTGTTAGCAGTGGGTGCTAGCAGGTAGCTGTTAGAGCTCTGACAAGTGTTCCAGCTCTCACTGATCTCCAAAGCAGCAAGCTTCAAAGACCCAAGTCGTTGCTGTCTGAAGCTGTAAGTGTAGATGCAGCTGTGGGAACAAATTTCCTTCTGCAACCCTAGTGCTGAGCCTTGGAGACTGAAGCAGTGATAGGTCCCTTTGCCTGCTGCCACAGGTCTAGTCCTAGAAGCTGGCTCAAGTGAGCTCCCTCCCAAAAGCAGAAGCGTCTGTCCTGGAGTCTTGAGACTGTCTCTCTTCTCCAATGAGCCAGCCAGCTGGCAATAAGACTCTGAAGTCTTTAAGCTTCTTCCACTGGAGAGAAGAGTGTGTGTGTGGGCCACAACAATCCCCCCATGCCCAACTAGGCTCTGACTCCCTTGTCTTCCTCCTTCCAGTTCTTGGAGCTTCTGTCTCTAAAGCTGCAGAGCATCCAAATTCATAAGATGCCAACCAACTTTAAGCTATTATAGGAAATGTAAACAGCATTTTTACAAAAGCAGATATTTTGTGTAAGTATGGGCAAGGGTTGTGACATTTCCCAGTGACATGATAATTGCTAACACCAGTGAAATCTCAGCCATTTCAGCAAGCATGACACACTGTTAGATGTTTTCTCAAGGTCACAGCATGTGTGGCTTTTGTGGTTGTCTGTCCTACCCTGTCTCAGCTTGAGACCGAGCTCAGAGTGGCAGGTTTTCCTTTTAAGATTGGAGTACAAGTAGAAGATTCTAATAATCCTAACTGTTACTTCACATATATCAACAAGCACATTTATTATTAGGTTTATTATGAGGAGTTGGTAAGATTCTTATCAAATACATTTGTTAGTGCTTATTCATTTAACACAAAGAACAGAATTATACTGAAGTCATAGTTCATTAGTTCCACATTAGATTAATTTTCCTCATCAATAAGATATGTAACTGAGGCTCAAATTTCTGCTCAGGAAGAACTTGCCCAACATAAAAGAGGAATAAAAAAGGAAAAAGACATGTCAATACTGTTCAATGCATTAACATCTGATTTGACAGAAAAAGTGGACAAAAGAGAGGGTGAGATGGAGATGTTGACATGCCAACATGGGGATGGGAGGATGCAAAATCTGTGCTGAAGAACCCTTCCTGGGTTCCAAGAACTTAGAACCCATGGGAAGAAGTAGATAGCGAGGAGAAAGAGAACATGGTAGAAATGATAGAAGATATCCCTCCTTGTCCAACTTTCCATAGAGAGGAAAAGAGAACTTATGGTTCAGCTTGGGAATCCAGCCTTAAAAATGGTCCTACACAGAAAAATGGTATAATCAGGGAGTACTGAGCCTTTGAACTACTTGAATTGGAAAGAATTTTTCTTTTTGAGACAGGGTCTCAATATGCAGCCTGACTAATTGGGAACTTAGTATGTAGACCAAGCTGGCCTCAAACTTACAGAGATACACCTGCTTCTGCTTCCTGAGTCCTGGGACTAAAGGTGTGTGTCTCTATACCCAGTTAGAGAAAGACTTTTAAACAAGTAATGAAAGAGCATCTCATAGTGTGGCTTGTGAAGCTACAAGTAATAGGGGCAGATGATATCAGTGCGAGTGTCATGGAAGTGGAGAAACTGAGTAATATAACTATCCAACCCTTCTTGAGTCAAAGGCTAAATAACCTGAGACAATATGAGGGAAACCAATGTCTGATGAACTGGCTCATATGAACCGTTAGAGATACTGTTATCATAGTGTGATGTCTCCATGAATATCAGGGACTAGGAGACAATAGTTGTATGATGTATGGAAAAAGTTTAATAACAATAAAAAAAGAAAGAGGTTGCCCTTAGGACTGATACAGGACTTTATTGGCTTTGCTGATTTCCATGGTGGGACATGACTTTTTTTTTTATTTTATTTATTTCTGTATGTGTAGGAATGTTCTGTCTGCATGCAAGTTTGTGCACCCGTGTCGTGCAATGCCGCGGAGGTCAGAAGAGGGTGTCGGATTCCCCTGGAACTGGAGTTCTGGAATTGGAGTTTCAGACGGTTCTCGGCCGCCATGTGGGTGCTGGGGATCGAGCCCAGGTCCTCTGCAAGAGCGGTCGGCGCTCTTAACCGCTAGGCCATCTCTCCAGCCCCCATGGGACATGACTTTTATGAATAGGTGGAGCTTTTGTGGATCTGAACGGTTTAGATTGGAATATAAATGGATTGACGAAATGTAAGACAACCGAAAGGGGATGAGATAAAAGTAAAGCAGATGAATGAAGCTATCTAGATCACTCAAAGACAAGTGTGCTGAGATTTGTGTTGAGCCAAAGTTTCTTGAGACAAAATTAACAGAAATCCAAATGCTATGCTAGTGATCTTCTAGAAGGCTTTAAATGATACATGTCATCTTTTCCCTGTTGTATTTGCCCTTGCTCTTTTTTGTCCATCCAAAGACAACTGATACTGGTTTGATGTGAACAGTGATGGGCTTTCAGAAATGTGAGCCACACTTCATAAAAGAAAGTTTTCATTATTACAGTGCTAACCTCGAATGTCTTAGAGACTTGAAAAATCATCTGAAAGAACAGTAAAGAGCTTGAATGAATGACCCTAGAAGCACAAAGCATTCCCAAGAGCCAAAATGTTCTTGAATGAAAATCTCAGTAATAGGTGTGGGCTACCTCCCTATAAGTTGTTCATCAGTGCAGACCCGGAGGCTATTGCCAATGCTGTTGGTTGCTTGCCAGAACTAGATAGTAAGTCTATCTTACCAAAGACTCATCACACTTTGGCCTCAGGACTTGAATAAATCAGGCTGGGCCTGAAATGGGAGTTTCCTCCCTTCTGGCCAGCTTTCGCAGTACTAGATAGTACCATGTAACCTTCTGGAGACGTGTCCCCATGAGCCCTGCTTGCTATAGTGCCAACACTCCAAGGAAGGTGGGCCTCCAGTACAATAGTAGCACAGCTTTTATGGGTCCAACCAACTGCTTTCTGACTGGAATTAAGGATCTCACTGCAGGAGGAATCTCACATCTGGCACTATAAACCAGGGCAAAATTCCATTCATAGGCCCCATGAGGAAATAGCTGCTGTGATTTTGATAAGTGGATGTAATGTGCCTCCCAAATTGCCTTCTAAAATTTGTGTTTAAGCTTCCAAATGATTGTTGCTGTTAGCCCTAGAAACTTTGTTGTTGTTGTTGTTGTTGTTGTTGTTGTTTGTCCTGTGCAGACCCACCTCCCCTATGAGCAGTGGTTACTGCGGAAATTTATGCTCAGCTCTAGGTGGAAGAGAATAATAAGACTTTTGTATCACCCCCTCCAAGTCCAAGGGAAAGTCATGAAATAGGTGGTAGAATGAATGTAAGAGCCACAGAAAGGGACAGGGTGGAGTTTTGTGAGGCTACTTCCTTTGAATTGAGATACTCCCTTCTACAGGGAAGAGACAGCAGCATGGTAGGGACTCTGAGGAGAGTTCAGGGCAGTAGGTGTCCCCTCACAGATCTCAGAGAAAGTGAGAATAGGCCCCTTGCCTTGTGATTGATGAGTAGCATAGCCTTTGTTTGCAGACAGGTTGTCTCTGATTTCTGGGTGGCAGAGGAGGTTGCAAAGTCTCAGCCCTTTAGTTAAGGTGCATCCGTCTTATGTAATGACACCATGAGTATCCTCTGATTGCTTAAGGTAAAGTTCCTTGGGGAAAATGAGAATTTCAAGCTTACAAGCAAACTCAGTTGCCTGTCATTTCCCTGTAGCAATGGGAATTACAGAGATGGTTCTGAGGGTGGAGAGGGAAAGAGGCTGCTGCAGATGAACTTGGCCAGAGTAATTTGTAGCCCAAACCTAACATTTACCTCAGTTCCTGAACAGGAGACATCTTTCCACCTCAAAGTATCTCTTTCTATTTGTTTCTTCTTTCTAGTGTTCATTGTAGAAGTCTTTCACCTATTTTGGTTATTTTATTTATTTTAATTAATTAATTGATTAATTAATTAATTGATTATTTCATTAATTGGTTTTTGACAGGGTCTCCCTAATCCCAGCCTGCCTAGAAGTCACTATGTGAATGAGAGTGGCCTTAATCTCACAGAGATCTACCTGCCTCTGCCTCCCAAGGGCTGGGATTAAAGGTGCTGGCTCTCCTTTGCTTTTCTCGACGTTCCACCCCCATTTCCTCCCCTGTATCATCTCCCCCACTGCTCATCAACTTCCCCCAGAGAGCTCACTGTCAGCTTTCATGAAACTTGTATTCTTTTTTTTTTTTTTTTTTTTTTTTTTTGGTCTTTTTAGAGACAGGGTTCCCTGTAGACCAGCATGTCCTGGAAATCACTTGTAGACCAGGCTGGTTGAACTCACAGAGTAGCCGCTGCCTCCTGCCTCAGTGCTAGGATTAGGCGTGCGCCACCACCCGCCGGCGAAACTTTGCATTTTATTGGCTTCTTTTTTTTTTTTAAAAAAGTTTTTCGTTTTCCGGGCTGGAGAGATGGCCTAGCGGTTAAGAGCGCACACTGCTCTTGCAGAGGACCGATCTCCGATCCCAGCACCCACACTGGCTTTGAGAACCGTCTTAACTCCAGATTCCAGGGGAATCCGACACCCTTTCTGACTCCGCGGCAATTGCACGACACGGGTGCACAGACCTACATGCAGACGTAAACATTCATCACATAATGAAAATAAATAAATAAAATTAAATTAATAAAGGAGTCAATTAAATAAAAAAAAAAAGACTGTTTTCCCTTCCCATGATCCCCTTCTCACTTTCACGCCCTAAACTCCACACACTTACATATTAAGATCCACATGAGGAGACAAAACATGTGGTGTTTGTCTTTTTGGATCTGTAATGTGAAGCTCCACAGATCCATCAATTTTTCTTAAAAAGTCACGATTGCTCTGCAAGAGCACCCAGTAGTCTTAATTTCTGAGTTCTCTCTCCACTCCCTTGTTTGTTTTCTTGATGTTAAGCATTTTGACTTGGATGAAATGGAAAGTCAATGTAGTTTTAATTTGTATCTTTATTTACCTCTTTGTGGTGACAAAATAATAAGAGAAACTTAAGGAGGGAATAGATCACAGTTCAAGGGCACAAGCCATCATGAAAAGGACTTCATGGCACCAGGAGCTTAAAAGCAGCTGACCATATTTCATTCACAATTAGGAAGAAGAGAGAGGATGGAGGTGGCGGTGGCAGGAGCTGTGGATAGCTGATTATATTGCAGCCACAGTTAGGAAGAAGACAGGGCTGAATGTTGGTGCTCAGCTTACTTTCTCCTTTTTATTCAGTCCAGGATCCCAGACTATGGACTGGTACAGCTCACATTTAGGGTGAGGCTTCTCATTTCGGTTAACCCAATGTAGAAATTACCGCACAGACAAGCCCAGAAGTTTGCCACCTTTGTGAGTCTAGACCCTGTCAAGTTGGCAATCAATATTAACCATTTCAAGTCTATTCTTTACTAAATTGAGAGTCAAACTATAGTCTTTCATCCTTGTCTTCATGAGATTACGGCCATCTTGTAATGCAAAATTCATTCAGTTAAACTTTAAAAATTCTCATGGTCGCCGGGCGTGGTGGCGCACGCCTTTAATCCTAGCACTTGGGAGGCAGAGGCAGGCGGATCTTTGTGAGTTCAAGGCCAGCCTGGTCTACAATGTGAGTTCCAGGACAGCTGGGGCTACAGGGAGACCCTGTCTCGAAAAGAACAAAAAAAAAAAAAAATTCTCATGGTCTTTAGCAATTTTCAAAACTGTTAAAAAGTGTAAGTGCAGAGTTTCTTCTGAGACTCAAGCATTCTCTTAACTGTGAGAACCTATGTCTTTAAAAAACAAGTTACATATTTCTAATTTTTCCAATATAACATATCAGAAGGTAAGTATTCTTGTTCCAAAAAAGAGGAATGATGTCATAGCAAAGAATTATCAGACCAAAATAGGGTCAAAATTACCTGGCAGGAGGCCCTGAGAGGCTATTGTATGGAGTTTGGAAGGTGAAACATAAGTTTGTGGATACTCCAGGAAGATGGAGAAGCCAGGGTCATGTGATGTCTGCTGAGGAAACTACAGGCATGCAGTGGAGCTGGTCTAAGAGGGAAGCTGTGTGTACTACAGTTACCTGGAGGGGTGGGGTGGGAACCCAGATGGTTCTATCATGAGTCCAAGATGCTGAACATGTAGTAAATGAATACTCAACATTCATAAGTTGAGCCTTCGGTGGGTTGGGTCTTGCCTCCAGGGCACCTTTCCTATAGTCTCAGTACAGAGCCCAAGGTTTCTCTTTAATGGTGCTAATCTCTTTAACAGTTATAGGCTCCTTTTCTGCACTTTCTATGTTGGTAACTTAAACATTTTTTATTGAATTTTTGTGTAGTTCCTAACAGTCATTGTTTCCCTCTGAAACCTCATGAGTCAAGCTGTCACTATTCACATTTCTCTAAGAATTCAGGTCTTTTAAATTCCAACCAGATTGGATCATTAGGCTCTGCAAACAGCATTAGGGCTTCTTTATCTCACATCTACAAATGCTCCATTCTCTTTCTGCCAACCAATACCATGGGCCCAAGAACATTATAATCGGGTTTATCACACCAACAGCCCAAACTGGGTGTTGGTACCAATTTTCTTGGTACCAATTTTCTATATTAGTTACTTTTTGTCAGTGCTACAACAAAAATACCTAACCAAAAAAAATTAAGGAAAGGAAAGCTTATTTAGAGTTCAGTTCAAGGATAAATCCGTCATGGCAGAGAAGTCATGATATCACGAACACGGGTGGCTGGTTAGATTGCATCTGCAGTCAGGAAGCAAAGAGAAGTAAACACTGGTGCTTAGCTCATCTTTTCCTTTTTATTCATTCAGGGGGTCTTAGTGAATGGAATTTTCTGCCCATATTTAGAATAGGCCTTCCTATTCTAAATCACCCCATCTAGGAATCCTTCTCAGACACATGCCCAGGTCATTCTATATATTGTCCAGTTGACATACAATATTAACATTACACTATGGATATTGAACACTTTTAAAAATGTTTCCTAAAAAAATAAAAAATAAAAATGTTTCCCGGGCTGGAGAGATGGCTCAGGGATTAAGAGCCCCGACTGCTCTTGCAGATGACCTGGGTTTGATTCCCAGCACCCACATCATGGCTAAGAATGGTCTTTAAGACAGGAGTGGTAGTGCACACCTTTAATCCCAGCAGTCAGGTGGCAGAGGCAGGCAGATCTCTGTGAGTTCAAGGCCAGCCTGGTCTACAGAGTGAGTTCCAGGCCAGCTGGGGCTATAGAGAGACCCTAAAAAAAAAAAGTTTCCTATTTGTATTTCTTCTTTTAGTAACGACCTATTCAGGTCATTAGCCCATTTACTGACTGGAAGGTTTTCTGAGGTGTTTAATTTTTGCAAATATTACCCCCTCTTTGAAGTCTAGCTAGCATAGATTTATTCCCATCCTCTAAGATGCCTGTTCACCCTGATTATCATTCCTTTGTTGTGCAGAAGCTTTTTGAACTCATGTAATCCCTCTTGTCAATTCTTGAGGTCATTTTCTGTGTTACTAGAGTCCCTTTCAGAAAGTTCTTGTCGGTTTGTATTTTAAAGAGTTTTCCCTTGGCAGTTTCAGCCTTTCATACTCTGTGTTAAGGTCTTTAGTCTATTTTGAATGACTATTAACCATTTTTATGCAGAGAGACATAGATCTAGTTTCATTCTTCTGCAGGCAGATATTCAGTTTCCAGCACCATTTGTTGAAAAGGCTGTCTTTTTCCCCAATGTATGTTTTCAGCACTTTTGTTGGAAATTAAGGTGTCTTAACTATGTGGGTTTATTTCTGGGGGTCCTCCATTCTATTAGTCAACATAACATGCCTATTTTTGTGCCAGTACCTTGTAATTTTTGCTATTATATCTCTAGTGTAGTTTGATATCAAGTATTATGATACATCTAATATTATTCTTTTTCTTTAGGATTTCCTTGGATATTTGAGGTCTTTTTTGCTTTCCTATACATTTTAGGATAATTTTCTTCTAGTTCTGTGGAGAATGCATTTGTAATTTTGATGAGGATCACATTGCCTCTGTAGATTCCTTTCAGTAAACATAGCTGTGATGGTTTGAATGAGAAATGCCCTCCATCCCTTCATGTATTTCAACACTTCCTCCCCAGTCAGTAACACTGTTTGGGAAGACTACATCACAGGGGACAGGCTTTGAGGGTTTATATCTACTGCCCTTTCCTATTCCCTCTCTCTGCTTCCTATGTGTCGATTAAACTACAATCAGCCAGCTTCCTGCCAGCATGCTTTCCCTGACTGTTGCCAGCCTTTTCCCACCATGAAGGACTCTGGCCTTCTGTAACCATATGCCAGAACAAACACACAATGAAAGAAAAGTAGCTAGTACAATAGCCATCTTTCCAATATTAATTCTGTCAAACCATGTGTAATAATAGATGCATTTCCAAGTCCTAGTGTCTTCTTTTTCTTTTCTTTTTTAAAAATTTTATTTCTATATGTGTATGAATGTACTGTCTGCATGCAGGTTTGTGCACCCGTGTTGTGCAATGCCGCAGAGGTCAGAAGAGGGTGTCGGATTCCCCTGGAACTGGAGTTCTCCTGGAATTGGAGCCTCAGACGGTTCTCGGCCGCCATGTGGGTGCTGGGGATTGAATTTGGGTCCTCTCTAAGAGTGGTCGGTGCTCTTAACTGCTAGGCCATCTCTCCAGCCCCCCTAGTGTCTTCTTTAATTTTGTCAATGTTTAAAAGTTTTCATTGTAGGGGCTGGAGCGATGGCCTAGCGGTTAAGAGCGCCGACCGCTCTTGCAGAGGACCCGGGTTCGATCCCCAGCACCCACATGGCGGCCGAGAGCCGTCTGAAACTCCAATTCCAGGAGAACTCCAGTTCCAGGGGAGTCCGACGCCCTCTTCTGACCTCCGCGGCATTGCACGACACGGGTGCACAGACTTGCATTCAGACAATACATTCATACACATATGGAAATAAATAAAATTAAAAAAAAAGTTTTCATTGTAATGCAGGATGTGGTGGCACACACCTTTAATCCCAGCACTCAGGCAGGTGGATCTCTGTGAGTTCAAGGCCAGCCTGGTCTACAGAGTGAGCTCCAGGCCAGCTGGGACTAAAGGGAGACCATTTAGGTCCCTTCACCCCCCAAAAAAGGTTTCATTGTAAATGTTTTTTACCTACTAGGTTAGGTTTATTCCTAGCTATTTCATCATCATTATCATCATCATCATCATCATCATCTTGATCATCATCATCATCATCATCATCATCATCTTGATCATCATCATCATCATCATCACTGTTACTGTTCTTTTTGAAACAGGGTCTCACTGTGTAGTCCTTGCTGGCTTTGAACTCTCAGAGATACGCCTACTTCTGCATTATAAGTGCTGAGATTAAAAGTGTGTATCATCACACTGGGCTTTTCTTCATTGTCTTAAAACTTTCGTTGCAAAAGTCTTTCATTTCATTGGTTAGATTTATTGTTTGTTCTTTTTCTTCTCTACTAATATTAGGGGTTTGATTGTTAACTATTGGATGTGATGAGTTCCCCTCTCTGTACTTTCAGCATCTTCAGCAGTACCAGCTTGATGGTCATAAATTGCCTTTGTGTTTATCTTAAAATGTCCTTATTTCTCTAACAATTTTAAAAGATAGCTTTAATGGATATAATAATCTTGGTTGGCAGGTATTTACTTTTAGGGATTGAATATATAGTTCCATGCTTTCCTAGATTTTAGGATTGCTAATCAGAGATCAGATGTTATTCTGATGTGTTTGCCTTTTGGGGTGAATTGACATCTTCCCTTACATCTTCTAATGTTGTCTCTATGTTTTATATTGTTGACATTTGGCTATTATACATTATGTGGGAGTTCTTCTCTGCCATGTCTATTTGGGATTCTAAGTGATTCTTGCATTTGGTTGTCTGATTTTTCTTTTTTAAATTAATTAAAACATTTATGTGTATGAGTTTATGTCTGCATGCTTGTAACTGCACCCATGTCATGCAGTGCTTGCAGATGATAGAAAAAGGGATCAGATCTCCTGGAACTGGAGTTAGGAAGGTTGTTAGCTGCCACGTGGGTGCTGTGATTCCAACTTGGGTCTTCCACAGGAAGAGCCAGTGCTTTTATTTATTTTTCTTATTTTTTTATTTTTAAATTTTATTTATTTCCGTATGTGTATGAATGTACTGTCTGCATGCAAGTCTGTGCACCCATGTCGTGCAATGCCGCGGAGGTCAGAAGAGGGTGTCGGATTCCCCTGGAACTGGAGTTCTCCTGGAATTGGGGTTTCAGATGGTTCTCGGCCGCCATGTGGGTGCTGGGGATCGAACCCAGGTCCTCTGTAAGAGCGGTCGGTGCTCTTAACCGCTAGGCCATCTCTCCAGCCCGAGCCAGTGCTTTTAATAGCTGAGCCATCTCTGCAGCCAGATTTAGGAAATTTTCTGCTATAATATCATTGACTAGATTATCTGTGCAATATTTTAACCTCAATTATTCTTCTATTCCGTGGATTCTTAGGTTTAATCTATTGATCGTATCCCAGAATTCCTGGATGTTGTGTTGAAGCTTATTTACTTATTTTTCCCTATTAATAGTTGAATATAATATTTCATTGACTATATTCTCTATCTTTGATATTTTTTCTGCTTTGTCAAGTCTAGTAGCGATGAAACACCTCTGTGTTTCAATCTGATTCATTGACTAGTTCACTGCCAACATTTTTTTTCAGAATTTCAATTTCCTTGCTGAAATTCTCTTCTATATTGCTGACTTTCCCATCTAATTCCTGGATTGCATTAACTTTATTTCTTAAAAATATTTTAGTGGGGGTGGAAGATCCTACGCAGTTAAGACGCAGCCGACTGCTCTTGCAGAGGACCAGGGTCATCCCCAGCACCACATGGCAGCCGAGAACCGTCTTAAACTCCAATTCCAGGAGAACTCCAGTTCCAGGGAAATCGACCCCTTCTTACCTCCGCTGCATTGCATACACGGGTGCACAAACCTGTATGAAGACAGTACACTCATACACATAAAGAATTAAAAAAATATTTTATTTGTTATTTTATATTTTTATGTGCCCTCCATACAGCTATCCATCCATTCAAGAAACGTTTATAAGGATGTGGTTTGGCTCATAGTAGGTTATTTCCCTAGAAGGCACAAGATCATGATTTTACCCCTAGAACTTAAAAAAAAATGAATTCATTAATTGAAAATAAAATTAGCTTCAAAATGCCGGGCGTGGAGGGGCACACCTTTAATCTTAGCACTTGGGAGGCAGAGGCAGGCGGGTCTTTGTGAGTTCAAGGCCAGCCTAGTCTGCATAGTGATTTCCAGGACAGCCGGAGCTACAGGGAGACCTGTCTCAAAAAAACAAAACAAAACAAAACCCCCCAAAAAATTAGCTTCAAAATTCATACTGGGGGAGATAGCTCAGGTTGTAAAGTGTTTACTACATAAGTATAAGGACCTGATTTTAGAACCCTACCACCCACATGGCTGCATGCATTTGTTTTTTTTTTTTTTTTTTTTTTTTTTTTTTTTTTTTTTTTTTTTTTTTTTTTTTTTGTTTGTTTTGAATTATCTGTCTGCACGTGCACCGTGCAATGCGCGGAGGTCAGAAGAGGGTCTCGGATTCCCCTGGAGCTGGAGTTCTCCTGGAATTGGAGTTCAGACGGCTTCGGCCGCATGTGGGTGCTGGGGATCGAAACGGTCCTCTGGAAGAGCAGTCGGGCTCTTAACCGCTAAGCCACTCTCCAGCCCCGGCTGCATGCATTTGTAACTCAAGCACAAGGTGGTGACAAAGACAGAAAAGAAATCAGCATAGTTCTCTGAACAGCTGGTCTAATGAAATTGAAGAGTTCCAGGTTCAGAGAGCAAGCCTGTCTCAAGAAATGAGGTAAAGAATAATGGAGGACAATACCTGATGCTGACCTCTGGCCTCCACATGTTCACATGTGTATGCACACCCACATGCACACATAAACATGTAGAAACACAAATTTAATACTTTTGTAACATAAATAGCAAACAACAAAGCTGTTCTGAAGCTTCAAGTCAAATGAGAAATATCTAGTCAAATGAACAATGGTCATAAACCTCACAGTGTATTATATGCAGAGGACAAGGTGCAGTGTGTGTAAAGGGAAGGCCAGCCGGTTCAGACCTGTGGTGCTACAGAAGGCTTTCTGGAGCAAGTGACAGTAAATTCAGTCCACAGGTAGAGTAGACTTTAGCTAATAAAACGGAGGAGGAAAAGACTAGACAAGCTGTCATATTATGCCTGGATTTCATAACCATTCCAACTTGAATTCTAGAAACATTACCCAGGAAAGAGAAATGACAGAAGGGACAGAAGGCTGTCTGGCAATAATGCTCATGGTATGAAGACCAATAAGAAAGCAGATTTAGAAATTAGAATAGAAGAGGAGGGAGGGGAGAAAAAAGAAAAGAAAGGGAGACAAAGAAAGGAAGAAAGAGAAAAAGAAGAGGGATGATGCTGACCTAACAAAGAAGCAGTGCAGATGAAAACAAAGGGAAAATAACAAAGAAAATTAGGTGAGACAACGCATGTAATACGTAGTTCCCCCTCTTTCATTCACCAAGTACAAAATGTATTTTTCCATTTCTTTCAGGAGTTTTTTCTTTTTTCTTTCTTTCTTTCTTTCTTTTTTTTTTTACATAGACCTTGAATAGTTTTATGTATATGTGTGTTGTTCTAGTTTTTCTTCCATTGCTGTGACAAAACACTCTGACCAACACCAACTTGGGGAGGAAAGGGTTTATTCAGCTTACATCTCCTGGGTCACAGTTCATCACTCAGGGAACCCAAGGCAGGAACTCAGGGCAGGAACCTGGAGGCAGGAGCTGAAGCACAGGCCATGAAGGAATGCTGTTCACTGGCTTGCTCCCCTGGCCCATACCCAGCCTGCCCTCTTATACCATACAAAACAACCTGCCCAGGGTGGCACCACCCATAGTGGGCTGGGCCCTCCCACAGTGCTCAACAATCAAGACAATACTCCACAGATGTGACCACAGGCCAATCCAATGGAGCCAATTCCCCAATTGAGGCTCCCTCAACCCAGTTGTGTCAAGTTGACACTAAAGCTATCCAGCACATGTGTGCAGTTTATCTTTGGGCATTTTACCTTTCTATTGCCATTATAAGTGGGTTGTCTTATCCATAATATCTTCTAGCAGATTTATCTTTGGAATATGCATGACATAGTTTTACATGGTAATTTTACTTCTCTGTATCTTGTTCAACTCCTTTATTGTTTTACTTAATTTTCTCATGAATTTTCTAGTACATTTCAGGTGTACTATTATGACTTCCAAACACAATTCTTAAATTCGGAAAGGATCATTAGATTCCTTGGGTACATAAAATGAAATAGAAAATATTGTATTTATTGTTTTATTTTATGTTTATGAGTGCATTGCCTGTATGTATGTAAGTACACCTATGTCATACAATGCCTGAGGAGGTCAGAAAAGGGGCACTGAAGTCCCTGGAACTGGAGTTACAGATGGTTGTTAGCTGCCATGTGGGTGCTGGGAACTAAACCTGGGTCCTCTGCAAGAGCAACCAGTGCTCTTAACTGCTGAAGATCTCTCCAGCTCCTGGAAAAGTTATCTATGAGAACATCATACTTATGTTTTAAAAAAAAATAAAGCCATGCTGGACGTGGTGGCACATGCCTTTAATCCTAGCACTTGGGAGTTCAAGGCCAGCCTGATCTACAGAGCGAGTTCTAGGCCAGCTGAGGCTACAGGGAGACCCTGTCTCAAAAAGACCAAAAAACCCCCAAAACCCAAAACCAAAATCAAAGCCATTTCTTGGTCAAGTTGTTGAAATATGAAGTTACTAATAGCAAAAGGTAGCAAGCCATTATTAGAGCAGCATCTTCCAAATGCTTCCTATAGAACCCTAGTACTACACAATACCAATAAAGTGCTAACTTTTAAAATGAGCTCCATTTTCATTAAGGTTAAGAGACTCTTAGCTAAAAATATTGATTAAGCTTTCCTAGTGCAGGACTCTAACATGTGTTGTGACTTTCTCAGGGGAAAGCGAACTTATTTCATCATAAAACTCTTCTCAAGGGAAGATTATATTAGGACAGTTACCTTATCACTGTGACCAAATACCTGACAAACTCTTTAGAGGATGAAGGATTTACTTCGGCTCATGGTTTAAGGGGATGCAGTCCATCATGCATGGCATGGTGGTAGAAGGGGCTACACTCTCTGAGCGTGGGAAATGAGAAGGCCAGTCACACTGTAATAGCCAATCAGAAAGCAGAGAATGACACAAACCCAGACAAGGATAATCTGCCACCAAACACATACCTCTGGGGACCTACTTCTCCCATCTGGGCTCCATCTCCTAAAGCTTGTATAGCTGTTAGCGACTAAGTTTTTAATTAAAAAAATTTTTTTAATTTTATTTATTTTTGTATGTGTATGAATGTACTTGTCTGCATGTAGGTTTGTGCACCCGTGTCGTGCAATGTCGCGGAGGTCAGAAGAGGGTGTTGGATTCCCCTGGAACTGGAGTTCTCCTGGAACTGGAGTTACAGACGGTTCTTAGCCACCATGTAGGTGCTGGGGATTGAACCCTGGTCCTCTGCAAGAGCAGTCGGTGCTCTTAACCGCTAGGCTATCTCTCCAGCCCCAAGGGACTAAGTTTTTAAAACACAAGTCCAGAGGGAACATTTCAGACACAAATCACAAGAGTTATGAACTCAAATACATCCAGGAACAGGCAAGAGATTACGAAAACGGTGTTCACAGGTACAATGTACTATTCTCATTTCAGATATAAAGAAATAGACATTATTTTTTATTAAAAGCTTGTCATATTTAAATGATATTTTACTTGTGCAAGTGATTGATTGCTGGTATGTTTATTGTGTGTGTAGTATCTGTGAAGGTCAGAAGAGGATGTCAGAGCCAGATTGGTTGGGTGTAGGGAGTCAAATCCAGCTCTCCAGAAGACCAGAAAGTGCTCTTATTCCTTGAGCCACCCACCTCTCTAACCTCTGCAAGGTCTCTCTGTAGTCCCAGCTAGCCTGGTTGTCCTTGATCTCACTGAGATCTGCCTTGCTCTGCCTGCCTCTGCCTACTGGGATTAAAGGCATGCACTGCCACACTTGGCTTTTTATTAAAAGTTATTAAAATTTTTCAAGCACAATATTGAAGAGGAGTGGTGATAGGTTGCAGCCTTGCTGGGTTCCTGCCTTTAAGGGGAATGCTTCTAATTTTTCTCCATTTAGGATGATGTTGGCAGTGGGTTCCTTGTATTATATGGCTTTGATTATGTTGAGGAATGTTCCCTTCAGTCCAATTCCCTGTAGAACTTTAAACATGAAGGGATACTAGATCTTGTCAAAGGCTTTTTCTGCATCAATTGAGATGATCTTGTGATTTTTGTCTTTCAGTCCTTTTATGTGTTCTATATTTATTGATTTACATATGTTGAACCATCCCTGCATCTCTGGCATGAATCCAACTTGGTTGGTCATGATGGATGATCTCTTTGTGTATGCGATTTGCAAGTATTTTTTTTTTGAGAATTTTTGCATGTATGTTCATTAATGAGATGGGTCTATAGTTTTCTTTTTTGGTTGTATCTTTGCCTGGTTTTGGTATGAGAGTGATGCTGGTTTCACAGAAGGAATTGGGAGATTTCCCTCTGTAGCCTTCTGAACAGTTTGAGTAGTAATGGTTGTAGGACCTCCTTAAATATTTTATAGAATTCTGCTGTGAAACCATCTGGGCCTGGGCTTTTTTTGGTTGGAAGATTTTTAAAATTACATCTTCAAGGAGCTGGAGAGATGGCCTAGCGGTTGAGAGCGCCGACCGCTCTTGCAGAGGACCCGGGTTCGATCCCCAGCACCCACATGGCGGCCGAAAACCGTCTGAAACTCCAGTTCCGGGAGAACTCCAGCTCCGGGGGAGTCCGACACCCTCTTCTGACCCTCCGCGGCATTGCATGACACGGTGCACAAACTTCATGCAGACAGTACGTTCATACACATACAGATAAATAATAATAAAAAAATTTAAAAAAAATTACATCTTCAATTTCCTCAACTATATGGGTCTGTTTTAAACTGTCAATCTCTTCTTGGTACAGATTTGTTGATTCCAGGGTTTCAGATATTCATAGCATTTCTCTAGGTTTTCAAATTTACTAGAGTACAGGATTTTGAAGTTTCGCGATGATTGTCTGGATTTTCTTGTCTGTTGTGATGTGTTTTCCCTTTCATCACAAATACTATTGATTTGGAGTTGCTATTTTTTCTTTTGGCTTAACTGGACGGAGTTCTATTTATCTTGTTTATTCTTTAAAAGAACAGACTTTTAGATTCTGATTTTTGTATTGTTTTCTTTTTTTTTTTTTTTTTTTTTTTGTATTTTTGTTATTTCTTTCTCATCTGTTGTATTTAGGTTCATTGTTATTATTCTCTCAAGTGTTTTTTAGGGCAGTTTTAGATTGTTTATTTGTTCCTTTTCTGTTTTTTTTTTTTTTTTTTTTTTCGTATGTGATGAATGTACGAGTCTGCATGAGGTTTGTGCACCCGTGTCGTGAAAATGCCGCAGAGGTCAGAAAATGGTCAGATTCCCCTGAAACTGGAGTTCTCCCTGGAAATTGGAGTTTCAGACGGTTCTCGCCGCCATGTGGGTGTGGGGATGAACCGCGGGTCTTTGCCAAGAGCATCGTGCTCTTAACCGTAGGCCATCTCTCCAGCCCCTGTTTTTTTTTTTTTGTTTTTTGTGGTTTTTTTTTTGTTTTTTAAATGTAGGCACAGTGCTATAATTTCCCTCGTGATTGCTTTTAATGTATCCACAGGTTTTGTTGTGTTGTATGATTTTCTTTAGTTCATGAATATATTTTTTCATTCTTTATTTCCCCTGACCCATTCATTATCAGGAATTGTGTTATTAATCTCCATGTGTTCTTGTAGCTAGTACGCTTTCTGGTGTTGATTATGAACTTTACTGCACTGTGGTCGGATAGAATGCAGAGAATAATTTCAACATTTTGTATTTGTTGAGATTTTTTTGTGTCCCAGTTTTGTGGTCGATTTGGAGGATGTTCCATGAGGCGCTGAGTAGAAGTATATTCTCTGGTGTTGTTCAGTGGATATTTTGTAGATGTTTGTAAGGTCCATTTGGTGTATCTATTGTGTCAGTTCCATCTCTCTTGTTTATTTTTGTACACGTTGATCTACCCAGGGGCTCGTGGGGTATTGAAGTACCCACATTGAGTGTCTGGGATTAATCGTGTGTCTTGAGGTCCATGCAGAATTGTGCTTATAAATTTCGGTGCATCTGAGTTTGGGTGCATAAATATTTAGGATTATGAAATCTTCATAGTTAATTGTTCCTTTTATAAGGATGTAGTGGCCTCTTTACTTCTGATTATTTAATTAACTCTGAGGTCCATTTTGTCTGATATTAGAATAGCAACTCTTGCTTGCTTTTTTGGTACATTTCTTGCTTAGAATATTTTTTTCCCATCCTTCACTTTAAGGTGGTAACTGTCCCTTGAAGGTGAGATGAATTTCTTATAGACAGCAATAGATGGATTCGTTTCCTAATCCATTCTCCAAGTTATGTCTTTTGATTGGGGAGTTTAGACTATTAATATTTAAGCTTATTATTGAGAGATGTGTGTGGCTTCCTTTCACCTTATTTTTTTGTTTGCATTCTTGGTCTAGGTTTGTATTTTCACTGTTAGCTTTATAATTCTCTCTTTAGTTGCTTAGGGGTTTTCTGTTCTCTTCCTCTCTCTGTTCTTTGAATTGTTTGAGTATTTTCTGAAGTTTTTTTTTTTTGACATTATTCTTTCATTTTGTTTATGCCATGAAAGATTTTTCTTTCTTCTCTTCAACTATGATTGACATTTTTGCTGGGTATAGTTAGTGGGTTGGCATCTAAAAGTCATTTAGCACTGGGAATACTTCGGTCCATTCTTCTGGCTTCATAGTTTGCATGAGAAGTCAGCTGTAATTCTGAGGGGTTTCCTCCTCTATATGAAGCCTGTTTTTTTCTCTTATGGCTTTCAGTATTTTGTGCTTTGTTTTGTCTAGCATTTTAACTATGATATGGTTGGGGAATTTCTTTCTGGTCTTTGTCTATTTTAAATTTATATGTATGCATGTTGCGCCTACATGTATGCATATACACTGTGGTGCATGTTTGGTACCTGCAGAGCCAGAAGAGTGTGTTGGATCTCTTGAAATGGAGTTACAAACAGTTGTGAGCCACCATGTGGGTGGTTGGGATCTGAAACCCATGTCCACTGCAAGAGCAGGCAATGCTCTTTAACTTTGAGCCTTTTCATTTAGTTAAAACATTTTAAACAACTTTTAAATATTGTATTATAATTTTATTATTTATCTTAAGTGTGGGGTGCAGTTGTGCATATGCACCTGTGTGGCCAGAGTATAACCTGTGCGGAGTCAGTTCCTCTCCTTCCACCCTCGGGTCATCACATTAACAGCAAGAGCCTTACCTGTGCGAACCATCGGCCTGACATATACTCCCGTTTTTCTTGGTAAAGACAATCTTCTCAGTTTCTCATTGTTCCAGAGTAGTTGAAGCATGAGTTTAGTATTTTTAACACAAAACCTAAATAGTGGCTCAAATGAGAGGGTTTTATTTTCTGTGAAGTGGAACAAGTGTTAGTTTGCTGACTCTGTAGCTTCAGAGGTTGGGTTTGTTGGATATTTCTTCACTAAGCTGAGCTTTGAACCCCAATCCTCACATCAGCTCAGGGCCCCAAAGAGCTGCCAAAGCTACTGCCACCGTATTTGCTTCTTGAGCAGGAAGAAAAAGAAAAAGAAAAAAAGGAATGATGCAAGGGGTTAGGGGTGGATGATTTCCTTGCGGCTGAGTTAGCCATCTTTAGAGACTACTCCAGAAGTCTTGTCAATGAATGCCCGCAGTGTAATATGTTCAAGAAGACTAGAAATTGAATCTTTAGTTAGATGTGTATCATCTCTGGTGACCATTGATCCAGTTGCTACAGAAACTAGGAGAATGCAGGAGTAGGCGGCTAGTAGGCTGTACGCAGGTGAAGAGTAGTCTCCACCTGCAAGTACATACAAGGGACAAGAATGAAGAATGGTAACTGACCCTGGGCTTTGGCAGGAAAGCTCATGTCTCTTCTAAGAAGCTCAGCCATATTCTGCCATAGTCGTGTGGAAACAGAGTTGCTGGGGTTCCATGCCCCATTTTCCTTTTTTATAATTTTTAAAATTATTTTTTATTTTTAGTGTATTGCCAGCATGTTGTGTAAGTGCACCCTGTGTCACTCAATGGCCTTAGAAGTCAGAAGTAGGCGATAGATTTCCTGGAACTGGAGCCACCTATTCTTTTCTCCTCTGTGATATTCAGGAGACTAGCTATAAATGTGGGGTATACAGTATTTTTCGAAGCACAATTCTGTATAATTAGTCCCTTTCTGCCTCATGTAAATGACCTAGCACAGACCTGACCCTACTCTCCCCACTTGTCCATTCATTGCAGTTTTACGCTCTGGCCACCAGGTGGCAGCAGGTATTGACCAGAGGCCTTAAGGAATCTATAATTCTTCAAGAGTTGATGGCTCTTGATGCAGTCTCTTTGATCTGAGGGAAGGGGGGACAGAGCAGAGGGGCCGGGGTGGGGATTAGAAAACAGATACCAAAACCCCTCCAGCCCCCCCCACAAACCCAAAACTGTTGCACAAATTTTTTAATGTTCTGCAGACCCTGGAGTGACTTCACAACATATTACAAACTTTTTGTGGTGCCCAGACTGACCTCAAGTGATCTTTCTGTCTCAGCTTCTCAAGTATTTATAGTTATATGTTTTATAAAGAACTAGGGGAGTAGGGGACTCTCAACAAGAAGAAATGATAAATGTTAAAGAGATGAAATACCTATAAATGATAATTAGAGGACAATAAAATATTTCTACAGGAAAAAGTCTTAAGAATTGAAAACAATTTATATGTGCCTCCCTCACCCCTCTTCACTGAGAAGAAAGCTAATCTGTTTTAGACCCGGCTTACCTTTCAGAAAGAACCATTATGAAAGTCCGATTGTGTGATAGAAAATCAAAGGATTTTATTCCAAAATTTAGCATCGTATTATCCAACAAGGTTTTCTTTCACGGCTACTCCCAATTGAAGACTGTATATTATTATCCCATTCAAGTACAAGACTTATAGCAACTGCCATTAAGTTTCTGTAACATAAACACGTCTAGTACTTTAATGATATCTGAGCCGTATACTTGTGGCTGTTTGTCCTTTCTTTTTTGCTTTTTGTTTTCTTTTTATTTTCTCTTTTATCTTTCTCTTGTTTACTTTTTTTTTTTTTTTTCTATTCTTGTTCACTTTCTTTCTTGTCTTTTCTTCTTTTCATACAGATTGCACATCAGCCAAGCACTGCCACTCCTATGAATTACATCTACAGCTCCCCAACTCTCCCTTTTCATTTTTAAGATAAGTCTCACTCAGCTCCGACTTAGCGTCCTTCTGAATTTGTGCATTTTCCTCCTACCAAGCGCTGGATCTGACCTGAGAACATCTTTTTCATCACTGGATTTGGATGCAATCATTTGTAACATTTTGGGCGGCCAAGTACTAAAAAAAAATAAAAAAACCCTCCATGACCATTAAACTCACTTTTCGCTCAAATTTATTTTAGGGATTAACAAAGTAGGGTTTTTTGTTTGTTCTCTTGTTGTTGTTGTTGTTGTTGTTGTTTGGTGTAACTTTTAAACCGAGTTCCTTAGCCCCAGCTTTCCTGGGAAATCCACAAATGTAGACCCAGGTTGGCTCTGTGAATTCCACAGGCCACATGCGCTGCTTCTTCTCCCCCCGCCCCAGGGCTGGGTTTAGGCATGGCACCACTTCACTCATGCCCTGCGACAAAGTAGGCATTTTTTGAGAATTTTTTTTTGTTCAATGATGGTTCACCTGTCATATAATCAAATAATCTATTAAGGAGAAAAAGACACACCTGCATCTCCACATCATAGTAAATTGAAATTGGCTGGTAGATGTTGAGATCGCCTGCTGTAGAATTTTTATTTACATCATTTGCGCATTTGCTGTACCTGCTTATTTCCCTCAACCCATCAAAAAAAATTGTTTTGGTCTCTTTGATTCACAGGGTCTCCCTACTAGCTCCAGCTGTCCTGAACCATCTATGTACGACGCAGGTGACCTTGAACTACCACAACGACTCTGCGCTGCCCTATTCCCTCCCAGTCGCGAGGATTCAAGGTGTGCACCACCACACATTCCCTTTTCCTCTCACATAGAGTAACTTTGATAACCTGTGCCAGTGACAAATATGATAAATGGCAGTCCGCGTACATATTAAGCATGAGGCACGGCACGACAGAAATGACAACTGGAAATTTCTGTCATTTGCAGGGATTTCTCGCATTGATGGATCGTGGGCAACAATCAGTAAGAAACCAAACAGCAAAGTATAATATGTCGTCCTGTCATCATTGGGTCTGAAAATCTGACCTGAAAACGCAGAAGGGTGTTATTACTAGGGCCTGGAAAGGGGCTGGGAGAAGCGGGGGAGAAGAGGAGGCAGGAGAGCAAGATTAATGCATGGTTCTACAATAGGGTTCAAGAAAACTGTCACATATGAGCAAAACCCATAGTACAATATATGTTAAAATAAAAATAATAAAAAAGGAGGAATCACTGACCAGACCCTGCAGATGTCAGCAGAGTTCACCTAAGTTGTTTGGGTTTACTAAAGAATGCAAAGAACCCTAAAAATGATTGCTAGGGGTGACTGAAAATGATTCCACAATACTTCTGAAGGGATCAAAATCTGTAGGGAAAGTACAGACAAATCAAATACTTCAGTTCAAGAAGTACAGAATCGTACTAGCTTGTAAGTTTAGACTTCGAGCCATGCTTGAGGTGTATAGCAGTTGTTTACCACACCCTGTTTTTTCTATTGTCTTTGGCATTGCTTAATGCTTCCATTGTGATTCCATGAACTTAATAAAAAATTTGATGAATGGTTTTATTTTCGAAGCTTGATCTGGAATTGTTATAATTTATTTTCCAGAGGTCTGAAGGCTGGTCTTTGTGCTAACTCTGCTCATGGCTTTTGGGAGAAAGTAGATGACGTTTTGAAGTCAGAGATCACAGCCAGCTTCTTACTATCGATTATGAAAGTAATGAGTCTTGTACATCGCTAGAAAATTGCAGTCATTTCCCAAGCTCCTTATGAAGTTCAGTGAAGTTGCTTTGGCTCCAGGGAATGAAAATCTTTGAATATGACAGTTTCCGTTCGAAAATTTTGAAACAGAACGCCATAGACTCTCCTCTTAAACAACTCATTGCACTGATTATTTCTTTTTTTTACTTCTTCGTTCCTGTTTCCTTCCCCTCCTTTTTACAAACACATATATACTAAGCACCTGTACTATGCCAGACACGGGAGACAAAAATGAATACGACACTATTCCTGACATTGGGAAATAGATCAAGTAAAATGTGGTTGGTTTGAGGGCTCAAGTAATTGAACAACCAGTTGGTGGTGCAGTCTGGAGAGGTTATGGAACCCTCGTAGGAGGAGTGGCCCTTGATGGGGAAGCACTCATTAGGGGCAAGGGACAACTCCTATCTAGCCTTGGCCCACTTCCAGTTTGCTTTCTCTGCTTCATGTTTGTGATGAAAAATGCAAGGTTTTTGCTTTTGCTTCCTGCACTATGGCTCTTATTATTACCACTCTAAACACTTTTTGCAATAGTATATTGGACATTCTATTATATGATTTTATTAATATTCGTTTTAATTTATACATGCTATTCCACAGCATGAAGTATAAACTACTTATTTACTTCTCATGCATATTAGGATGTTTCCATTTTTTCTTGATTATTAACTATGCTATAGACAACCTTCATCATATACATAGTTTCCATATTTGATGCTGCATATGAATAAGTTAAATTTTATCCTATAACTTATTCAGAGTTAAGTTGTATTTCTGCTCATATGGGTAGGAGGACAGTTCCGTATCCTAAACACTTGACCACAGCCACGACTAATAATATAAAAAATTTTTGATAATGGAAAAGGCAAACATGACTCCTTGTATCACCTCATACTAGTGCCGTTTTAGAAAGTAACATAACTTACTATACTACCAGGCTCTAAACACTTTATTAACATTTCCCATATGTTTCTAGTTCTCTTTCTTTGAGACAGAAGGTTAATTACAAGTGAATCGAACTATTTTATTTACGAATGCATTTTTCATCACTTCCTAATATCTATGTGTTGTCTTGGGTTCCTTTTTAATACACTAATTGTTACTTATTTCCTCTGTAAACACAGAAGGACCTTAAAGTCCACTCTCTTCCTCCCTCTTTCTTTTCCTCTCCTTCTGTTCCTCTCCCACTGCTCTTGTCTTCTCCTTCTACCTCCCTCCCCCCACACTTCCTCAAGTTGCTACTAGAGCTCAAGTGGACAGGAAGCTATATACACCCATTGGGTAGTGAGTAGAAAAGAGCCTGGTCTTGTTTTGACCCCCGTGCTCAATGATCTCAATATATACTTATGTTCCAAATCGGTTATTTCCAGAGCATATAATTGTTGACTTTCCAAACACTGCCTGTTGTGCATAGGATATCGTTCACGCCTTTGTACTGATGTGCAATGCTATTCATCACACTCTCTGCCATCGGCATGCTGAAGTTTGACTTAGAATGCATTTTCATTTGGAGAGATAAAATTTTCTCTCAGTAGATTGTGGCTTGCATGTGAGGTGAAATGTGAATCGAAATGATCCTGCTGCTATCTGGACTGAGCAATGGTTGGTAATCACAAGTGCTTAAACTAGGTCTAGCAAACCCTACCCCAACATGGTCATCTTTTCCAGCAATTCTTACTGTTAAAGTGTAGTACCATAACATACCAGCCTAGTGAGGGTAGTCATTATCTTTTTATCTAACATTCACTCTATTCTAGTTTTACAAGGTCCATACTATTTCCCCAAATTATTATAAAAGTGTAACCTGCATTAAAATTTTTGACCTTAATAAGACACACAGCCCATATTCACTGTATTAAATTTTATGTTAAACAAATGAAAACTTGTGTATTTATGTGACAAGTAAATTTCCTTCACACTTTAACAAAGATCTGTGTGCAGTTCCTTCAAGTTGAATTAAATTTCGTTCACATCCGGTTAGGATCACAATATTTTACCAAAGAGCCTCCATAGATTTTAAAAATTAATTATCTCCGTAAAATAACTATTTTCTATGTTTTGCCCTTTTAGATGACTGACTTAATGAGTATACGCGATAATACGAGGATGGATGGTCAGCATTTACGGCTACGGGCTTTCTTTGAGAAGACTCCCCTGGTTTGCTTTCCACAGAACTACTTGCTAGGGACTGTTTTTGTAATTCCCCGGGCGCAAGGGATTCCAAACCTCTCTGAACCTCAGTGCGGATTTCATGGGCATTGTATGACTCGGGTAGCCAGGCGGATGTAGCACTATGTTAACTCAACAATGCCACGCACACCAATACACATGAAAACAAAAATGAGACAGATGTAAAAAGAAAAATAAAATAGTTTTTTGTTCAATAACAATAAATGGAAATCTGGGCGTGGCGAGAGATGCCTTTATCCGAGCACTCAGAGGGCCAGAAGCAGGCAGATCTCTGTGAGTTCCAAGACCACTGGTCTACATAGTGAGCTCCAGCCAGCTTGTGGGATAACAGGGGAGACCCTTGTCTCAAAATTTATATCCCAAAACAACAAAAGACAAAACAACACAACAAACAATAAAAAGCCAAAATATATGAGGGTGCCAATAGCTCGCATTGTTACTATTGCCTACAATTCATTTCAAAGTGCATACGTCACAGTTAAAATTCCAAACTGTCGGCTGTGAACTTAGACCTTTCAATCCCAGAGTTGGGTAGGGCAGAGGACGCAGGAGGATCTCTGTGCCGTGTGAGTGCAACACCTGGGTTTCTCGCTAGTAACTTCCGGTCAGTTGGGGCGAGTATGAGACCCGGTCTCAAAAACAAAACAAAATAATCTCCAAGCCAAAAAAGATATATGTTAGCACAACATGCAGCCATTGTACATAATCAGAAAAACTGAAGGCAAGGAAAGCATGATTATAACCATGTGGTATTAGTTACTTTTCAGTGCTGTGATAAAATGCCATGGCTAAAGCAACTTAAGGAAGGAAAGTTATTATATTTTTTATGATTGCAGAGGGTTAAGGTCCATCATAGAGGGGATGCGTGGCAGCAAGCTTCAGGAGCAGGAAGCAGAGCGATCACATTTCCATACACATGCAGAAAGTAGAGTGAGTGAACTGGAAGTGGGCAAGGCTGTGAATTCTCAAACCCCACCCCTAGTGAGTGGACTGCATCCAGCATGGCTGCACAGCCTAGAGGTTCTATAGCCTCCCAAAACAGTGCTACCCACCTCCAGGGACCAAGTGTTTAAATATGTGAGCCTGTGGGGGACATTTCTCCATGAAACTACCACACCCAATGAAAAGCAAATGTAATATGAGAATAAAATCTGATTACAGGATACATATGCAGCTCAATCCAAATAGCTTTTTTGGAGGATTATATTTTCTTCATTTGCTACTATATCATCTTTTAAATAAAAAATTACTGAGTAGTAAGTTCAAATAATGGCTAGTTTCCGACATCTTTTGATTGATTTATTTATTTTTGTTTTTAAACATACAAAGACAAAGTAGAGCTTTATTATTATTTTTTTTTTGTTTGAAGAAAGGCTTGATAATTTAAAAGAATCACAAGAATTCATCATATTAAAAGAATACTGCATGGTTGCCAGAGTCAGTAACATTGGGATTGATATTGATAATCGTTTCTTTGAGATTGCCTCTGCTTCTTGTCATTGGCCCCAGATTGAGGAGGAGAACCCAAGGGGTCTTAGAAACTTTGCTGGTCAGTAGAGCTCTCACGAACTTTGCAGGGAACAAGGGGGGGGGCGCTGGTACGTGGAGGTCACACAGACTGTAGACCCAAGATCCACAGTGGAGTTCACGGGAGTTCTTGACAATGAACGGCTGCTGTGGACTGTGAGCTGCTGAGCTCCTGAGCCAAGTAGCTCTTGTTTTCCAAGCAAATCTCTGCAAATATCATGATTTTGGTCCTTCTGTCCCTTTTTTTTTCTTTTTTTTGATTTTGTCTTGTTGTTTTTGTTTTTGTTTTTTGATTTTTGTCTATGCTTAGCAAACTGAGTAGACCTCTATTGTGTAAATGTACTAGATTCTCATGACTAGTCATGGGTTTGAGGTCATTTAGGTTATTGTTTCCATTTCCTATTACCTAGGTGAAAAGCACAGCAACAAACAAAACATGGCTGAGCAAGGTCGCTGTAGGATAGAATACTGAGTCATTTTGGTATTGTCTTGGACAAAATAAACAAGATCATAATATTAGATCTATTTTTAGTTTTTTAGGAGTTCTCTGCCCTGAATTCAACAGTGGTTGCCACAGTTTGTAATCCTGCCAGCAGTGAATGAGCATTCCCCTTTTTCCTAGGTATTTTAATTTATTGTTTTTTTTATTTTTTATGTTTACAAATGTACTGTCCTGATGCATGTCTGTGCACCCGTGTCGTGCAATCCCATGGAGTTCAGGAAGAAGGTCTCGGATTCCCCCCTGGAACTGGAGGTCTTCTCCTGGAATTGGAGTTACAGACGTTCTTAACCGCCATGTGGGCACTGGGGATCCCTGTATTCTTATAAGCATTTGCTATCATTTGCTGTCTTAATCTTAGCCATCCTGACTGGGTAAATGAAATCTTAAAGTAAGTTCTAATTTACATTTCCCTAATTTTAAGGATGTTGAAACACTTTTTTTTTTTTTTTTTTGTCTTTTTGAGACAGGGGCCTTCCCGGTAAGTCCAGCTGACCTGAACTACACTATGTAGACCAGACTGAGCCTTGAACTCACAGAGACTCTGCCTGCCTCTGCCTCCCGAGTGCTGGGATTAAAGCAACCCATGGTGAAACCTTTCAAGGTATTTTTTTTAGGGCATTTGAGAGCTTTCTGTTCAGATCTATAGATCATTTTTTAAAATTAGTTGTATTTATTTCCATATGTGTATGAATGTACTGTCCGCAGCAAGTGTGTGCACCCGTGTTGTGCAATGCCGGGGGAGTCAAAAGAGGGTGTCGGATTCCCCTGGAACTGGAGTTCTCCTGAAATTGGAGATTCAGACGGTTTCTTGGCCACTATGTGGGTGCCTGGGGATCGAACCTGGCTCCTTTGCAAGAGCGGTCGGGTGCTCTTAACCACTAAGGTATAAGGCCATCTCTCCACCCCCTATAATGATTTTTTTGAATTGGGTCTTTTGTCCTCTTGCTTCTTGTTCTTTGAGTTCTTTGTATATTCTAGATTTTAATCCTCTGTCAGATGACTAGCTGATGAAGATTTTCTCCTACTCTTTTTTTTTTTTTTTTTTTTTTATTTTTAATTTTATGTCTCTTGTAGTGACAGAGAATTTTAGTTTAATGAGGTCCTATTTGTCAATTGGTGACCTTAATTCTTGAGCGACGAATGCTGGGTTTAGAAAGTCCTTTTCTTCACCTATATCTTGTAGGGTACTGCCTATGTGTTCTAACAGTTTCAGAGTTTCCAGGTTTCACATTGAAGCCTTTGATCCACTTGGAATTGACTTTCGAGTAGGATGATAGGTATGAGTTTAATTTCATTCTTCTGCATAGAGATCCCACTTTTTTGTCAGCACCACTTGTTGAAGAGGCTCTCGTCCAGGTGTAGGGTTCTGTGCAACCTTTGTCATATATCAGGTGGCCATGATTAGATGCACTCATGTTGGGGTCTCCTCTTTTGCTTTATTGATCTACCAGTCTGGTTTTCTGCCAGTGGCATGCTATTTTCATGACTATAACTGTAATATAGATAAAGGTCTGGTATGATAATGGCACCACCATTGCTCTTTGTGCTCAAGGAGGTTGTTTTGGCTATCTGAAGTCTTATGTTTCCGTATATGGACTTTTCATTTCGGTGAAGAACATCATGGGGAGTTTTGGATTGGGAATTGCATTTAATTATAAATCATTTTTTTGGAGGAGCCATTTGTTGCTATGTAAATCCACGAGGACCAGGAGTGCCTTTCGATTTTCCTTGTGTCTTCCCCCCAGGCTCTTTCTTCAAGATTTTAACTTCACATTGGAATGCAATAGATTTTGGGGCCTTTTCATGGTGTCCCCACACGTTGCCTGATATTCCATTCTTTGCCTTGAGTGGTCCAGTTCTCCAACTTTATTTCGCAATCTTGATAATCTGTTTTCCAGCTCATTAATTCTGATTTTGAAAGTTTTCCCCTGTCATTTTCCATTTTTTTTCTTTTTAAAACGTTTATTTATTTTACTTGTTATATGTGTAGATGTATTGCCTGGATGTCTGTAAGGGCATGCATGTTGTGCAGAGCCCAGAGAGGACAGAAGAGGATGCTCAGATCCCCTGGAACTGGTTAAAGACAGTTATTATCCACTGTGTGGGTGCTGGGTTTGAACCTGGGTCTTCGGCAAGAACAGGCCAGTGCTCTTTAACCCCTGAGGCAATCTCTTCAGCCCCCTCAATTGAAGATTTTCCATTCCATCCTTTATTTCAACTTGAATTTTCTTTATTCAATTTTACCATCTCTATTGTGAATTCAGTTTTCAAATCCTGAATTGTACTTTTGTCCATTTCATTCAAAGATTTGAATTTTCTTGAGCTTTGATTAGTTTAATACTATCCCCTTTCAGTTGCTTATTTGTGTATTCTTTAAAGAGTCCCTTGAATTCTTTGATCATGTGTTGTGCTTTTTAAAAAAGTTCTGTGGTCCTGAGGTTCCTCTAGGTCATTATAGGACACCCCTGTAGGTCTGGTGGGATTTAGTGGGATCATAGTATCTTGGTTTTTTCATATTATTTCTGCTTTTTTGGTTGTAACCTGGACATATGGACTTTTTTGTTATTTGCCTTGTATCTGATCTGAATTCTAGCCTGCCTTTGCCGAGTTGAAATTTGGTTCTGTTTTTTATTGTTGTTTGTAGCTTGGTTTGCTGTCTGATCAGGTCGTTAGTTTGTGTTTCAGATTCCCAGTTTTGATTTTTTAGGGAAGCATGGGATGATTCCAGGATGGTCTGGTGTGTAAGGTGAATAATCGTAGTTACAGTGTGAGTGTAGATATGGAGACAGGGTGGACTGGTTCTAGCTAGCGGACCAATTAGTCCTGGATGGGAGCAGAACTTCCCTCCACTAATTCCAAGATTCAAAAGATGGCAATTGAGGCGTGGAACTGTGCTTAGCTCAGCAGGGTGTTCTGGGACCCACCATCAGCTGGTTCTTGGCCAGGCTAGTCTGAAGCTCCCCAGCAGTGAGAACTAGTCTGGTTCTGGAGCAGGAACATCGTGACTGAGAAGGGAGCTTCTGACCAGCTAGGCAGGGTTGATGGGAGTCCTGGAGCAGGACAATTCTGGCCTAGATCTGGAGCAGGAAGACGGTGACCTCATTTGATTCTTATTTTGTTATCTATGATGCTTAATGCAGTCAATATTTTAAAAGTAGAAGTAGATAGTTGTCTGTGGTTGGAGTGGTAAAATACGCATTTCTAAGAGTAGTCACTGGGGGCAGAAGTAGTAAAAAGGACTTCTTTGAATATCCTTCTGAANCTTTCTACACTTTGCCAAGTGACCCCCATGTCCCCGTGAAGTTGCCCTTGTCGGATTCCTACTCATCCACCATCTCTCAAGTGTGTACTTTGTTCTAGGATGGACGTGGCTCCTGGTATAGTGCTCACTCACTCCATCCTCATCTCCTTTCCAATCATTATCAAGAGCGATCAGATATTAGGAAATCACCCAGAAAACAGGAAAAGTAGCCTGGCTGTTCCCAACATCTGTTTACCTGGTGGCATTGGTTTTATTGGTTCCATCTTACAGACAGGGCAACTGAACCTTAAATGGCATGCTGGTGGGTCACACGGCCCCCACCCCCTTGTCTGCTTTCACTCGGCTCAACACTGTGACTGGCGGGATGAGGACCAAGTCTTCATGCACGCGCCCTCCATGCTGTAACTCCGGACGTCTCGCATTCCTTTGCGGGGCGCTGCTTGGGGAATGCCCGTGCTCCCTCTTCACCAAACAGGCTTCCCGTGGCCTACTCCCTTCCTGACTGTGGCTTTTCTTTCTTTTCTTTTCTTTTTTTTTTTTTAAACCAGCCACTGCTTGTTTTTTATTTTATTTTTTTAAATTTATTTCATATGTGTATGAATGTACTGTCTGCATGCAGGTTTGTGCACCCGTGTCGTGCAATGCCGCGGAGGTCAGAAAATGGTCTCAGATTCCCCTGAAACTGGAGTTCTCCTGGAATTGGAGTTTCAGACGGTTCTCGGCCGCCATGTGGGTGCTGGGGATCGAACCCGGGTCTTCTGCAAGAGCAGTCAGTGCTCTTAACCGCTAGGCCATCTCTCCAGCCCCTGTTTTTTTGTTTGTTTGTTTGTTTGTTTGTTTGTTTGTTTTGTTTTTAAATGTAGGCACAGGGCTATAAATTTCCCTCTTTGGATTGCTTTTAAGGTATCCCACAGGTTTTGTTGTGTTGTATTGACTTTTTCATTTAGTTCCATGAATACTTTTATTTCATTCTTTATTTCTTCCCTGACCCATTCATTATTCAGGATTGTGTTATTTAATCTCCATGTGTTCTTGTAGCTAGTACAGCTTATTCTGGTGTTGATATTGAACTTTACTGCACTGTGGTCTGATAGAATGCATGAAATAATTTCAACATTTTGGTATTTGTTGAGATTTCTTTTGTGTCCCAGTTTGTGGTCGATTTTGGAGGATGTCTCATGAGGCGCTGAGTAGAATGTATATTCTCTGGTGTTTCAGTGGAATATTTTGTAGATGTTTGTAAGGTCCATTTGGTGTATTATATTGTTCAGTTCCAATCTCTCTTTGTTTATTTTTTGTACAGTTGATCTACCCAAGGGGCTCAGTGGGGTATTGAAGTCCCCCACTATTGGTGTGCTGGGATTAATCTGTGTCTTGAGGTCCTGCAGAATTGTGCTTACAAATTTCGGTGCACCTGAGTTTGGTGCATAAATATTTAGGATTATGAAATCTTCATAGTTAATTGCTCCTTTTATAAGGATGTAGTGGCCCTCTTTGTATCTTCTGATTAATTTTACTCTGAGGTCCATTTTGTCTGATATTAGAATAGCAACTCCTGCTTGCTTTTTGGTACCATTTGCTTAGAATATTTTTTTCCATCCTTTCACTTTAAGGTGGTAACTGTCCTTGAAGGTGAGATGAATTTCTTATAGACAGCATATAGATGGATTCTGTTTCCTAATCCATTCTTCCAGTTTATGTCTTTTGATTGGGGAGTTTAGACTATTAATATATTTAAGGTTATTATTGAGAGATGTGTGTTGCTTCCTTTCACCTTATTTTTTGTTTGCATTCTTGGTCTAGGTTTGTATTTTCACTGTTATGCTTTTATTAATTTCTCTCTTTAGTTGCTTGGGGATAGTTTCTCCTTTCCTCTGTTCTTTGAATTGTTTGAGTATTTTCTGAAGTTTTTTTTTTGACATGTATTCTTTCATTTTGTTTATGCCATGAAAGATTTTTCTTTCTCCTTCAACTATGATTGACATTTTTGCTGGGTATAGTTATGTGGGTTGGCATCTAAAGTCATTTAGCACTGGGAATACTTCGGTCCACATTCTTCTGGCTTTCATAGTTTGCACTGAGAAGTCAGCTGTAATTCTGATGGGTTTCCCCTTATATGAAGCCTGTTGTTTTTCTCTTATGGCTTTCAGTATTTTGTCTTTGTTTTGTCTAGCATTTTAACTATGATATGGTGTGGGGAATTTCTTTTCTGGTCTTTGTCTATTTTAAAATTTATATGTATGCATGTTGCGCCTACATGTATGCATATACACTGTGTGCATGTTTGGTACCTGCAGAGCCAGAAGAGTGTGTTGGATCTCTTGAAACTGGAGTTACAAACAGTTGTGAGCCACCATGTGGGTGGTGGGATCTGAACCCATGTCCACTGCAAGAGCAGCAAATGCTCTTAACTGCTGAGCCATCTTTTCAGTCCATTTATTAAACATTTCACACCCTTTTAAAATATTGTATTATAATTTTATTTATTTATCTTAAGTGTGGGTGCAGTTGTGCATATGCACCTGTGTGGCCAGAGTATAACCTGTGGGAGTCAGTTCTCTCCTTCCACCTCGGGTCATCACATTTAACAGCAAGAGCCTTTACCTGCTGAACCATCTTGCCTGACATATACCCCGTTTTTCTTGGTAAAGACAATCTTCTCAGTTTCTCATTGTTCCAGAGTAGTTGAAGCATGAGTTTAGTATTTTTAACACAAAACCTAAATAGTGGCTCAAATGAGAGGGTTTTATTTTCTGTGAAGTGGAACAAGTGTTAGTTTGCTGACTCTGTAGCTGTCAGAGGTTGGGTTTGTTGGATATTTCTTCACTAAGCTGAGCTTTGAACCCCAATCCTCACATCAGCTCAGGGCCCCAAAGAGCTGCCAAAGCTACTGCCACCGTATTTGCTCTTTGAGCAGGAAGAAAAAGAAAAAGAAAAAAAGGAATGATGCAAGGGGTTAGGGGTGGATGATTTCCTTGCGGCTGAGTTAGCCATCTTTAGAGACTACTCCAGAAGTCTTGTCAATGAATGCCCGCAGTGTAATATGTTCAAGAAGACTAGAAATTGAATCTTTAGTTAGATGTGTATCATCTCTGGTGACCATTGATCCAGTTGCTACAGAAACTAGGAGAATGCAGGAGTAGGCGGCTAGTAGGCTGTACGCAGGTGAAGAGTAGTCTCCACCTGCAAGTACATACAAGGGACAAGAATGAAGAATGGTAACTGACCCTGGGCTTTGGCAGGAAAGCTCATGTCTCTTCTAAGAAGCTCAGCCATATTCTGCCATAGTCGTGTGGAAACAGAGTTTGCTGGGGTTCCATGCCCCAGTTTTCCTTTTTTATAATTTTTAAAATTATTTTTATTTTTTAGTGTATTGCCAGCATGTGTGTAAGTGCACCCTGTGTCACTCAATGGCCTTAGAAGTCAGAAGTAGGCGATAGATTTCCTGGAACTGGAGCCACCTATTCTTTTCTCCTCTGTGATATTCAGGAGACTAGCTATAAATGTGGGGTATACAGTATTTTTCGAAGCACAATTCTGTATAATTAGTCCCTTTCTGCCTCATGTAAATGACCTAGCACAGACCTGACCCTACTCTCCCCACTTGTCCATTCATTGCAGTTTTACGCTCTGGCCACCAGGTGGCAGCAGGTATTGACCAGAGGCCTTAAGGAATCTATAATTCTTCAAGAGTTGATGGCTCTTGATGCAGTCTCTTTGATCTGAGGGAAGGGGGGACAGAGCAGAGGGGCCGGGGTGGGGATTAGAAAACAGATACCAAAACCCCTCCAGCCCCCCCCCAAAAACCCAAAACTGTTGCACAAATTTTTTAATGTTCTGCAGAACCCTGGAGTGACTTCACAACATATTACAAACTTTTTGTGGTGCCCAGACTGACCTCAAGTGATCTTTCTGTCTCAGCTTCTCAAGTATTTATAGTTATATGTTTTATAAAGAACTAGGGGAGTAGGGGACTCTCAACAAGAAGAAATGATAAATAGTTAAAGAGATGAAATACCTATAAATGATAATTAGAGGACAATAAAATATTTCTACAGGAAAAAGTCTTAAGAATTGAAAACAATTTATATGTGCCTCCCTCACCCCTCTTCACTGAGAAGAAAGCTAATCTGTTTTAGACCCGGCTTACCTTTCAGAAAGAACCATTATGAAAGTCCGATTGTGTGATAGAAAATCAAAGGATTTTATTCCAAAATTTAGCATCTATTACCAAACAAGGATTATTTCTTTTCACAGGGCTACTCCCAAGAAGACTGTATTTATTATCCCCTTTAAGTAAAGATATAATGCCTACATTATTTTCTGAATAACACTCATACTTACTTGAATCTAGTCCTTAAAAATACTTTGCTTTTTTTCTTTCCCTTTTCTTTTCTTTTTTCTTTTCTTTTCTCTTTTATCCTCTCTTCTCCTCTCCTCTCCTCCTCTCTTCTCTTCTTTTCCTTTCTTTTCTTTTCTTTTCTTCTTTTCTACAGATTGAACATATGCAAGCACTCCACTCCTATTGAATTACATCTACAGCCCCCACACTCCTTTTCATTTTAAGATAAAGTCTCACTCAGCTCAGATAGGTCTTATATTTGTGATTTTCCTGCCTACCAAGCAGCTGGATCTGCCTAGAACATCCTTTTAATCACTTGGAGATGCAAATTTGTAATATATTTGGGGCAAAGTTACTAAAAAAAAAAAAAAACCCTCCCATGTACCATTAAACTCAACTTTTGCCAAATTATATTTTAGGGATTAACAAAGTAGGGGTTTTTGTTGTTGTTGTTGTTGTTGTTGTTGTTTTGGTGATTTTAAGACAGAGTCTCCCTATAGCCCCAGCTGTCCTGGAACTCACTATGTAGACCAGGCTGGTCTTGAATTCACAGAGATCCACCTGCCTCTTCTCCCCCCGCCCCCAGGGCTGGGATTATAGGCATGCACCACCATGCCTGGACAAAGTAGGTATTTTTGAGAATTTTTGTTTTGTCAGTGATGGTTATCTGCTAAATAAATATCTTTAAGGAGAAAAAGAAACTGCATCCAATATAGTAAATTGAATATTGGGGAGATTTAGCCTGTAGAATTTTTATTTTACATCATGTTATTTCTGTACTTTATTTCCTCAAATCAAAAAAAATTTTTTTGGTCTTTTTGAGACAGGGTCTCCCCGTAGCCCCAGCTGTCCTGGAACTCTCTCTGTAGACCAGGCTGACCTTGAACTCACAAAGATCTGCCTGCCTCTGCCTCCCAAGTGCTAGGATTAAAGGTGTGCACCACCACAATATAACATAGAGTAAACTCTTGATAACCTGTGAAGTGACAAATATGATAAATGGTCAGTCAGGTACATATTAAGCATGAGGCAGGCCTGACAGAAATGACAATGAAATTCTGTCATTTGCAGGGAGATTGATGGAAGTGGGCAAAATAAGTCAGAAACCAAAAGGCAAGTATAACATGTGTCCTGTCATATGTGGGGAAAATGCTGACCTGAAAGCAGAAGGGTGATTACTAGGGCCTGGAAAGGGGCTGGGAGAAGCGGGGGAGAAGAGGAGGGCAAGGAGAGCAAGATTAATGCATGGTACATGCACAGAAACATTGCAGCAAAACCCATTAGTTTGTACAACTGATATGTGTTAATAGATAAAATAATAAAAAAGGAGGAATCACTGACCAGACCCTGCAGATGTCAGCAGAGTTCACCTAAGTTGTTTGGGTTTACTAAAGAATGCAAAGAACCCTAAAAATGATTGCTAGGGGTGACTGAAAAGATTCCACAATACTTCTGAAGGGATCAAAATCTGTGAGGGAAAAGTACAGACAAATCTATATTCTGTCAAAGAAGTACAGAATCTTTGAGCTTGAAGTTTAGAACTTCGAGCCTGATGGAGTGTATGCAGTTTTACACACCCTGCTTTTCTATGTCTTTGCTCTGCTTAATTGCTTCCATTGATCCAGAACTTTAAAAAATTTGATGTAATGGTTTTATTTTTGAAGTGATCTTGTTATAAATTTCTTCCTTCCAGAGATCTGAAGTTGGTCTCTTGGTAACATCTGCTCATTGGCTTCTTGGGAGAAATGAATCTTGACGTTTTGAAGTCAGATCACAGCCAGCTTCATGAGACTTATGAAAGTTATGAGCTTTCATCCTAGAAACATGCACTTCATTTCCCAAGCTCCCTTATGAAGTTCAGATGAAGTTGCTTTGCTCCAGGGAGAAGGAACATTTGAATATGACAGTTCCTTGAACATTTTGAAACAGAAGCATAGCCTTCTTAAACAACCTCATTGCACTGATTATTTCTTTTCTTTCTTTCTTTCTCTGTTCCTTCACCTCCCTTTTTACAAACACATATATACTAAGCACCTGTACTATGCCAGACACGGGAGACAAAAATGAATACGACACTATTCCTGACATTGGGAATAGATCAGTAAATGTGGTGGTTTGAGGGCTCAAGTATTTGAACAACCCAGTTGGTGGTGCAGTCTGGAGAGGTTATGGACCCTCTTAGGAGGAGTGGCCTTGCTGGGGGAAGCACTTCATTAGGGGCAGGTGAATTCATAGCCTTGGCCCACTTCCAGTTTGCTTTCTCTGCTTCATGTTTGTGATGAAAAATGCAAGGTTTTTGCTTTCTGCTTCCTGCACTATGGCTCTTATTATTACCACTCTAAACATTTTGCTTAATATATATTGGACATTCTATTATATGATTTTCTTAAATTGTTTCTAATTTATACATAGTATTCCACAGCATGAAAGTATAACTACTTATTTACTTCTCATGCATATTTAGGATGTTTCCATTTTTTCTTGATTATTTAACTATGTATAGACAACATCATCATATACATAGTTTCATATTTGTATGGATATGAATAAGTTAAATTTTACCTACTAACTTCATTCAGAGATTAATTGTATTTCTGCCAATGGGTAGGAGACTGTTTATCTAAACACTTGACCAAGCCAGATAATAAATTTAAAAAATTTTTGATAATGGAAAAGGCAAAAATTATGTATCACTATACTATCGTTTTAGAAAGTAAATAATCTACTAATATCAGGCTTCTAAATTTTATCTTAACATTTTCCCATATGTTTCTAGTCTCTTTCTTTTTGAAGAAGTTAATAAAGTGAATGATATTTTATTACTGAATGCCATTTTTCATCTTCCCTAATATTATGTGTTGTTTGGGTTCCTTTAGTTAATATACTATATGTTTTATTTGCCTCTGTAAACAGAAGGCCTTAAAGTCAGCATTCTCTCTCTTTCTTTTTCTCTCTTTTACTCTACACTCTCTTTTCTTCTCCTTCTACCTCCCTCCCCCCAACTTCTCAAGTTGTCTACTAGAGAAGTGGACAGGAAGTATTACTACCCATTTGGAGTAGAAAAGAGCTGGCTTGTTTTGAGTGCTCAATGACATATAACCTTATGTTCCAAATCAGGTTATCTTCAGCAGCATATAATTGTTTGACTTTCCAAACACTGCCCTGTTGCTGATAGGATATGTCACAGCTTGTATGAGTGCCAATGGCTATTCATACACAATCTGCATTGGCATGAAGAAGTTTGACAGAATGCATTATACTTTGGAGAGATAAAATTTTTCTTCAGTAGATTGTGCTTGCATGTGATGTGAATGCTGAATGAAATGATCCTGCTGCTATCTGGACTGAAGCAATGGTGGTAATCAAAGTGTTAAATAAGGTCAGCATAACTACCCAAATGGCACTTTCAGAATTCTTACTGTTAAAGTGTATGTAATAACATACCAGCCATGAGTGGGTAGTCATTCTTTTTATTCTAAATTCACTCTATTCTAGTTTTACCAAGGTTATAATATTTTCCCCAAATATTATAAAAGTAATGCATTAAAATATTGACTTAAAAGCACACAGCATATTCACTTAAATTTTATGTTAAACAAATGAAAACCTTTGTAATTTATTGTGAAAGTAAATTTTAACTTCAAAATACTTTGTGAGTTCCAAGTTGAATTAAATTAGTTCACATCTTAGGATCACAATATTTTAAAAGAGTATAGATTTTAAAAATAATTATCTTAAAAATATTTTTAGTGACTTGACTTACATGAACTCAGATATATGGGATGGATGGATGGCTCAGCATTTAGGAGTACGGGCTATTCTTAGAGAAGACCCTGGTTTGATTCCCAGCACTCGCAGGGAACTGTTTGTAATTCCAGTGTCAAGGGATCCAACATCCTCTTCTGACCTCCATGGGATCTCCATGGGCATTGTATGACATGGGTACACTTACATACATGCAAGCAATACACTCATACACATAAAACAAATAATAGACATATGTAAAAAGAAAAATAAAATAGTTTTTTTTAAATAACAATAAATCTGGGCGTGGCAGAACATGCCTTTAATCCCAGCACTCAGGAGGCAGAAGCAGGCAGATCTCTGTGAGTTCAAGACCAGCCTGGTCTACATAGTGAGCTCCAGGCCAGCTGGGACTACAGGGAGACCCTGTCTCAAAAATACTCTCCAAAACAAACAAACAAACAAACAAACAAACAAACAATAAAAAGCCAAAATATATGAGGGTTGCCAATAGCATTGTTCTATTGCCCTTACAATTCATTTCAAAGTGATACTGTCACAGTTAAAATCAAAACTAGCTAGGCATGGTGACTTAGACCTTTAATCCCAGAGCTTGGGAGGCAGAGGCAGGAGGATATCTGTGAGGCTGAGGCCAGCATGGAGTTCTCTGCATAGTAACTTCCAGGTCAGTTGGGGCTATGTAGTGAGACCCTGTCTCAAAAAACAAAACAAAATAATTCTCCAAGCCAAAAAAGATATATGTTAGCACAACATGCAGCCATTGTACTATAATCAGAAAAACTGAAGCAATAAGGAAAGCATTATTATAACCATGTGTATTAATTACTTTTCCAGTGCTGTGATAAAATGCCATGGCTAAAAGCAACTTAAGGAAGGAAGTTATTATTATATTTTTTATGATTGCAGAGGGTTAAGGTCCATCATAGAGGGGAGGCGTGGCAGCAAGCTTCAGGAGCAGGAAGCAGAGCGATCACATTTCCATACACATGCAGAAAGTAGAGTGAGTGAACTGGAAGTGGGCAAGGCTGTGAATTCTCCAAGCCCACCCCTAGTGATGTACTTCCTCCAGCATGGCTGCACATCCTAGAGGTTCTATAGCCTCCCAAAACAGTGCTACCCACCTCCAGGGACCAAGTATTTAAATATGTGAGCCTGTGGGGGCATTTCTCATTAAACTACCACACCCAATGAAGCAAATGTAATATGAGAATAAAATCTGATTACAGGATACATATGCAGCTCAATCCAAATAGCTTTTTTGGAGGATTATATTTTCTTCATTTGCTACTATATCATCTTTTAAATAAAAAATTACTGAGTAGTAAGTTCAAATAATGGCTAGTTTCCGACATCTTTTGATTGATTTATTTATTTATTTTTGTTTTTAAACATACAAAGACAAAGTAAGCTTTATTATTTTTTTTTGTTTGTTTGAAGAAAGGCTTGATAATTTAAAAGAATCACAAGAATTCATCATATTAAAAGAATACTGCATGGTTGCCAGAGTCAGTAACATTGGGATTGATATTGATAATCGTTTCTTTGAGATTGCCTCTGCTTCTTGTCATTGGCCCCAGATTGAGGAGGAGAACCCAAGGGGTCTTAGAAACTTTGCTGGTCAGTAGAGCTCTCACGAACTTTGCAGGGAACAAGGGGGGGGGGCGCTGGTACGTGGAGGTCACACAGACTGTAGACCCAAGATCCACAGTGGAGTTCACGGGAGTTCTTGACAATGAACGGCTGCTGTGGACTGTGAGCTGCTGAGCTCCTGAGCCAAGTAGCTCTTGTTTTCCAAGCAAATCTCTGCAAATATCATGATTTTGTCCTTCTTTTCCTTTTTTCTTTTTTTTTGATTTTGTCTTTTTGTTTTTGTTTTTGTTTTTGATTTTGTCTTTCTTTACAACTGAGTAGACCTCTATTGTGTAAATGTACTATATTCTCATTATCTATTCATTGGTTGAGGGTCATTTAGGTTATTTCCATTTCCTAGTTACTGTGAAAAGCACAGCAACAAACATGGCTGAGCAAGTATCTCTGTAATAGAATACTGAGTCCTTTGGGTATATGTCTTTGACAAATATAACCAGATCATATATTAGATCTATTTTTAGTTTTTTAGGAGTTCTCTGCCCTGAATTCAACAGTGGTTGCCACAGTTTGTAATCCTGCCAGCAGTGAATGAGCATTCCCCTTTCCCGGTATTCTTAAATTTATTTTTTTTTATTTTTATGTTTACAAATGTACTGTCTGCATGCATGTCTGTGCACCCATGTCGTGCAATCCCATGGAGTTCAGAAGAAGGTCTCGGATTCCCCTGGAACTGGAGTTCTCCTGGAATTGGAGTTACAGACGGTTCTTAGCCGCCATGTGGGCACTGGGGATCCCTGTATTCTTATAAGCATTTGCTATCATTTGCTGTCTTAATCTTAGCCATCCTGACTGGGGTAAGATGAAATCTTAAAGTAGTTTTAATTTACATTTCCCTAATTTTAAGGATGTTGAACACTTTTTTTTTTTTTTTGTCTTTTTGAGACAGGGTCTCCCTGTAAGTCCAGCTGACCTGGAACTCACTATGTAGACCAGACTGGCCTTGAACTCACAGAGATCTGCCTGCCTCTGCCTCCCGAGTGCTGGGATTAAAAGCACCCATGCTGAACACTTTCAAAGGTATTTTTTTAGGCATTTGAGAGCTCTCTTCAGATCTATAAATCATTTTTTAAAATTATTTTTATTTATTTCCATATGTGTATGAATGTACTGTCCGCATGCAAGTGTGTGCACCCGTGTTGTGCAATGCCGTGGAGGTCAAAAGAGGGTGTCGGATTCCCCTGGAACTGGAGTTCTCCTGGAATTGGAGATTCAGACGGTTCTTGGCCACTATGTGGGTGCTGGGGATCGAACCCGGCTCCTTTGCAAGAGCGGTCGGTGCTCTTAACCACTAGGCCATCTCTCCAGCCCCTATAGATCATTTTTGAATTGGGTCTTTTGTCCTCTTGCTTCTTTGTTCTTTGAGTTCTTTGTATATTCTAGATATTAATCCTCTGTCAGATGACTAGCTGATGAAGATTTTCTCCTACTCTCTGGGCTTCCTCTTCACTTGATTGGTTGTTTTCTTCGCTAGACAGAAGAATTTTAGTTTAATGAGGTCCTATTTGTCAATTGTTGACCTTAATTCCTGAGCGACTAATGTCTGGGTTTAGAAAGTCCTTTTCTTCACCTATATCTTGTAGGGTACTGCTCATGTGTTCTAACAGTTTCAGAGTTTCAGGTTTCACATTAAGGTCTTTGATCCACTTGGAATTGACTTTCGAGTAGGATGATAGGTATGAGTTTAATTTCATTCTTCTGCATATGGAGATCCAATTTTGTCAGCACCACTTGTTGAAGAGGTCTCTCTTCCAGTGTGTAGGGTTCTTTGCACCTTTGTCAGATATCAGGTGGCCATGATTAGATGCACTCATGTTGGGGTCTCCTCTTTTGCTTTATTGATCTACCAGTCTGGTTTTCTGCCAGTGGCATGCTATTTTCATGACTATAACTGTAATATAGATAAAGGTCTGGTATGATAATGGCACCACCATTGCTCTTTGTGCTCAGGAGTGTTTTGGCTATCTGAAGTCTTATGTTTCCATATGGACTTTTCTATTTCTGTGAAGAACATCATGGGGATTTTGATTGGGATTGCATTGAATTATAAATCATTTTTGGAAGGATGGCCATTTTTGCTATATTAAATCCAAGAGGACAGGAGTTCTTTCTATTTCCTTGTGTCTTCCTCAGTCTCTTTCTTCAAAGATTTAAATCTCACATTGATGCATAGATTTGGTCTTTTCATGGTGTCCCACACTTCCTGAATATTCCATTCTTTGCTTGAGTGGTCCAATTCTCCAACTTTATCTTCCAATCTTGATAATCTGTTTTCCAGCTCATTAATTCTGATTTTGAAATTTTTCCTGTCATTTCCATTTTTTTCTTTTTAAAAACTTTATTTATTTTTACTTTATGTGTATGAGTGTTATGCCTGCATGTGTGTAAGTGCATGCATGTTGTGCAGAGCCCAGAGAGGACAGAAGAGGATGTCAGATCCCCTGGAACTGGAGTTACAGAAGGTTATTAGTCACCATGTTGGTGCTGGGATTTGAACCTGGGTCTTCTGCAAGAACAGCCAGTGCTCTTAACCCACTGAGGCATCTCTTCAGCCCCCTCCAATTGAATTTTCCAATTCCATCTTTATTTCAACTTGAATTTTCTTCAATGTTTCCATCTCTATTGTGAATTCAGTTTTCAAATCCTGAATTGTCTTTGTCATTTCATTCAATATATTTGAATTTTCTTGAGCTTTGATTAGTTTAATACTATCCCCTTTCAGTTGCTTATTTGTGTATTCTTTAAAGTCCTTGAATTCTTTGATCATGTGTGTGCTTTTTTAAAAAGTTCTGTGTCCTGAGGTTCCTCTAGGTCATTATAGGACACCCCTGTAGGTCTGGTGTGATTTAGTGGGATCATATTATCTTGGTTTTTCATATTATTTCTGCTTTTGTGTTGCAACCTGGACCTATGGACTTTTTTTGTTGCCTTGTGTCTGATCTGAAATTCTAGCCTGCCTTTGCCGAGTTGAAATTTGGTTCTGTTTTTATTGTTGTTGTAGCTTGGTTGCTGTCTGATCAGGTCGTTAGTTTGTGTTTCAGATTCCCAGTTTTGATTTTTTAGGGAAGCATGGGATGATTCCAGGATGGTCTGGTGTGTAAGGTGAATAATCGTAGTTACAGTGTGAGTGTAGATATGGAGACAGGGTGGACTGGTTCTAGCTAGCTGACCACATTAGTCTGGAATGGGAGCAGAACTTCCTCCACCTAATTCAGGAGTCAAAAGATGGCAATTGAGCAGGTGGAACTGTGCTTAGCTCAGCAGGGTGTTCTGGGACCCACCATCAGCTGGTTCTTGGCCAGGCTAGTCTGAAGCTCCCCAGCAGTGAGAACTAGTCTGGTTCTGGAGCAGGAACATCGTGACTGAGAAGGGAGCTTCTGACCAGCTAGGCAGGGTTGATGGGAGTCCTGGAGCAGGACAATTCTGGCCTAGATCTGGAGCAGGAAGACGGTGACCTCATTTGATTCTTATTTTGTTATCTATGATGCTTAATGCAGTCAATATTTTAAAAGTAGAAGTAGATAGTTGTCTGTGGTTGGAGTGGTAAAATACGCATTTCTAAGAGTAGTCACTGGGGGCAGAAGTAGTAAAAAGGACTTCTTTGAATATCCTTCTGAAACCGAGGATTGGGGTATTGCTTATTTGTCCAAAACAATTAAAACAAATCTTTCCCTAAATCTCTCAACATAAAAATCCCACAATGGTGTCCTAAAAACCCTACAACTTAAGAATTATTTATGTAAATTATAAACAGTATTTATTACACAAAGAAATAGTTGTTATTAAGAAGCTCTTCTCATAAGAATTATTTCATTTTCCTAGCGTTGAAACATGACATTACAGATTTTTATATGATCGATCTAGCTATGCGAGATGTATAGTTCATATTTCCATGTGTTCCTTAGAACCAACTAATTCTACACACATGCACACACACATATACACACATGCACACACATAATATAATATGATCTTACACAATTCCTCTTTCAAGGAAATGATTGAAATGCCTGCACTAGCAAAATGGAGTGATTCTCTACCCTTCCAACTGCCTCTTTTCCCAGGTTTACCTCTGCCAGAGAATATATCAGCACTAGCTATATGAAACATAATTATGAGCAGGGCTTGGTGGTGCATGCCTTTAATCCCAGCACTATGGAAGAAGAGGCAGATGGATTTCTGTAAGTTTAAGTCCAGCCTGGTCTATATAGCGAGTTCCAGGACAGCTGGAGCTATGGGGAGACCCTGTCTCAGAAAGACCAAAAAACAAAACAAAACAAAACAAAAAAACGAAGCATAATTATGTGTAAGTTTAATACACATACCAACCTATATACACAGTGTAGCTTCATATAAGTATTTTCACAATCTAGGCTTGAAATAATATATTTTCTTAGATTGTTGCATTTATTCTGTGCTATTTTTTATGGCCCTCAAATCAGGAAGCACTTACATTCTAATTTCTTTTTAAATTTTTTAAAAATTTTTATTATTTTTTTATGAGTATGAATATACCCGTGTCGTGCAATGCTGTGGAGGTCAGAAGAGGACATCGGATTTCCCTGGAACTCGAGTTAAAGACGGTTCTTAGCCGCCATGTGGGTGCTGGGAATCGAACCCGGGTCCTCTGCAAGAGCAGTCGGTGCTCTTAACTGCTGAGGCATCTCTCTAGTCCCCATTCTAATTTGCTATGCATACTCTTACTTGTAGTTAATTTTCTTAATGTTTAAATAAACAAGCCAACAACCTCAGAGTAAAACTCAGTATTTTTTAAAATTTGTATTTTATGTGTATGACTGTATTGCTTGCCTGTATGCAAGTGCACCCATGTTGTGCAATGCTCATGGAGGTCAGAAGAGGGCGTCAAATTCCCCTGGCACTGAAGTTACAGATGATTGTTAGCCACCATGTGGGTGCTGGGAATTGAACCCAGGTCCTCTGCAAGAGAAGCCATTGCTCTTAATTACTGAACCATCTTTACATACCCATTAACCTTGTGAGTATGTCACTGAACACTGCATAAAAATGGCATTACTGCACTTTCGCACTTTCAAGGCTTCCTTTCTAACTTTTTATCTTAAATTGATTCGATGGATTTACACTCCGTTTAGGAAAAGCCTCCTTTGCCTTCTGATCTCAGCATTCATTTGTGGTCTGTTACTTTCTACCTTGCGGTGACCAAGAGCAACTTCTGTGACGCGAGATTGATTTGGGCTCCTGGTTTCCGTGGAGGGAAAGGCCTGGCGGAGCTCGTGGTGGCAGGAGCGTATCTGGGAGACTTCCTCCTTATCTGGAGATAGAGCAGTAAGCCAACAGAGCTGGACAGGGAACCAGAGACAGAGATGGCTGCACCTTTCAATGGGCCCTCGCGACCTGTTTCAATCAGTTATACTCTACCTTCAAAAAGCTCCACAGCCTTCAAAATAGCACCGCATATGGAGGCTGAAAGCTGGAAGCTGAGTGTGGTGGTTTGTGCCTTTAATCCCAATAATTAGGAGGCAGAGGCAGGTAGATCTCTGTGATATTGAAGGCAGCCTGTTCTACATAGTGAGCCCCAGGCCAGCCAGGTCTACACATTGAGACCGTGAAGCAATGGTCTACTCGCCTTTCCCTCCAAATTACCACTTGCTTCCCCATTTCCTTATTGTGGTCTCTGTAAGGGATTTGTATTGACTGCCCAGACTCCATCTGGTTTGAGACCCTGACTGGGGTTGGGTGCCCTTGCTACATTTCTCCTGCCACAAATGGAGTCATGATGTTTTCTTGCTTTTTTACACACATTCTATCAGTTTTGGTGGTGGTTTATTTCTTTTTATTTTATGTGCATGAGTATTTTGCCTACATGTATGTAAGTGTACTATGCTATGCAATACCTGCAGAAGCCAGAAGATGCCATAGGATCCCTTGGAACTGTAGTTTTGGATGATTGTATAGTCTTTTGAGGAATATAAGAGCTTGTTTAGTCAAAGTACATCATGTGAGATTCTATTTTTCCACATTTAGTTTGGATAATTCTGCTACTTACAATAGCCATTGTTTATAGAATATCTCTAATGTCATTTTTTTTCTGTGGATATGTAGGCTTTGGGGCATGAACAAGAAAATTTGTGTGGGTTTGAATGAGGAATGACCAACCCCATAGGCTCAAGTATTTGAACACTATGTCCCGAGGGGGAGGTCATGGAATCTTTAGGAAGTATACCCTTGCTGGAGTGTGTCACTGGGTGTGGCCTTTAAGGGTATATAGCCTTGTCCCACTTGCAGGTGGCTTTCTCTGCTTCACGGTTGCTGTTGAAGATGTGCTCTCTAGCTTCCTGCTACATGTTGCCAGCCTTCTTCCTGGCCATGGTAGACTCTCAGCCTTCTAGAACTATAATCCAAAGGAAACTCATTTATAACTTGGTGTTTTATCACAACTTATGGTGTTTTATCACAACAGAAAAGCAACTAGCACAGAGATATATTAATGATTTTTAGAAAATATAAAGTAAGTTTCCAAGAGAGATAAACATTTTCATGTTCAGGGCACACCTGGTTGTCAGCCTCAGGTAAAGAACATGGCCCAGAGATTCAGAGTTAGGGAGACAGGCAGAATATTTAATAAATGGATGATGGGAATTCTTGGGATGAGATCTCCCAGTGGAAGAAAATAGAGGTAAAAATGCCTCGTGTTTTACTCTTCAGAGAATGCATGCACAAATCTCTGTTTTCTTACTTGATAACTGGTGACATGTTGACAATAACAATGACAGCAAGATGTGTTGGTTGAAGATGATCATTCTAGGCTGACACACTGCCTACTAACAGTCATTCCTACTAGACTCCCTCAACTTACTTATTTTTCTCCTTAATAACTTTGAACACAATTAATGATTGTATGTGTGTTTGTTTCGCATAGTCTGAAACATATTAAGCACTCAATACAGACATGAATGTATAAAACACAAATTCTTTTGGTTTCTAGCATTGCACAACTTTATGAAATGTTGAATTCCAAAGAAGCCATAGATATTTCTGCATCTTATAATGTACAAATTCACTATTAACACCATAACCAAAGCATGCATGTCTAGACAAAACTCTGCTTTCCTTATTATTTCCAGTGATATTCTAGGGGAGACAATTCCTTTGTCACATCTTGGACTCTTACATAGACTCTATAGCAGTCCCATTTTGAACTTTGCACCAATCTTGCTTTATAACTCAGAACTGAAAAAAATATGAGAGAAAGCAGTTACACCCATAGCTCTGCTCCAGTGTGTAAACAGGTTACATGTCTTTTACTTTTTATCATTACAGCAGACTTTATGACTGCAATAAAGAAGTGAGTGGTTTCTCACTGAAAAATAAACCTCTGAGAAAAGTGGGTTACATTCTAAACGCCTGTGGCTGCCGCAAGAAATAATTTAATGCTTAGAGCTTTGTTGGCTATGCCAAGTCCTTTGAAGAAGAGTACAAGCTACTTAGCCCATCATGGCTGCCCAGCATCCCCTCATTTATGTGAGGTGCTCTGTAGTGCCGCTCAATGAAGGCAAGAAGCCTGAACTTGGTAATTGAGAATGAATGTCAAGTAGTGTCAAGACGCCTCAATTCATAAGGTTGATAACTCTTCTGTGATTGCATTTCCATTTTTACAGCTGCTTCTGTGGCCAAGTTTGCTGGGCTTGTTTGGGAAAGTATATTTACTGCAGAACTCTCAGAGCTGCCTGAGAAGAAGCTGGCCTTTAAAAAAATTATTTCTAAGGGCTGTGGAATTTTCCAGCTATTACAGAGGCCAATTTTTATAAAAATTTAGGAAGAGGTAGGAAGAAAGAAGAAATTCTTTTTAAAAGCAAGAACTAAAAAGAGAAGAGTACTTTGTACTACCACTCCAATAATCACAAACTTAAAAGTTATTAACCCTGGGACTATGTTTCTTTGGTAGAAAGATAGCTCTTTAAATGAAATGAAAATATACAAATAATTCAATGATAATAATGAATATATTCAAATTCTAGAATGTAATAACTATAGCTGTTTAAATGTAAATACACATGTGTATTTAAATGCAAATATTCATATATATGTATATGTATTTACTTACATATTCCTTGGCACAGAGTCTAGTTCTATGGTGAAAACCTTTTTCTTGGTAGTGCCAAATACTAAATATTTTAGGCTGTGTTGACGAAATGTTACCTGTGGTAACCACTGTATTTCAGCATTGTGCAAAGACATCCATAGATAATATGTAAATGAGTGAGTGTAGCAGTGTGCTAGCAAAATTTTATTTGTTAACATAAATCTGGGGTTCCATCTGATTTTATGGGTCACAGATTTTATTTTCTTTTTATTAGTTTTAAGATTTATTTTAAATTTACGTGTGTATGTGGGTGATATAGGAAACTGAACCCAGGACCTCTGCAAGAGCAGCAGGTGCTCTTAACCAATGAGCCATCTCTCCAGCCCCTCTTTTTTTTATTAGTTTTAACTATTTTAAAAATGTAAACAGTCTTTGAGGATTTGCGTATACAACCAACAGGTAGCATGATGGATTTGATTTGTACATAGCAACTTGATGATCTCAGGAATAATATGTGGTAGATCGATTTTATGCTGAGTTCCTTCTTAAAATAGTATATTCCATCGATGATCATATAGATGTCCATATTAAACAGGAACTGAATTTTTACACTTAACAGAATCAGTAGCCAATACTTTATGCCAATCTCTGGGTTTTGTAGTGGTGATACCTACTTTTATTAACCATTTGATTGCTCTTGGGCTATGGAAATAGCACATCAGTAGAGCACAGTCTGGTATGCACAAGGTCCTAGTTTGAATCCCCAGAAATACACACACACACACACACACACACACACACACACACACACACATGCAATTTGTTCAACAAGTAGATACCTATATTCCCAGTTTAATAGTTAAAAAGAAGCATGAACAAAGGCTAGGGTGTAGTTAGTTCAGTGTAGAATACCTGCTTGCACAAGTCCTAAGTTCAAGTCCCAGTGCCCATACACACAAACAAAACAATGACAAAAAAAAATCTGTCTGGAGGATACTTCTCCATCTGTCCTCACCTTGCCTATAATCCCTCTATTATCTCATACTGACTGGAAGTGAATGAAGCAAGCGCTCCTACAGTATGTGGGTATTATAATTGAACAAAGGTGTTTCCAGGCACCCTGAGGCCAGTGTTCCTTCTTACAAGAGAGTGATAGAGAAGACTGAGTAGTAATAAACAAAACTATAAAATTTAAAATTTAGTTTGTTATATGGTTCCCTCAAAAGGTCTCTCTGCTTACACCATTTTGTTATCTCCATATATACATTTTATATATCATATTATATATGTCATATTATATATATATATATTTAATCTTAGCTTAGCTCTTCTTACATTGGAAGTTTTATTCTCTTTAAAAGAGATTTGGGGTATAGGATAGTCTGTGTTTTTCTTATTGTCTTAGTTGGCAGATAATATGGAAATTAGTAAACAAAATAAAAATGAAGGGCCTGGAGAGCAGTTAAGAGCACTGGAGAGGCTGGAGAGATAGCTCGGCAGTTAAGAGCACTGACTGCTCTTGCAGAGGACTTGGGTTCAATTCCCAGCATCCACATGGCAGCTAAGAACCATCTTTAACTCCAGTTCCAAGGGAATCTGAAGCCCTCTTCTGACCTCCACGGCATCGCAGGAGATGGGTGCAGCAACCTACATGCAGACAGTACGCTCATACACATAAAAAATTAATAAAATAAAAAATAAATAAATAAAAAAGAGAGAGCTTGTGAAGAACTCTCATCTTCTTTAAAAAAAAAAAAAAAGAGCACTGGCTACTCTAGCAGAGAGCCGGGTTCCATTCTCGGCACCCACATGGGCTAACAATCATCAATAACTCCAGTTTCAGGGGAATACTACAGTCTCTTCTGACTTCTGCGGGCATTGCATGACACAGGTGCACTTACATATGTGCTTGAAATAAAATAAATACACATAAAATAAAAATAATAAAATATAAAATATGAAGATGATGATTTCATGTCCCTGCTCACATCTTTTATTTCATGCTGACTTCATAGCGGAGAGTTATAATCATGAGAACTGAACTCACTGGATTGTGACATTGACTTTGGGTCTGTCTAAGAGAAGGAACAAATATATAAGGCAAATACAACTTGGGATCAGATACCCAAGAACAAATGCTACTTTACAACTGAATTTTAATAGTTTAAGAGTAGCAGCTTCAGTGTGGTTAACAGTTCAGAAAATAATTTCAAAGGTTTTCCAGTTTTGTTGTACTGACATTCTTAAATCTTAGAGAGCAAGTGACACAGGTCGTGTTTGCTTTAGGAGCACTTAATGTGTGTTAGGAGTCCAGATAAAACTGAATCAAGGATTTGGATAAAAGTTTCAGGTCTTTATTTACATATTCCCAACCACAGATTCAGCTAATTATTTGGATTTTTCCCAGGAACAAATATCCTGATAATTGAGATGGTCTTTCATTCTCCTTTGGATTGCTGGCCTTGTCCAGATGCCTGAGACTGCTTAGCATTTCTATGACACTTTAGCCACGCTTGTAGACTTTGGGTGGCTAACGAGCTGTGCTTTGCACAAAACTAAGGATCTTAATCTGATCAAAAATGGTGGTGCTGAAAAGCTCCCTTGGTTTTTAATATGATGATTCAATGCTAGGAAATTGCAGTTTGTTGTTACTATACACATGGACTGTAACCTCTGTAGACCTCTTGCTAAAGATCAGAGGATCTCTGGGCCACAAGAGAGCAAATTTAAATGACTTTATTTTGTCTGAAAGTATTTCTCCTTACTCCCATTCTGAACACATTTTAGCCCCAAAGATAGTTTTTAGAGAAAGATGTATGGTTCACATTAATTACAAATCACATTATCACTGTGATAGCTTAACAATTCCTTATGAATAACATATGTTAGATCTAGTTTTAAATGTTACTTTATTTATAGGTCTTCCATTCACCTCAGATTTTTAAATATTCCTTACTATAAGGTGTTGGTGTTAGTATCAGTTCCAGTGGGTCTCCATAGCCTTGATCAGAAATTTTTCATTTGTTCCCTGAATCTCATATAAGTTAAACTGTCTGCATTTAGTAAGTCCCTGAACTCCTTCCATTAGCTTCTCTGTGACCTTAATCGTTCGTTACTCAATCAATCTCTTCCACCCATTTTTAGCAGTTCTTGTCAGTAGGCACCTTTCTTTTTTGAAAGTGAGCTCTCTGCTTCTAGTCTTTGGAAAAAGTAACTTACTGTATCCATCATCTGGTTAATAAATGCAATGCCATCCTTTATTTTACCATGATAGCTTTCTATTAGATTCAAGAGAGTTGTACTAAATGGACTCATGAATAATGTTAACTTTTTGGAAATATAGCTTAGCTGAGGGATCAGCTAAATATGCCCTAATTGAAACAAATCAAACACAAAGGTTTTAGCTGCGTAGACTAATCAATCACCTCTCCTTCCCTCTTCAAAGCAACACTCTTCTGATGGTACAGTAGATTTCAAGAGAGATTAAACTTTGTGCTTCTAAAAAATTAACTCTTTTTTTTTCTTTGCCTTTTCATGATATCATTTGGATGATTTGGGTGTTTTTTTTTTTTAATTTCTTAGTATTAAAATGTAAGCTTTCTGATTCGATCCTCCAAATATCACAATATAACAATGATACAGTTGATTCAAAATAAGCAAATAAACTCGATTTTGATGCAGATTCAATTAATCAGGTAGTTCTTAGCCATTAAAGACAGGTTTTCTTCTTTTCTTTTTTTTCCTATTAGAAAGAGAACTTAAGTAAAAATTGGAGGAGGCTGCAGCTGTTAAAGGCTCTCTGAAGCCCATTGAGCAAGAACAGAGCTGTTGAATAATGCAGACAAGATAATGAACAGCAGACAAATGATCCCCGGAGGCTCCCCGCTGGGCGAATGGAGTGCATACTTAGAGCCTGGATTTATTACCCTAACATCTTTTGTGGTGACCTCCAATTTATTGGAAATACCTGAGACATTTATAAACTGAGGGTTCTTCTCCTTCAACCAAAGTCAAACTTCCTCATCATTTCTACCTCTGCTTCTTGACCCTGTGCTGCAAAGCTGCAAAACCTAAACCTTCCCCTTAAAAGAAGAAACTAAAATCAACTAACCAAGTAAAGAGAAAGGAACCAAGAAAGCCACCTTGTGGTTGGGTATGTTAACCGAAGTACAAATGTGGTTTCTTAGGTTATAGGAAAGCTTTCTTATTTAACAGAAATTGCCATAAAGTTTAAATAAACCCTGAGGAACTAGATTTAACAATGTGGAGTTTTGGAAGTCTATTCCAACCAAGTCTGGGTCATTTTTATCATAAGCAAAGTATGGGAGATATAGTATTATTTGGATTGTAAATCACTTTTAGGAGGTGAGGATGTAGCTAAGTTTGTAGAGGGCTTGCTTATGATGCCTGGGTTTCATACCTAACACTGTATAAACTAGGTGTGGTGGCACATGTCTATATTGCCAGCACAGAGGAAATAGAGGCAAGAGGATTAGAAGTTGGAGACCAGCCTGGGTTACATGAGACTTTGCTGCCCCCCTCCCCCAAATAAGCCCTTGGTTTGCTTTTAGTTTTAAATTTTTAAAAAATTTATTTATTATTTTATTTTACAGGTATGAGTGTATTGCCTGCATGTACGTAAGTGTACCCATGTTGTGCAATGCCCGAGGAGGTCAGAAGAGGATGCTGGATTCCCCTGGAACTGGAGTTATGGATGGTTGTTAGCCACTATGCGTGAGACTGGAACCTGGGTTCTCTGCAAGAGCAGCCAGTGCTCTGAACCGCTAAGCCATCTGTCCAGCCCCAATTGCTTTTGGTTTAAAATGAGCATTAAGATTTTTAAAATTTTTAGTGTGTATTTTGTACAAGATTATCAGATCTAGATCTGTGTCCCCCACCCCACCAGAGCTCATGTATTCTGCCAAACATGCTTTTCATCTCTTTCTCAGTCTTTCTCAATATTTTCCATGTGGAAGTTGACTGTTTTGAGCAGAAATTCAAGATTTATTTATTATTTATTTATTTATTTATTTATTTATTTATTTTTTGGTCTTTTTGAGACAGGGTCTCCCTGTAACCCCAGCTGACCTGGAACTCACTCTGTAGACCAGGCTGGCCTTGAACTCACAAAGATCTGCCTGCCTCTGCCTCCCGAGTGCTAGGATTAAAGGCGTGCACCAACGAACTACATAGTAAGGCTTTACTATGTAGTTCAGGCTGGCCTCCAATTTACAATCCTCCTACTTCAGCTTTCCATGTGCTGGGATTATATGTGACCATATCTGACCATAAGACAATGTTTGATGAAAAATTTATTTTTATTTTTTGCTAATTTTGGTCTCCCTATAGCTCCAGCTTGCCTGAAGCTCACTATGTAGACCAGGTTGTGCTTGAACTTACAGAGATCCACCTACCTCTGTCTCCCAAGTGTTGGGATTAAAGGCATACACCACCATGTTCAGCTGGAAAATTTATTCTTTGTAAGTAAAATTTATCTTATATAATCTTACAGTTAAATTCAGTGAGGAATTCAATTTGGGATTAAAAAACTTGTTCCCTAAAAGAAGCTTCCAAACTCATAAAAACTTGGAAATCTCTAAACTAAATCACTTATTTCTAAGATGATCTGGTTTTTCTTAAAACTCCACATAGATCAATGGTTAAGCAAAACAAAACTCATAGAACTTTAACTTTAAAGCTCAATTATTATGACCTATCTGCCAATTTACCTTACTGAGATTTTAGAACTTAACTGAATGCCAGTTGTGCCAGTTTGGTGATCTTAGATAACCAAATTCTGAATATTTTTGTTTTTGAAAAAGTATTGCTCTAAATATGCCTATAGCTATCATTTCAACATTAAGTAAAAAGTGTTTTAGAATTATTATTATTATTACCATTATTATTAACTCTGTGCGTGTGTGTGTGTGTATTTGTGCACCTGTCCACCATAGCATTTATGTGGAGATTAGAGGACAGCTTTTAGTAGTGAGCCCTCTCCTTTCCCTATCAGGCTTATGTGGCAAGAGTTTTTACCCACTGAGCCACCTCACTGACCCATGTTTAAGAATTTTTAATCCAATTGGCAATACTTTTTAAATTTATTTTTTATTGTTATTATACTTTTTCCATATATCATACATCATTTTTCTTTTTTTTAATTTCTTACCCTTGGTTTATTTTTAAAAGGGTTCACAATATAAGAAATTGCAATACTTAAACCATTAAAAATCTGTCTTGCCGGGTATGGTGGCGCCCCACACAAACTCTTTAATCCCAGCACTTCGGGAGGCGAGGCAAGGCTGATATTGTGAGTTCAAGGCCAGCTGGTCTACAATAGCGAGTTCCAGCTCATGCTGAAGACGACAGGTGAGACCCTGTCCTCAAAAAGACAAAAAAAAAAAAAAAAAAAAAAAACAAATTCTGTCCTGTAGCACGACTCAGGGCATCACATGGCCCATAGTCTGACCCTCCCCCAAGGAAGAGCAAACAACATGGCCTAGCTGGGTGATGCTGGGTGGGGCAATGATGTGCAATGGCTCGGAGTTGGGGGGCCTATGATTGGTCCTGGGAATTGATATCATTTGGTTTATAAAAACAGGCTGGGGTCTGGAGAGATGGCTTAGCGGTTAAGAGTGCCGACTGCTCTTACAGAGGACCTGGGTTCGGTCCCCAGCACCCACATGGCGGCCGAGAACCGTCTGAAACTCCAATTCCAGGAGAACTCCAGTTCCAGGAGAACTCCAGGTCCAGGGGAATCCGAGACCCTCTTCTGACCTCCGCGGCATTGCATGACACAGGTGCACAAACTTGCATGCAGACAGTACATTCATACACATACAGAAATAAATAAAATTAATTAAAAAATTAAAAAAAAAAAACAGGCTGTAGCAAGGAGTAAATTTGAATTTCCAAGTAACATCATCATGGAATTCCCGGCCGTCTTTTTTAATTAATTATTGCATGCATACAGGCCAAGGTAGGCCTGCATTTTGTTCAGGTGGCCAGTGGGTTGGAAAGAGGTCCCTGTGTGGACCACCAATCTGGGTAGCTGATGTTGTGAGTGGACATAGGCTAAAGATAGACCAACAGCCATCAGCTTGGAAATTCCTGTCCAGGGTTCGGCAGTCTCTGGGCAGGTGGGAAGTCACAGTCAAGAGTGGAACATGTGTCTCCTGGGTCCAGGCTAAGGGCCTGAGTTGGAAGTACCACCCAGGCCAGGCTACAGGAAGCAGCTGGTCTCTGCACTGAGAGGCCAGCTCCCTCCAGCAGCTGCTGCCAGGTGCTGTGTCCCCCTCCCCTTAGCAGGGCCTTGTGGTTCCAGTTTGGCACAAAAAGAAAGCTTCCTACACTGTCCTTATAAAATCTGTTTGTGTATCATCACAATCAACACAGAAAAAAACCTTTGACAAAATCCAGCATCCCTTCATGGTTTTTTGTTTGTTTGTTTGTTTTTTGTATTTTTAAGACAGGGTCTCCCTTTTAGTCCCAGGACTCGCTCTGGCTGGAGCTCGCTCTGTAGACCAGGCAGACCTTGAACTCACAGTGATCCACCTGCCTCCCGAGTGCTGGGATTAAAGGTCAGCACCACCATGCCCAGCCTACATCCCTTCATGTTTAAAGTTCTAGAGGGAATTGGATTGAAGGGAACATTCCTCAACATAATCAAAGCCATATATGACAAACCCACAGCCAACATCATTCTAAATGGAGGAAAGTTAGAAGGATTCCCCTTAAAAGTGGGAACCTGGCAAGGCTGCCCCCTATCACCACTCCTCTTCAATATAGTGCTTGAAATGCTTGGTACGGCAATAAGGCAAGAAAGGGAAATTAGGGCTGGAGAGATGGCCTAGCGGTTAAGAGCGCCGACCGCTCTTACAGAGGACCCGGGTTCGATCCCCAGCACCCACATGGCGGCCGAGAACCGTCTGAAACTCCAATTCCAGGAGAACTCCAGTTCCAGGGGAATCCGAGACCCTCTTCTGACCTCCGTGGCATTGCACGACACGGGTGCACAAACCAGCATGCAGACAGTACATTGATACACATACAGAAATAAATAANAATAAAAAAAAGACATAGGAGTAGTAAAAGACTGTTTAAATCAAACAGCGGTCACACAGGAAATAAGATCAACAGCTGACAAGTGGGACCTCATCAAACTCAAAAGCTTCTGTACAGAAAAAGAAACAATCAAGGAAGTGAAGAGAAAACCCAGAGTGGGAGGAAATCTTCACCAGTGATACATCTGATGGAGCATTAACATCCAGAATATATAAACTACTCAGAAAACAAAGAAGAAAGAAAACAAATGACTCTCTCAAAAGGTGGAATAAAGAGTGGAACAGAGACTTCACCAGTGAGGAAGTAAAGATGGCTGAGACATCTTAAAAAGTGTTCAACATCATTAATAATTAAGGAAACACAAATTAAAACCACTCTAAGATATCATCTCACGTTGATAAGACTGCCTAAGAGCTAGAAAACAAAAGACACCAAATGCTGGAGAGGTTGTGGGGAAAGGAGAACACTCATCCACTGCTGGCGGGAATGTAAACTCATACAACCACTGTGGAAAGCAGTGTGAAGTACCCTTAAAAGATTCAAAATGAGCCTACCACCTGACCCAGCCATACCACTCCAAGGTATATACCCACAAGACTCATCCTACTGCAAAGATACATCCACATCTATGTTTTTTGCAGCCCTCTTCACAATAGTGACAACAGAGGAGTGGATAACAAAAATGTACATTAAAAAATGTACATCTATACAATGGAGTACTATGCAGTGGTAAAGAAAGATGACATCATGAACTTTGCAGGTAAATGGATGGAACTTGAAGCCATTATGCTAAGTGAAATAACACAGTCCTCCCCCTAAACAAATGGGGAATGGTTTCCCTCATTTGTGGATGCTAGTACCAAATCCCTAGTTGAAAGGCAAGCTGAGCAATGTTATTGTTATATTTTTTTCTATCTGAAAGCAACTGTGCTGTTATAATGTGAATCTTTTAATGGGCCCTAGAATTAACTTACCACTTATTTTTAGATATGGTAATTAACATATATGGGTAGAAGGTATATATTCATATTTTAGAGTAATATAAAATTAAAGGGAAAAATGTGAATTCCTAAACATATTTTGGAGTTAGCATACAGTTTATTCCTGGAGGACGTAATTCTGGTACTTATATGAAGTTTATATAGGCATGTTTTAGAGCAATACAAATGGGAGGGAACAATAACAACATAAGGTCTGGGTCAAAGAAGGGACTGATATGCTTAAATTCTGCCCAAAGCAATAAACCTCTGCAGAGGAAAACTTTAAAAAGACTGAGAGAAAGATGCAGAACATGTATGGCAGAAGGCATGAACTGGGGTGGTGTGGGGGCAAGGGAAAGGGGAATATGTTTAAACTGAACTGAAAAATGATGTATGAAATACACAAAACCAATAAAAGTATTATATTAAACAGTCAACCCCAATATTATTCAGAGACATGCTCAGTGTCCGTGACTCAGGCAGTCTGAGGTTCCTCATTCCTTAATGTTCAGATGGGTCAACCTCTCTGCTGGCATTCCCCAGTTCATCCTGCACAGCCATAAGTCGTATGTTTTCAGGCATTTAGATTGGTGATTTTTACCTGTGGGAACATAAAATTCTCCTCCCATTGTTA
>VZQC01002242.1:2264189-2276586 GCA_009823505.1 Rhizomys pruinosus | reverse complement strand
TGAATCATGAGACTACAGGAATATAGTCTGGACTCCTGATTGATCAACATGTCTGTGCATACAAGCTTCTCCAACTGGTCTATGGGAACCTTGGGTTGTTCAAAATTTGGACATAGATACTTGCAAAATGCACCAATTACCTGATTGTATGACATAATGAGTGACATCAATGCTATCTGCAAACAACTGTGTCATTGTATTATAGAATCCCTTAAACAAATAAATAAATTAAAAATAAATAAATAAATAAATAAAAAATAAAAAAACTAATAAATCAGAAAAGTGCAAAAAAAAGTATTATATTAAAAAAACCTGTATGTGTAAGTAAATTAAATGGGATTTAAGGTTTTAGTTTCCTAAAGGGGTTGGACTGAATGAGATTTAATATAAACTAGAAGTTCTTGGAAGCACTCTCTTCATTTTCCTAATACCAGAAAGAACAAAGTCATGGTGGAGCTTGCAGACTGTTTTAGAAGGGATTTAGAGGGATTCTTAGCAACAATCAGACAGTAATACTCAGGGTAACTAAGATGGTGTGCTCCATCAGACCACAGGTTCTGAATAGCATCTGCTCTGCTCACGTAAGGACAGTCACTGCCTAACAACACCACAGAGCAACGGAGTGATGACATTTGTCCTCCCCAGCTCTTTTTTTGAATTCTTGCTTTTAACCAGCTGTTGTCTTATTATTTAAATCAACTTAATTAACTGGTGCATTGGCTCTTATCACAGGGGTACTAGAGAAATGTCTAACTAGAGGGACAACATACATAAGTGGAATCTCAGTGAGCGGCAGTGAATGGAACTTTTGTGGATAGATGTAATTCCATTTCTACAAGCATTTTATGTATAAAATATATGTTCCTGTTAATTACATAAATAGTAAAAGGTGAAAGAAAAATAAAATGTACACTTTCAGGCTTATAAACTTATCCAAATTCCTTTATTTCATCTTTCATGTGTTTTTTTCTTTTATACCTACTATAAATAGGCATTATTTTAAACAACAAAAAATTCTACACTTGACTTTGGCCAAAATGCCCATAGATTTGTATTTATTTATTTATTTATCTATCAAAACTGGAATTGAACCCAGGGCTTTCTGTATGTTAGGTAAGTATCTGCCGTTTCATTCCATTCTAGCAAACAACAAGAATGCTACAGTAAATAATGCCTACAAGATCTCCACTCTCATGGAATTTATAGTGTGGTAGAAGACATTGTATACACAGTTCTTAAATGGATGCTTCAATTAACAAATGAATATTGCAAAGCCAGTGTATATGGGGATAGAATAATAAAATAATCTCACTGCTTACAGGAGCTCATAATATTTTGGGCAGGCAGGTAGATAGACAAAGGCATTAAAATATTTTTTCCGGGCTCTCTTAACCCCTGGGCAACTCCAGTTCCAGGGGAATCCGACACCCTCTTCTGACTCCTCGGCATTGCATGACACAGGTGCACAAACCTGCATGCAGACAGTACATTCATACACATACGAAAATAAATTTAAAAATAAATAAATAAATAAATAAATAAATAAATAAATAAATAAATAAATTTTCAGGGCTGCAGAGATGGTTCTGCAGCTAGGAGCACTGGCTGCTCTTGGAGAGGACCCAGGTTTGATTGCCAGCATCCACAGGGCAGCCAGCAACCATCCATAACTCCAGTTCCAGGGAATCTGTCACCCTCTTCTGGGCTCCATGGGCATTGTACAAATGAAATAAATAAAGATAATAACAATAAAATAAAAAAAAAAAAAATTTTTTAAAATTTAAATTTTTTTTTTTTTTTTTTTTTTTTTTTTTTTTTTTTTTTTTTGTGTGTATGTGAGTGTACTCGTGTTTGCAATGCCTGCGGAGGTCAGGGTAGGACAGCAGATTGCTTGAAACTGAATGACTGTTATTAACCATCTTCTAATATGATCAGAAAATTTCAAATTATACATGAGGCTTACATTTCCGGTACACATTCTCTACCACATCCTTTGTCCTGCCTTGAGTAAGTACCCAGATAATTCCCTGTCTCTCATACTGGCAGGAGGCAGCATGTTTTAAAAAGACTTTGCATCAGAAAAGCTCAAAGCCTTAAGACCAGCTGTGGCAGGAATGAGGCTTATTGGAAACAGAGCGATCAGCAGAAATTTTGCACACAGAATAATGAAATGCCTTTACCTCTTTGGCTTGCTCAACCTGTGACTTCTTCATTCAGATATAAACCCCCATAAAGACATGGAATAATTTCTTCTGAGGAAGCAAACTTGATCAAGGGAGAAAACTTACACATATACTCTTATTTGAGAGTGCCAAAGTTTATCCAAATACTGATGGCTGGATATGAAACTCACCAGCTGGCAAGCCCCTCCCATGGACAGAGAGGTTACAATTAGTATTTACCACCTTACTTTGTTTTTCAGATTGTTTGCTTTTTTGCTTTTTGTTTTTTTCCATTTAGGATGATTTTGGCCATGGGTTTGTAGCTGGCCTGGAACACGCTCATAGACCAGGCTGGCCTCCATATCTCAGAACTCTGCCTGCCTCTGCCTGCCTCTGTCTCCCAAATACTGGGATTAAAGGCTTGCGCCATGACGCCCGCTTCTTACTTTTTTAATATAATATTTTATTAATTATTTGAGAATTTCATACATTGTATTTTGGTCATATTCAGCCCCCACTTCTTCCCTTAACTCCATGCAAATCTACCCTTACCTCACTACTCCCCAAGTTCATCAAAAATAACCCATCAGTCTAGTTTGTACTGCCCATCTATACTTCTGGGTATGGGGCCATCCACTAGAATGTGGTCAAACCTACTAGGAGGCATACCCTTAAAGAAAACTGACTCTTTTCCCCCCAAAGCCCTCAGTTAGGGGTGGGGACTTGTGAGCCTCTCCCCCTTCATGCTAGAATTAATACTTCATTCTTGGCAATAAAGAATTATCAGCCACTAGTACTGGAGAAATGGCTCAGCAGTTAAGAGTGCTAGATGCTCTTTCAGAGGACTTGGGTTCAATTCCTATCCATAATTCCAGTTCCAGGGGATTCAAAGCCTTCTTCTGACCTTTGTGGACATTGAATGACACGGGTGCCCTTACATACATGCAGGCAATACAGTCATCCACATAAAATAAAAATAATAAAAAATAATGAAAAGAAAAAATAATAAAAAATAAATTAAAAAATTAGAAAAAATAATTATTAGCTACTAAAGAGAAGCCTTAAATATAAAGGGCAGAGAGCAAAATATAAGTAAACAAGAATTCAGAAGTCATAATGAAAAGTGGTGACAGAAAAAGTGTGTATAATTCTTAGGGAAATAACAAAAAAAACACTATTCCCTTAAAACAAGAATACAAAGCAAGAAAAGAAAAGCATTATGTCAACAGGGATATTAAAAATAGAATAGAATAAATTAAGAACTCAATAATTTAAAGCTAAAGTTAAAGAAATATTCTAGATGGTAGAGAAAAGAGAGAAACTGAGCATCAATAATATCACTCATTAAATAATTTAAAGAACTACTTGAGAAAACGGAACAATCAAATGGTGTAAAAATCACCAAAGAAACATTTCTTTTTTAAAATTTTTATTTATTTTTTTATGTGTATGATTATACCATCTGCATGTAGGTTTGTGCACCCATGTCATGCAATGCCTTGGAGGTCAGAAGAAGGTGTCAGATTCCCCTGAAACTGGTGGGTGCTGGGAATCGAACCTGGGTCCTCTGCAAGAGCAGGTGGCACTCTTAACCACTAGGCCATCTCTCCAGCCCCAAAAGAAACATTTTGATTCCCAGCACCCACATGGCAGCTAAGAACTATCTTTAAACTGGGTGTGGTGGCGCACACCTTTAATCCTAGAGCTCGGAGGCAGAGGCAGGTGGATTTCTGTGAGTTCAAGGCTAGCCTGGTCTACAGAGTGAGTTCCAGGACAGCTGGGGCTACAGGAAGACCTTGTCTTACAATTGAAGAACATTAAGTCCAGGAGGGCACATAGTGAAGGTTCAGCACAATAAGTGAAACAGCCATGATAACTGTAAAATCTGAGAGTATTAGAGAAAGAAGATTCTGAAAGTTTTAAATGTAAATAGAAAAAAATATCTCAGAAAGGATCAAGAATTAGAGGAACATTGGATTTCACAACTGCAGTGTTGGAAACTTGAATACAACAAAGCAATACCTTCAAAATTCTAAGGAAAAAATATTTTCTAACCTAGATTTCTGTATCCAGAAAGTGTTGCAGATAATATCCCCCAATGTCTTTGCATACACCAGTTCTCACAAGCTCCTGGCCAATGAAAGAAGGAAGTGAACTGATGAAGGGAAAATATGGCATCCAAAATAGGAAGTAAAAGCGAATAGGGGCTGGAGAGGTGGCTCAGTGACTGAGTGCACTGGCTGCTTTTTTTTTTTTTTTTTTTTTTTTTTTTTTTTTTTTTTTTTTGTCTTTTCAAGATAGGGTCTCCCTGCAGCCCAGCTGTCCTGGAACTTACTCTGTAGACCAGGCTGGCCTTGAACTCACAAAGATCTGCCTGCCTCTGCTTCCCAAGTGCTAGGATTAAAGGCATGTGCCACCACGCCCGGCTCAGAGAGCACTCACTGGCTGCTTTTAGAGAGGACCTAGGTCCTGTTCCCAGCACCCGCAATGGAAGATAACAGCCATTTGTAACTTCAGCTTCAGGAGATCCAACACCCTCTTCTGGCCTCTGTGGCACTGAACGCAGATTGTGCACTTACATACATACAGGCAAAACATTTATACACATAAAATAAAAATAAATAAATTAAAAAGGAGAAGAATAAAAATAATTCCCTGGAGCATAGTGAGAGAATGTCCTTGTATTCTGGTCATGGAGCAGGTCAAGAAAGAGGCATCTAGAGGGAGGTAAAAAGAAGGTGAACCCCAATAAGTATGTGCTACGATACCTGGACATAGCAAAAGGTCTCCTTCCCATTCAGCTTGTGGATGAACTGGTAATTGTCTCAGATATAAGTGGAAAAAAAAAAGCGAGTGACAAAAAAGGAAAAGCAATGATTAATTCTAGAATAAAATACATAAAAGGAGGCTGAGGAGATACCTGCTATGTAACCACGAGGCCCTGAATTTGGATACCCAGAACCTGTGTAAAAAAGCTGGGTGCAGCAGAGTGTGCCCCTAATTCTAGCACTGAAGAGGTGGAATCAGGTGGATCCCTCAGGCTCAGGGACCAGCCAGTCTACTTGAATCACTGAGATTCAGGTTCAATGGGAGACCCTCTGTCAAAAAATAACAATGGAGAGCAGTTGAAGAGAGGCACCTGATGTTGACCTCTGGCCTCCACAAAACCCACACTTAGACATAAATACACACACCACACCAAACACACCAAAAAGAAAAGAAGAAATAAAAATAAAAGACTGGAAAGGTAATGTTCTAGTTTCTCTTCCATTGCTGTGACAAAACACACTGATCACTACCAACCTGGGGAGGAAAGGGTTTATTCAGTTCACATCTCCTGGGTTACAGTTCATCACTCAGAGAGCCCAAGGTAGGAACTCAGGGCAGAAACCTGGAGGCAGGAGATGGAGCACAGGCCATGGAGGAATACACTGCTTACTGGCTTGCTCCTTTGACCTATGCCCAGCCTGCTTTCTTATACCATACACAACAACCTGCCCAGGGGTGGCACCACCCATAGTGGGCTGGGCCCTCCTACATCACTCAATAATCAAGATAATACTCCACAGATGTGGCCACAGACCAGCCCAACGGAGCCAATACTCCAGTTGAGGTTCCTTCAACCCAGGTGTGTCAAGTTGACACTAAAGCTATCCAGCACAGGTTAACAACCATATTTGATGTTCTTTCTCAATAGTGTATAATAGTTATAACTATGAACGTATGGAATATCTAATATCTAACAAGACATAGCAAAATAATTTGACAGAGGATGAAAACATATGTGTGGGGGATTCAGTGCCACAGAATGTGTGTGTGTGTGTGTGTGTGTTAGAGATAGAGAAAAAGAGATAAAATGTCAACCTTTTGCTGCAGCATGTCAGTGGATAATACATAAAGACTAAAATATTGCAAGATAGAGCTAAAGAATTTGAAATGGTTAGCACTGGGCAAGTCTACCCATTGCTGTAGTCCATGTAAGTTGATTTCTGGGGACCAAGTGATGGGATAGAGAAGGATAAATAGACTATGGAAGGCTAGAGCGAAGATACTCAGCATGGGAAATTTCAGAAAGCCCAACATGGTGGTTTATGCCTGCAATCCCTGCACTCAGGAGGTGGAGGTAAGAGAGTCAGGAGCTCAAGGCCAGTCTCTGGTACATGGTAAATTTGAGGCAATCTTGGACCACATAGGATTCTGTCTCAAAAAAAAAAAAAAAAAAAAAAGCTCCAGAGAAGAATAGGATGCCACAGAGAAGAAAACCAAGAAAACCAACTGAAACAAAAACAATTCAGTTCTCTAGCTTACCACTTATTTTTCAGACTTTGTAATTGCAGTATATGGGTAGAGGGTATATATTCACATTTTAGAGTAATATAAAATTAGAGGGGAAAATGTGAATTCCTAAACATATTTTGGAATTAATATACAGTTTATTTTCAGAGGTCATAATTTTGGTATATATGTGATGTATATATAGGCATATTTTGGAGCAATAGAGATGGGAGGGAACAACAACAAAAGGACTGGGTCAAAGAACTGACTGAAACAGTTAACTTCTGCCCCAAACAATAAACTCTACAGAGAAAGACTTTAAAAAGACTGAGAAAAAGATGCAAGACATGTATGGCAGAATGCATGAACTGTGGTGGGATGGGGGCATGGAAAGGGGAATGTGTCTAAATTGGACTGAGAAATGTATGAAATACACAAAACATCAATAAAAATATTTTATATAAAAATAATTCAATTCTTAATCTTAGATAAGAAAAACACTGAAATAAGTGAATCAAATCCCTACAGAATATTCAGTTTATGGACTTGAAGAAAATCTATTCTAGTTAAGTGTGACAAATAAGTGTGCAGGCCAGTATGAGGGAGGGAGAGATGGCTCAGTGGGTGGAGGTGCTTGGTGCCAAGCCTGACAACCTGAGTTGGATCCCCGGGAGCCACACAGTGGAAGGAGAGAACCAACTCCTGAAAGTTGTCTGACCACCACAAAGGTGCCATGGTGCATACATAATTGAGTAAAGGAATGTAATACCATTTAATCCTGGGCTGTAATGTAATGGTTTTTTTTTTATCATGAATGGCAACCTGGATGGAGGCAGGGGACACTAAACACTTGAACAATCATTTCCATTTTTCATGCTATTGATGCATTTCTCTGAGGTTTATATACATCTTTATTTATTAACTAAATGATTAATTGTGCGATTGTTTTGCCTGCATGTAAGTGCATCACTTGTGTGCATTGCCCACAGAAGGCAGAAGAAGGTGTCTGGAACTAAAATTATGGACAGTTGTTGATCTCCAAGTGGGGTAAGATTTGAACCCTGGTCTTCTGCAGGAGCAGCGCATGCTCTTAACTGCTGAATCATCTCTCTAGCTCCTATTTTTAATTTCTTTTAATTTTTTAAATTTAGATTTTATTTTTATTATTTTTAGTGCCTGTTTTGCCTGCATCTTAGTACAGCACATGCATGCAGTACCTGAGGAGGACAGCAGGGGGCAATTGATCCCCTGGAACTGTACTTCTAGAACCTGCAGCCTTGTGGGTGCTGGAAACCCAACTGGGGTTTTGTTTCTTTGTATCCTTTCTTCAGTGTTTTGCATATTTCCAAACTAGAGAACACCATTTTTGTCCTACACATTGAAAATTGGATTAAGAGTCTGGTTTTATGGCAGGCAAATATTTGAACGTGTGGGTGCTGGCGTTCTGAACTCAGCTTCTTTTGCTTGTGCAATGAGCACTTTACCCACTGAGCCATCTCTCCATCCCTCACACTGTTTTTTCTTTTAGGCATCTTTAATACTGTTAGTAGTAGTAGTAGTAGTAGCTATCTGTTATTATAAATAAATTATCACACAGTGGCTTAAGTGACAACTCCAGTCAGGAGTCTGGCTGTAACCTACTGGGCCCTTGTTTGCGTTGTCACAGTCTTGTCACAGAGGCTATCAGATGGGCTATATTTTAACCTGGAGACTCAACAAGGAAAGTATTGCTCAGACATGAAGGCAGACATTGGACACTCTTTTCTGCCACATGAATGTGTAAAGATATTCATAAAGCTAGGAGTTGATAGCATTTGTTGTACAAGCATGATGTTTCACATAATAGTTTATCTACTCACAAGTGCCTGAAGCCTTCCAAAATTTAAAAGTAGTTTTTGACTTAACAACCCATAATTCCGCTTTGTTCTCCTTTTATCATCTATTTGATTTACTGCACCCTGGAGCCCATTTCAGTGGCTGTGCATGGCGTTGGTCCCGTCTTCAGCTGGACAATGAGCAGTCAATGACCAAATTACCTTCCAAAATATTTCGAAATTCCAGTTACAAATTCAAATTTTCCATCAGCTTTTTGCTGTCAGAACCTGACACACAGCTCATGCTTATTTACTGTCACTGAGCTACAGGACTGAAAACTAAATGAAAACTAAAGTTTATTGAATGTGCTAGGCACCAGTCCAAGTGCTGGATTTACTTAACTAGTTCCTCAAGAAGGTGTAGGTGAAATAGCTCAGCAGATAAAGGTACTTGCCAACAAGCCTCAGGAGCTGAGGTCCCTGGACCCACATGGAAGAAGGAGAGAACTGAATTCTGAAAGTTGTTCTCTGATGTCCACTCACTACGGTGCACATGCAAGCATACACATGCATGTGCACACACACAAAATACACACATAAAATGTAATACTTTTTTTTTTTTCAAAAGAAGCCCAAGAAGGTAATTGCACTTTCTTTTTCTTTTTCTTTTTTTTTTTTTTTGTCTTTTTGAGACAGGGTCTCCCTGTAGTCCCAGCTGTCCTGTAAGTCACTCTGTAGACCAGGCTGGCCTTAAACTCACAAAGATCCGCCTGCCTCTGCCTCCCGAGTGCTAGGATTAAAGGCGTGCACCACCATGCCCCACAGGTAAATGCACATTTAAGAACAGTGAACACCTCCAAAAATACTGTGTTGGTAAGTTTGATAGTCATTAGGACTGAGATATACCCTAACACATCCTCTTGAAGCTTCATTATCATAAATGACTTACTCTTTTTTTTTTTTTTTCCTTTGTGAGGTAAGGACTGCCTAAGCAAACTCTAATGTTAACATTAAGACATCTTTTCATTGACCTCAAGGTGTTCAACAGGTCTTTGCCATTTGCACAAAAAATAGCCTTTCATATTTAAACCAGGAGTGATTATTTTATGCAGTTCTTAAAATGTATTTATAAATAATCATGCATTCAGACATAATAAGTCATTTAGGACTGTAATTAGTCATTGTCAAGTCCTGGCAAACAGCAGGATTCTAATTGGAAAGCAGTGTTTGCCCTACTTGTGCCTCAATGAAACTTTCAGGGAAGGGTAGCATGTGCTTCTTAATCTGTTTTTCTAACAGCCAGTAGCAAATCTGTGAAGATGAGGTTGGTGGTATGACAAATTAATATGCACACTGACAACTTATAACCATGCAATTGCTTAGGGAATTACTATGCCACTATATCCAAGTAATTATATGTTTTAAGTGATTTATCTCAATTTGTTAACAATACACCTCTAAAATGGAAATAAAAAGAGAGAAATGCAAATAACGTGTTATACCAACTTTATGTTGAACTTATTAAGAGGTTGCCCTGTTAATGAAGAATTGAATGAATTAAGAGGTTTGTTATGAATAAGCATTCTTACTACTTGTTAAGTATTTGTCACTGCAGACCTGTCATGGTCATTCTAATTATGATTAATACCTTATCTTGAATTCTATTTCCAGTCACATTTCAGTAACAAATGTAACTTCTATTATATGATCAAGGTTCATGAAAACAGGATGATTTTCTTATGACCTTATATTTTATTCATTTAACATTCATATTTAACAGATTTCTATGAAAGCTATAATCTTATGAATCTTGTAATTTTAAAGTACAATTTATCTTTGACATGCTTAACAACACTTCATACTGTTTAAAAATCATAGTTATGTACTTAAAACAAATGAAAAATCCTAACATTTTGATTATCCTCATATGTCCAGAAACTGGAATTATAAGGTATTGTTTAAAATATTTTTTGGTATTGGTATAGGCAGAGCTAGTTAATGTTCTAAAACCTCACTAATGGTCTTAGCAGGAAGACACAGTTTATGGAGTAAAAAGAATTCATGCATTAGAACACAGGTCAGATTTTCCTTGCAGTGTGTGTGTAAACTGTGGCAAACAATAAGGGTTGTTATTGGGCTTATTTTTTTAAATAGTATAATGTGAAATCCATATTATACAATGCTGTGTTGTGTATCTCTTTCTTTTTAGTCCTTTTCTTCTTATATATGCTCCATCATCTATGCCTGCTTCTCCCTTTTCTATTTCTTTGCCCTTATTTCCACCCTCCACCCAGTCCGAGCTTCCTTCTCATCCTTTCAGCCACAGCTCTCCTTTGTCTATCCTCTGTGGACATTTGCACTATGTCTGTTATCCTTGGCACCTTTCTCTCCTTACTTCCTTCATCTCCCTCAGAGGACTCTATATTCTCAGCATGTGCAAAAGGCAGGCTAGAAGCCATCTTCGTACTTGATTTTGTGGCCACGAGGGTCCTTGGTTATTAACACCATTAAGTACTAAAATCTCTGAAAAGAAACAAAAATAATTAGTCCTTTTTTTTATTAGCCTGCTAAAGAGAAAATCTCTATGAGAGCTGAAAGTGCTGTATTAACTGGCTTTACCAGGAAAATTAAGCCAATTAATGATTGGCAATAATAATAAAGCAATGGACTATCTGAAAACTAAATCATTTGTCATAATGTGAAGTCTGCTTTCCTAAGGACTGGATATCAAGAAGAGGCAGCTTCTTTAGAAGGAAGAATCTCTCTGTTCCCCAGAGCCAAGGGATCCTTTGCAATCTCTGGTGCTGATGAGGAACACTCCACACACAATATCATCAAGGCATTTACAGTAAGCCAGGTAGCCTGAGCGAAGTGTATGCAAATCAGAGAAATGAACCCTCTCCTGAGGTCTTCCAAATCACTCAATTCTTGAAGCAATTAGCAGATAGTCTATTTCCCCTTAAACTAGATGCATTTACAATTTCTTCATAATTTGAAGCATGTCTTCACACATTTCAGGGTCCCTGTTATAAGCAGAGGTAAGTACTAAGCACTCATTGTTGAATCTGGTAGAATAAAGTCAAACACTTGTGATATGCAATATTCTACTGTTCTAAGGTTTGATGAGGTTTTTCCTTACAAAAATACCATAAACAGACTACATTTTAATTACATTTTCAAAGAGATATCTGGGGGAAGAAAGGTCATGTGTTTAAGAGTGTTTAATGTACTTTAAAATTATATCTTCTAGCAGGCTCCAGTACTGATTTAATAGGTCTGATCTTTTGAAATGATTCCTATATCATATTTATGATGATGTCTTATTGAGAACGGAGTTAAATCTAATGAGAGGCAATTCCTTTGATGAAAGTGACAATTACATCACTTGAGCCAACACATCCACAGCTGTTACCTTATTGACCAGTAGCTTTAGAAGAATATTTAATATTGTAATCTCAGGTTTTCAGTTGTCATTGTGAAAAAGCCAGAAGTAACTCAGGTGTGCCTATGATCAGCAAAATAAATAGGGAATGGAAAGCCAAAAACTGGAAACACGCCAGATGCCAGAGGGTTTTTTTTTAATTAACAAACATTTTCAACTTTTCTAAATGGCACATCTTTCCTCTAAATTCCAGCCAGAGGGCCAAGCTAGTAGGTAGGAAACTGAAACTACATTGCAGGCAATTGTGTTGGATCTGATTCCTTGTTTTCCTTCCCCTCCTCTTTTTTTTTTTTTTTTTTTTTTATTTTACTTATTTTCATTCCCCTCTGCTTTTGAACACTGTCTCTCACTGGTTTTTTTATATTATGGGGGCATGCAAAGTCTAGTTATGTGGCTCAAGCTGGCCTCGAACTCATGAGAAGATCATGAACATCTGAATACTGGGATTATAACTAGAACTATACCCAGCTTTCCCAGGTTTCTAATACTTAATGATTCTTCTACATATTCTTTCTTATGAGAGAACTGAAGTCTAAAAGGAATGAGAATGTGACATGTAAAACATAAACAGATTCCAGTTTGACTTTCAAGGATAACTCAGATAGACATGGGAATCTTTCTTTGAAAAATTGTTCATTTAGGGTAGAAATTTCTTAGAAGAGTTTTTCCTTCTTTTTCTGTATTTATTGTTTTATATATATATA
>VZQC01002242.1:2168020-2262659 GCA_009823505.1 Rhizomys pruinosus | reverse complement strand
ACTATAGAAAGCTTTATATTAAAGATTGCTTGTGCCTTTATCAGATGAAAACTAGACTGCTCTCATCTGCCTGCAAAGTTTGTTTATGCAACACATCAGCACATTTTTATTTTGGCAAATTCCATTCAGTCAGGTAACTTGTTATGAAAGAATATGAATAGTTAGTAGCTATGAAATGGCCTGCCCATCATTGGAAGGGATAGGATTTGCTTGTCCCTGATATTGATGCTTTTTTAATAGAAGATTTGGGTTACTTGCCATTTTCCTTAAAACACACAGCCTTTAAAAATATTTATATATATATTTATGAGTTCATGCGATTACACATAGAAGCCAAAAAAAGGTGTTGGATCCCCTAGAACTAGATTTATAGGCAGTTCTGAGCCACCATGTGTGTGCTGGGAACTTAGCCATGGTCTTCTGCAAGAGCAGTAAATTTTTAAACCACTAAGCCATTTCTCTAGCCCCAGAAACCTTAAATATAATGATATTTAACATTATAGAACTGCCCACTATAGAAAAGATGTCAAAATCAATAGGCATAAAGTAAGATTCTCAATCCAATTTTAAAAGTGTAAGGACAAGAAGGGTATTCTCTAGTTTGGAAATATATTGAGGATAAACATTGAAGAAAGGATACTTAGAAGCAAAACCTTATTTGATAGTTTCCCAAAACTGATTTGATGCATTTTGAAGAGGTCATAAAGATTTTGGAAAAGGATGAAATGATTATTTGATTCCCTGATTGTTAGGGCACATAGGTTGTAACAAAAACAGAGTAGAAAAAAATAACAGCTTTTAAAAATTGACAAACAAAAAATAAATAAATAAAAATTGACAAACAAGATTGAAAGTATAGGCTCAGTTTTTGTGCTCGACAGAATACCTGCTGCTGGAAAAAAAAAAAAAAAGAAAAAGGAAAAAAAGAAAAAAAAGAAAAGAGGGTTATTTGGTTCAAGATTCTGGTGGTTGGCAAGTCCAAATAGCAGAGTTCTGGTATATGATAAAGGACCCTTGACTATGTCAGAGCATGACAGGTGGAACTGGCTATTTGTAGAAGAGGTACTTGTGCAAGCAAGGAAGAAAGAAGGGCAGGGGGAAAGAGGCTCACTCCCTGATAACTCCACTCTCCCAGGAAGTGATGCTCTCCTGAAAGGCCTAACCCACTCTGCTAGATCAGCCACTAATCCCTTCATGAGGCAGGTACTAACCAATCACTTTCCATACGGGTAAGACCTTTAAGAGGTCTTCAATTCTACTACCTTGGCTACTAAGCTACAAAATGAGTCTGGTGGGCATGAGCCACATCTTCATGGTAACATAACATGATAACTTAGTGTATGTAGACACTGTACAATCATCATCACAAATTAATTAACATATTCATCACAACCGCAATGGACATTAGATTCTGTTCAGCTTTGTGGTGGTTTGAATGAGAATGTCCCTGAAAAAGCTCCAAGTATTCAGACATTTTGTCCCGAATTGGTGACACTGTTTTGGGAAGTCTTAGAAGATGTGGTCATGCTAGGGGAGGGACATCACTGGGGGTGGGCTTAGAGAGATCTTAAAGCCTTGCCAGGCTCCAGTCACTCTCTGCTTCCAGTGCCTGCTTGAAGATGTGGGCCTCTGCTTTCTGCTGCTGCTCTGGCACCTCCTGCCACCGTGCCTTCCTGCCATGATGGACTTTAATTCCCTTGGAATCATAAGCTCGAATAAACTCTTCCTTTTATAAGCTCCCCTGACTGTGGTGGTTCTACCACAGCAACAGAAAAGTGATTAATATAAGCTAATAAACAGAAAATTTTATACTTTGCTCAATAGCTCCTAATTCAGAGAAAAAGCAGGACATTTATGTTCTAAAAATTATTCATTGCCTATATGAGATTTAACTTTAACTGACATCTATTTTTATCTGGCTCACAGGATAGAAGCCCAGAAGTCCAACAACAGCTGTGCCACATGGGAGAGACTGAGAATCCAGGCAGTTGCTCAGTCCATGAGACTGGATGTCTCAGTAGGGACTACTGATTCTGGGAGATCCACCCATGTCAGTCCACGCTGGGATCCAAAAGGTTAATCACAGCAACAAGACAAACTCACCAGTGAGAGAGATGGCAGGCAACAGGAAAAAAGGACCAGCTCCCTCTGCCAAGTCCTTTTATACTGGCTGTTGGCAGAAGGTAAAATCCACATTTAGGGTGGGCCATCTGGCTTGATATAATCCAATCTGAAGATCTCTTTCTCATATTTGTTCATCCCTAATCCAGTCAAGTTGACACCCATGATTAACCACCACAAACATGTATATATTTGCATAAGAAAATATGTATTTTTCTGATGTCTCTGAAATTTTTCCTATGCTGTATATTTCTTTTATATTTTATTTTACTATTTTTACTTCTTATGTGTATGAGTGTACTGTCTGCATGTAGGTTGGTGCACTCATGTCATGCAATGCTGCGGAGGTCAGAAGAGGGTGTTGGATTCTCCTGGAACTGGAGTTAAAGATGGTTCTCAGCCACCATGTGGGTGCTGGGAATTGAACCCGAGTCCTCTGTAAGAGCAGTTAGTGCTCTTAACTGCTGAGCCATCTCTCCAGCCCCTATATTTTAATACTCACTAAAGAACATAATTATTTTCATTACCAACTACCTTCAAAGTCTAATGAAAATAATTTTCCCTAAGAAAGCCAAACAATGGGGCAATAAAACATCATGTTAACATGAATATAGAAAAGGAAGCAGGGAAGAGTTATTGAAGGCCCAGGCCATTAAATAATTTAGGATCCTGTGAAAGAAACTCAAATTTCAGATATAATGTGGGACCTTTGATTCCTGAGTTCAGTAAACCAACTGTCTAATCATATGTAAAGTGACATGGAAAATTTGAATACTGATTAGAGACTTCAGACTTTCTTGGTCGAGTTACTTATTTTTTAAGCTGTTATAATGGTATGATAAAAGAATACTTTATCCTTAAAAAGTAAAAAAAAAATTGGGGCTGGAGAGATAGCGGTTAAGAGCACCGACTGCTCTTGCAGAGGACCCGGGTTCGATCCCCAGAACCCACATGGGGGCTGAGAACCGTCTGTAACTCCAATTCCAGGAGAGCTCCAGTTCCAGGGGAATCCGACACCCTCTTCTGACTTCTGTGGCATTGCACAACATGGGTGCACAAACCTACATGCAGACAGTACATTCATACACATACAAAAATAAAAATAAAAATAAATTTAAAAAAACTAAAAAAAAAAAAAAAGAAAAAAGATAAAAAAGCTGGGCGTGGTGGTGGGCGCCTTTAATCCCAGCACTTGGGAGTAGGAGGAGGCAGATCTCGCGTGAGTTCAAGCCAGCCTGGTCTACAGAGCACAGCTCCAGGACAGCTGGGACTAAAGGGGGGAGACCCCGCCTCACAAATACCAAAAAAAAAAAAAAAAAAAAAAAAAAAGGAAAAAACTAAAAAAAAAAAAAAAAAGAATACTTGAATCCGTTTAGAGATACATATTTATGGATGAGATGGGATGGAATATAAGCGGAATTTGCTTGAAATGATCCAAATGAATAAGAATTTGATATTCAGACTTTAAATGTAATATGTGATCCTTGAATGTGGGCTGAACCTAATAATTTATTTCTAATCATAAGGATGTACTGCAAAGGAAATAACTGTCGATTCCCTTGCAGCTTTCATGCTATGACAGAGTAAGCTGACATGCTAGAGAGGAGATCTGGGATAGCCTTGGAATCACAGCTCCGGAGGAAGTAAGGACTTCAGTGCAGCAGCATTCAAGGAACTCAGTTTTGCCCCCAAACATGTTTTTCCCTGTGTGGCACCACAGATCCCAAGTGGACACCATCACTGGACTAGAAAGAAGACCTGGTTAAATTACATTCTGATTCCTGACCCAAAGGAACTGCAAAATTAAAAAGAAAATAGTGTTCATTCACACTAAGTTTTAGAATAATTGTACATAGCAGTGGATAACAAATACAGGAGAAGACCTAAGAAAATGGCTAGCAAGAAAGCTGGCGCGTCAGGTGGTGCATCAGCCTTGTAATCCTAGCACTATGGAGGCAGAAGGCAGGGCAGATCTTCTGTGAGTGTGCACAAATGGCCAGCCTGGTCTACAGAGGAGTTCTAGGACAGCTGGACGACAGGGAGACAACTGTCTCAAAAAGACCAAAAAAAAAAAAAAAAAAGCGTGGGAGGGAAAGAAAAAAAAAAAAAAAAAAAAAAAAAGAAATGGGCAGAAAAATGTGAAAATAGAATTATTAAATTTAATAAAAGACAGGATAAGAAACTTGAAAAGCTCAATATTATAAAGATATTTATTTTCCTAAACCAGTATATGTTTATAAACCTGGGATTTGGAGAGTAAGGAAGTAAAATTAGCAGCTGGGCATGGTGGTGCACGCCTTTAATCCCAGCACTTGGGAGGCAGAGGCAGGTGGATCTTTGTGAGTTCAAGGCCAACCTGGTCTACAGAGTGAGTTCCAGGCCATCTGGGGCTACAAGGATACCCTGTCTCGAAAAGACCAAAAAATAAAAAAATAAAAAAATAAAATTAGCAATACAATTTTATCACTTACCAGGAAAAGTAAATACTAGTATAGGAGAGGTAGGTGTGTGTGTGTGTGTGTGTGTGTGTGTGCGCGCGCGCGCGCGCGTGTATGTGTTGTGCATGTGTGTATTAGTGTTTGCAAGTGTCTGGGCACATGCCTGTGTGCAGATTGAGCACACACATGTGAGTGTGGAGGCCAGCCGTTAATGTCAGTTGTCTTTATCCATGCCTCTCTTTGTTATCTATTGAGGCAGAGTGTCTCAGGTGAACCCAAACTTGCTGATCAGCTTGTCCAGAGTGCCAACTTGCTACAGAAATTCCCTGTTTCTGTCCCTAGAGTTCTGGGATTGTAAGTGGTTGCCACACCCACTCCATTTTTATGAGAGTTCTCAGGATCCAAACTCCAGTCCTCACATTTACATGTCAAATGCTTTATGCACAGGGCTGTCTCCTGAGTCCCAAGGTAAGTACAGTCTGAAAGAATGGGACAAAATAAAATATAAAACATCAACTCAAAGTCATCCATTTACTGTGACCTGATATTCCAAGATCAGACATCAGATCACTGGTAAACAAAACTTTGCAAATAATTAGAAATATAGTATGTATATTTAACATATGACGAAAAATCATCCCAAGAGAATGAAAAAAATCTATTTTGAGAATGTTTACTAGAACTTGTTTGGAACATAAATCAATTGAGCTACCTATACTGTTAATGAAATCTATGGGTGTCTGTTTAAAATTCTTAGTTTTGGCGCCAGGCGTGGTGGCGCAAGCCTTTAATCCTAGCACTTGGGAGGCAGAGGCAGGCAGATCTTTGTGTGGTCAAGGCCACCCTGGTCTACAGAGGGAGTTCCAGGACAGCTGGGGCTATAGGGAAACCCTGTCTCGAAAAGACCAAAAAAAAAAAAAAATTCTTAGTTTTGGTTCTTATTTCATACCATGCTGCAAAACAAATCTCTATTTCAGACCATGCTTCAAAACAAATATTTTTTGGTAGGATTTGTTTTTGTTTTTGTTTTTTTAAAAGAGTTATTTTGAGACAAAGATTTACAAATTCCAAGAAATGTCAAATGACAAAATTAATATGATTTAAAGATCTTAATTGACTTTATTCAGAATTCCAGAATCAATGTTTTATTCCATAAAATAAGATGAATTTTCCAACGAGTCAATCTGAGATAATCATTTCTTGTTTTTAAATTTTATTAAGAGGTAATGGCAGAGGCAGGCAAATCTTGTGAGTTCAAGGCCAGCCTGGTCTACATAGTGAGTTCTAGGACAGCTGGAGCTACAGGGAGACCCTGTCTCAAAAAGACTGGTGGGGGAGGGGGGAGAAGTAATGGGCTTCAGGGTCAGAGGCAGACTAGGAGCCTCAGTGGAATATGCTGGTGACTACAGTAGGGAAACAAAGGAATGATGATATTTTATCCCTCTATCAGCTACTGCTTCTTAACTGCGACCAGTATAGATAGCTGCCACCATAGCTGGATTTTAGCACAGTCAAACAGGACTAAAAGACTCCTACCAGAAAATCTACAAAAGTAACAGAAGGGGTTGCCGTCAGAGCCACCATTGGCACCCCCATGCGGAAAGGCCACACTGTGGGAGCTAAGGAGAGTCCCTCAACTGGGCCTTGGGGACCATACAGTCACAAGGAACCTCATATTCTGTGTTAAGCAGCAATTAAAGCATGTTGGCTCTGGGTTGGCTTGGCTCTGCACAGCCTTCAAAACAGAGTCAGGAAAACTCCATGCACAAGGAGAGTGGGGAGTCTACACGAGAAGAAAGTACTGTTAACAATCAATATAGTCCAGACTAGGGAGACAAAGCAAAGGATCAGCCAGGGAGACAAAACACTTAGATCAGTGATCTTATTTTCTCCTATGTCCACCCAGCCTCCTGTTGCCTGCCAGTGATTTCATTATCTTGTATCTCCACTCATCTCTCCTCCCTCCCCCACAGCTTCTTACCTATGTAGAAGGCTAACATCTCTCAAGACAGTTCATGCCTTTTACTGTTTTGTCCTTTTTCTCTCCCTTTTCTTTTTCCTTCTCTGTTTCCTTTTCCTTCCTTCTCTTTTTCCATGCCCAGCCCTCTTGCTATTAGATCTCCCAAAGCCCAGAGGCTGACCTGGTTTATGGATCATATTTATGGGTTGCTCCCTTTTTAGCCCCCCCAACACATATCCACCCCATTTTTTCTTTGCCCCTACTATTCCTACTTCTATATCTTTCTCTCATTCCCATCTAATAATCTAGTACCACTGGTCTCATCTTTGTTGCTTTACCTCTTCTTTTCTTTTCCTTTCCACTCATATTAGTATACACAGTATCATCAAGGTCTCTTTACTCTGTAAGCCAATTGGTACTTAAAAAGTATCTGATTTTTGTTGTTGTTGTTGAGACAGGTCCTCCCTGTAGTCCCAGCTGTCCTAGAACCCTCTATGCAGACCAGGTTACCAGAGATTCACGTACCTCTGCTCCCAAGCTCTGGGATTAAAGGTGTGCATATCTGATTTTTTTAAATTTATTTTTTCTTTTATGTGTATGAGCATATTGGCTGCATGTAAGTAAGTGCACTGCATTTGTGTTATGCAATGCCCACAGAGGTCAGAAGAGGGTGGCAGAATCCCCTGGAACTGGAGTTACAGACTGTTGCTATCCACCATGTGGATGCCGGGAATCAAACCCTGGGTCTTCTGTAAGAGCAGCAAGTGCTCTTAACCCCTGAGCCATCTCTCCAGCCTCAAGTACCTGATTTTTAGGAAGTATAATTATTATTTTTGTTTATGTGTATGGGTGTATTGCCTGCATGTAAGTGCACCTATGCTATGCAATGCCTGCAGAGATCAGAAGAGGGCAGCAGATTCCCTTGGAACTGGAGTGACTGCTGGTTGTTAACTACCACGTGGGTGCTGGAAATGGAACCCCAGTTCTCTGCAAGACTTTTAACCACGGAGCCATCTCTCCAGGCCCAATTTTCTGTTTTGTAGTCACTTGCTACTCTACTATCAGCATGGGATTATCCAGTAACTACTGGATAATGATCATTACTGCAGACCCAATCCACAGTGGGGGAAGACTAGAGGTAGTGGCTGAACACCATTCTCACACATGAAAATGTCACCACAGTCGAGTCCATGGCTGTCTCTCCTGAACACTGCGAACACATACTGACAGAAGAGAGAGAACCTGAACAACAATAAATCTTTTTTAAAAAATTTGTTTTCACTTTATGTATGTGAGTATTTTGCCTGTATCTACAAGTACACTTGTGTAATGCTGGTAGAGTTTGGGAGAAGGACTTGGATACTGGAACTGGAGTTAAGGATGTTGTTTGACACTAAGTGGGTGCTGGGAACTGAACCCATGTCCTTTGCAAAAGCTGCCAAATGCTTTTAACCTCTGAGCAATCTCTTCAGCTCCAACAACAACAACAACAACAAAAATATTTTTCACAACAATAAAAACCATTTATTCAATGAATTTAAATTCAGCACGATTGACAAGCAAGGCAAAATTCTTGATTGTAAGGTGGAATTTTAAGTCTAGGTTTTGTGGGATATATAGAAGTTTTCCAGTTAGTAGACAGCATCTTGTAAGGGTTAGGTATTTGAGAAAGTGGGACCTCTGCTTGTCCTGGGGCAATGGCCTTTATTTATATAGGACACCCATTTGGGGTGGTGACTCATATAAGAGCAGATGGTTGGCTTCTCTATACTTTGCTACAACTGGCAGATGACGCTCATGAGCTGGGTTGTATCATACAAAGGTTTTCCATCGACAAGGACCTAGGGCACATACTCCTGTGGTGGGTGCAGGACGTGGGTGAGCTGGGCCCCGCACCCCCAAGGCACATCTCCAGACGGACTGTGGCGACACGTGTGGGGCATACATCTTCAGGCACGGTTTGAGGTTTTCCTCCATGTTGTCCAGTTCCTCCATGCACACGATTGTCAGGAGGGCCGCATTCTTCTCCATACTGTCCAGCAAGCAGGCCCCCAGCTTGTTCAGTCTACACTCTCGCTCCCCGTGCTGGCACGTGAACTCCCACCTGCCATTCACGATTCTTTCTTGTGTGTTTCCGTAGGGCACCAGGTCGACATTGAGGATTTTGAACATCAACAGCCACGTGGGGAACAGTTCTCGAATGAGAAAGTTGCGACACCCTCCACACAGAGACTCATAGTACAAGATGACACTCACAGGTTGCAGCTCAGGATGTGGCCTTATCAGGCACCACCAGTGATTTCCGCACAGGGTTTTCTTAGCGAAGGATGAATCAAGTGGGGACGCCCTAGCTGCTCTGGGGACTTGCAGCAGCAGCAGGAGCAGAGACCGGGACATGACCATGGAAGGGAAAGCGTCAGGGCGGCTGCAAGAAACAACAAAAAAGGTAACCAAGGATATAAATCCCAGAACAGATCTCAAAACAAAACAACACAGAAAGTGGAAAATCAAATTCACTTGTCCTTTCAAAAATTAACAACTGAATATTAATGTTCCCCAATCTAAATGAATTTGATAGAGCTCTTCTAGATGCAGAATTCAAAAGGCTGATTTTTAAAAATGGGAAAAACAATACTTTTAATCCCAACACTAGGGAGTAGAGGCAGGTGGATGTCTGAGAGATTGAGGCCAGCCTGGTCTATATAGTGAGTTCCAGCTCAGCTGGAACCACAGAGAGACCCTGTCCCCCTCAAAATGGAAAACAAACAAACAAATAATATAAATATTAATATCTATCTGTATGTATACACACATATAATAAAACAACTCAAAGAGGGCTTGAATGAGTGTTCAAGAGAACATTAGCTGAGTGAAACAGGAAGTCAATTCCTGGCATGAAAATAGAATTGACTATAGAGAAATGCTGAATTAAATGCAAATCAAAATGAGGATGTAATTGAAAAACACAAAAGGTCAAATAAAAGTTCAGAGGAAAGCCTCACCAATAGAATGGACCACATGAAAGATAATGTTTGGAAACAAAACAAAGCACCTAGAGAATTCAGTAAAGTCAATGATAATTTTTTTAAATGTATGAATTGAACATGTGAGAACTTTGGGATTCCATGAAAAAGACAAACCTATGAATTATAGATCAACAAGAAGAAGAATTTCATGCAAAAAGCATAGAAAACATTTTTTAACTAAAACATAGAAGAAAACTCCCCAAATCTATGGAAAGAAATACCCATACAAGAAGCATACAGGACATCAAATAGACAGGCCCAGAAAAAATTCCCTGAGTTATATTATGTTAAAACACTAAATGAACAAAACAACGAAAAGCATATTGAAAGCTGCAAACAAGAACAGCCAAGTCACATATAAAGGCAGGTTCAATTAGAATAACTACTGACTTTTCAGTTCAAACCATAAAGGCAAGAATGGTTGATACTGATGAATTTCAGACTCAGAGATCACAGCTGCCAACCCAGTCTAATATACCTGGCAAACTACCGTCATAATTGAAGATGAATGAAAAACTCTCCATGATAAAAGCAGGCTAAAGAGATTTATGACCACCAAGTCATTCTGAGGATACTGGAAGGAATACTTCAGTCTGAAGAGAAAGATAAACATACTCAAGCGACTACAGGAGGAAAAATAATTGATGGTAGGCACTCCTTAAACAAGAGTATGAAGAAATTCCCCAATACTACAAAAGCAACAAAATGACAAGGAGCAACACATACTTTTCAATAATAACTCTGAAAATCAGTGGTCTTAGTTCACTCATCATAAGACAGAGTAGAAGATTAGATTAGAAAACACTCTTTTCTCTGCCCCTATGAAACTCATGTTGCCATCAAAGATAAACATCTCAGGGTGAAAAGAGAAAAAGATATTCCAAGCTAATGTACTCAGGAAATAAAAAAGGTGTTGTTATTCTAATACCTGACAAAATAGACTTCAAACCAAGTCTTGTTGGAAGAGATAAAAATAATTACTTCATAATGACCAAGGAACAATCCATCAAGAAGAAATCACAATTCTAAATATATGTGAACCAAGCATAGGCTCATTCAATTTTGTGAAACAAACACCATTAGATTTAAAATCACAAATTAACCCTAACACAATTATAGTGGGTGACTTCAATACCCTACTTACACCATTAAACAGATCAACTATGCAAAAAATGATTAAAGAACTATTGGAATTAAATGACATCATAGATGAAATGGATCTAACAGATGTCTATAGAACATTCCACCCAAACAGCAAAGAATGTACATTCTTTACAGTTGTCTATAGAACCTTCTCTAAAATAGAAGATATACTAAGACATAAAGTCTCAACAGATACAGAAAAATCAAAACAACATCCTGTATTCTATCCAATCACTATAAGATAAAACTAGAAATCAACAGCAGGAGAAACTGTAGAACATATAAAAACTCATGGAGATTAAACACACAATAGAATGATGAATGGATGATTGAAGAAACCAAGAAGGATGTACAAATTCCTAAAATTAAACAAAAATGAAAACATAATATGCCCAAATCTATGGTATATAATGAAGGTGGTTCTAAAAGGTAAATTTATAGTTCCTAGTACCCACATTACAAAGTCAGAGAGATCTGGGGCTGGAGAGACAGCTCAGCAGTGAAGAGCACTGGCTTCTCAGGTAGAGGACTCAGGGGTTCAGTGTCCAGTACCTACAGGGTGGCTAGCAACCCTCTGTTAACCCTAGTTCCAGGGGATCCAACGTCTTCTCCAGGCCATTGTGGACATTGCATACATAGGTGCACTTACATACAATTCAGGCAAAACAAACACTTATATACATAAAATAAAAGTAAGTAAAAATTTGCTTAAATCAGAGAGATCTCAAATAAATAGCATCATGATGAGCCTTAAGGCATTGGGGAAGAAACAAGAGCAAATAATCCCAATGCAGTATTTAGAGCGAAAGAATGAAAATCAGGGATGAAGTTCATGAGATAGAAATGGAAGGAAAATACAAAGAGTCAATGAAACAAATGAGGTCCTTGAAGAGATAAGATTGAGGCATTTTTAGTTAAATTAACCAAAAGATGGAGAGAATATCCAAATTAATAAAATGAGAGATGAAAGAGAGACATTACAACAGATACTGAGGAAATTCAGAAGATCTTAAGGACATGCTTAAAGAATTTGTATTCTACTAAACTGGAAAAATCTAAAAGACCTGGATGAATTTCTAGATGCTCATGAACCAAAAATTAACTGAATGAATCAAATGATTTAAACAAATCTATACCAATCAATGAGTTACAAACAGTAATTAACATTTTTCCAATATGCTGGGGGTGGTGGCACAAACCTTTAATCCCAGCACTTTTGAGGCAGAGGCAGGCCAGCCTGGTCTCCAAAGTGAATTCAAGAGCACCAGGAATAACTCTCTGTAACTCCAGTTCCAGGGGATCTGATGCCCTCTTATGACCTCTGTGGCCACTGCACAACAGGAGTGCACTTACATATGTGCAGGCAATACGCTCATATACATAAAATAAAGATAATAAAATATCTTTTTATATATAAAAATGGGGGCTGCTGAGATGGCTCAGTGGGTAAGAGCACTGGCTGTTCTTGCAGAAGATCCAGGTTTGAATCCCATCACTCACATGGTGGCAAACAGTTGTCCATAATTCCAGTTTCAGGGGATCCTACACCCTCTTCTGACTTCCAAGGGAGTTGCATGACATGGGTGCACTTACACACATCCAGGCAATACATTCATACACAGAAAAATAAATAAATTAAAAGAACCCTCACTGGGGTTGGAGAGATGGGTCAGCAGTTAAGAGCACTGTCTGCTCTTGCAGAGGACCCGGGTTCGATTCCCAGCACCCACATGGCGGCTAAGAACCATCTTTAACTCCAGTTCCAGGGGAATCCAACACCCTCTTCTGACCTCCGCGGCATTGGATGACACGAGTGCACCAACCTACATGCAGACAGTACACATAAAAGAAAAAAAAGAACCTTCACTGAAAAAGAAATCAGGATTTAAAAAATTAAATAAAGGACATGAAGTTGGGAAAAGGGTGGAGGTGAGGAGTGATCTGGGACAAGTTAAAGGGGAAAAGTGGGGGGAGGTGAATATGATCAAAATAAATTGTATGCATATATGAGGTTCTCAAAGAATTACTAAAAATATATAAAAAAGAGTAATTAGTGTTTTCTGTTTTTTTAACTCTATTTTTGAGATAATTAACTATTCAATTGGCCTGGTTTCTATCTCAGTATTTCTGGTTTTGCCTCCCGAATGCTGAGAGTACAGCATGCGTTATGATGAGGACTGTATTCTTGTTTTCTCAAGTGATTATCTATTGATGTAATAATTATACTTATGTCTGGGGTTTTAAGAAATAGAAAAGGCAGGAAAGGGAAAGTCCTTAGCCATGTGACAGCACTTTTTTCATATAGTGTGGAATCCTTTTTTTTTTTTTCCAGATATCACACTCATGGCCTTGGGTGTGCAAAACAAGGGCTCTGTCCTTGAGCTACACCCTTTGATACCTTCTGAAGGTTTTTGTGTCTATAGTCCTGTATAATTGGTAGTTTTCTTTTTGTGTTGTATTTTTCAAGAGAATACTAGCTTCATGAAATGAATTAGAAAGTAGTCTCTCTTATTTTGGAAGAGTTTGTGTAGAACTGTTAATTCTCCCTTGTACATTTGGTAGAATTCTTAGTGACATCTGTATCTGAAATTTCTTTGCATGGAATACTTAAATTACAAATTCACTAGTTTTTTTTTAATAAAAAATTTAATTTAATCCATGAGTATTTTGTCTGTATATAAGTGTACCTGTGACATGCAATGCCCACAAAGGCCAAAAAGGGCTTCAAATCCCCTTGAACTGGAGTTTTGGAGGTTGTAAGGTTGTAAGCCATCATGTGGGTGCTAGGAATTGAACCTGGGTCCCCTGCAACCAGTCCTCTTAATCATTGACCCATCTCTCCAGTCCCAAATTCACTATTGTTAACAATTATGGACTGTTCTAAACCTTTTCAGATTGGTTGATTTTTGATAACTTGTGTTGATCCTGGAATTGGTGTATTTTCTATAAGTTATCAAACACGTATGTGTGCAGTATTTCATAATCTTTTTGGAGTCTGTAGTGATAGCCCTACTTAATTCCTGATAGTAGTCATCTCCCCTCTCTTGTCCTTCTCTTCCCTCTCCCCTTCTTCTCCCGATGTTATAGGCCTATTGATGTTAACAGTCTTNCTGTGCAAACCTAAGCAAAATGAAAGCACAGCAAAGTAGCTCAAGGCTGGACATCTGGGATTCACTCACGATCTTCTGGGCTCCAGTGGGCTTCGGAAGCTTCACTTCTCCTACTCTGCCGTCCACAGCACACACACTCATCTTGCAGGTCCAGGCCAGCTCCATTCCACACCACACTAAAGCTGGTGTCTCCACTGAAACTGAGGTTCCACCTTCACCAATGGGCACTTCTGACCTCTCCTGGTACAAAACCTCAGCTTCTCTCCATGACCCCTGCAATCCTCATAAGATCTTCATTGTAACTGAGGGTGCACTTTCACCAATAGCCTTTCTTGGCCTCTCATAGTGCCAAGCCTCAGCTGCTCTCTGTGACCCCTTCATATTTCAATACCAGAACAATATGGAGACTTACACATTACCAAGTCCTGCTTCTGGATGGAGGCTCAGGTCACCTCTGGACCACAGCTTCTGTGTGCTGATCCTGAAGAAATTCTTCCCAGAAGATTTCACCACAGTGATGGTGGTCTCTTGTTACTTACAACTGATTTTTCAACCCCAGTTGACCAGCATCAGTTGTTCCAGTACAACAAAGGTTTCACTTCAGGTTCTGGTCTCTTGTTACTTACAGCTGACTCTTCAGCCCCAGATGACCAGAACCTACAAATTCTCAATTCAAAAATATTGTACAAACAGCCCTGATGTTCTCTGTTTCCCTTTGAAGCTTCACAGACCAGGCCTCCATAGTCCACAGCTCTTTCAGCAAAACCGTTCCAAATTCCACAGCAACAAACGCTAAGCACTCAATGGCTTTTCAGCACAAAGATCCAAACACTTCCACAGTTCTCCGAAAAGCACAAAGGTCAGGTCTGTCACAGCAATACTCCACTCTCTGGTACCAATTTCTGTCCTAGTTTGCCTTCAATTGCTGTGACAAAATACTCTGTCCAAAACCAATTTGGAGAGGAAAGGGTTTATTTAACTTATATCTCCCAGGTCATAGTTAATATCTGAGAGAGCCCAAGGTAGGAACTCAGGGCAGGAACCTGGAGGCAGGAGTTGAAGCACAGGCCATGGAGGAGTGCTGCTTACTGGCTTGCTCCCTGGCCCATGCCCAAGCCTGCTTTCTTAAACAATGTGCAACAAATTGCCCAGGAATGGCACCACAATCAAGAAAATACCCCACAGACTGGGCCATGGGCCAGTGCAATGGAGGCAATTCTCCAAATGAAGCTTCCTCAACCCAAATGAGTCAAGTTGACAGTAAAGCTATCCAGCACACCTAGGATATGATATATCTCGATATGCTTTTCATGGACAAAGAGATAATGTGTAAACATTGATAGAACTTCCTGGTATGGTAACTCACTTCTATAGTCCCAGCTACTTAAGATGCTTAGGAAAATCATGAGATCTTGAGAGTTCAAGTCCAACCTAGGCAATACTTTAAGATCCTGTCTCAAAACAAACAAACAAACACATCAATTGAGCTAATAGAAGTAGACTAGAGATTTGTTTGCACCTACAGGTTGATTGTTTTACAGTTTACAAATAATTCTTTCATTGCTGAACTTTTTTTTTTTTTTTTGGTCTTTTTGAGACAGGGTCTTCCTTTAGTCCCAGTTGGCCTGGAGCTCACTCTATAGACCAGGCTGGCCTTGAACTCACAGAGATCCATCTGTCTCTGCCTCCTGAGTGCTGGGATTAAAGGCATGCACCATCATGCCCAGCTCACTGCTGAACTTTAATCTAATTGTTCTAACCATTATTGAGAAAGTGATGTTGAGTTCTATATAATAAATAATTATGTAAAAGAAATCTATATATTGCATATTGATATAGTCCGTTAATACATAAGTACAAAGTATAAAACTAACATCATAGGCTTGTTTTTCTCTTAGCTCAACTGATGCTTTTGTTTGCTTGTTTGTTTTGAGACAGGGTCTGTAGTGCACCTGTGTTGTGCAATGCCTGCAGAGGCCAAAAGAGGGCATCATATCCCTAGAACTAGAGTTAGGGATAGTTATCAGTAGCCATGTGGATACTGGGAACCAAACCTGGGTCCTATGGAAGAGTATCCAGTGTTCTTAAGTGTCAAGCCATCTCTCCAGCCCATTTCACATTTTGATTATATTTAAAAATACTTTCTATTTTTTTTTAATGTGTATGAGTGTATTACCTGCATGCACTTAAGTGTGCCTATGTCATGTGATGCCCACAGAGGTCACCCTCTTAGGGTGACAGAGCCCCTGGAACTGGAGTTACGAATGGTTGTTAGCTGCCGTGTGAGTGATGGAAAATGAACCCAGGTCCTCTGCAAGAGCAGCCAGTGCTCTTCACCCTGAGCATCTTTCCAACCTCCTGATTATCTTCTTTATATACATAGTGATCTTCCAGGTTTTTAGCGTGATAAGTGATTTTCAACTGAAACCTGGACATTTTACTATTATGTTATAAGACTCTGGAGCTCCTTTAAATCCTTTTTTTAGTTGTCTATCTTTCTTTGATATTCCTCTGGCTGACTGGAAGGGTATGATGCCATGTGAAGGAAGAATCACAATTCCTTTCTGTTGACACTTGAGTTGGAAGTGGAAGTAGGAGTTGGGACTCCCCATACAGTTTCTCCTGACACCACTGTTGGGGTGACCATGCTACTGCTGGGGAACTCCAGAAGTCCTGATTCTTTAGCTGTGTCTAGTGACAGCTGTAGTATGAGGTACAAGCCAAGGCTTCCAGTTTGGTCTTCTCTGACATAGCAGAGGTGGTGGTAAAGCCTTATGCTAACTAATGTAAATGAAAGCTCCAAAAACCTGTCTGGCCTTCCGTGAGACCATCACAGACGAGTGATGAAGTACTTGGTTATAACCTTGCCAGGGTAGAAATCCAAGTTTCACACTAGTGTTCACTGACTGTGGTAGGCCCCAGTCTTGTGTTTGGTACTTGGTTGGAGTGGAATGGCTTTGAATAAAAACGTTTCTCTTTTCCTAGGCCGCCCTTTATTCACTCTGCTTAGAGACAGTGGGCTTTATTGTTTTTGTTTTGTTTTGTTTGTGCCTGTTGGTGTTTCTGGGCCATGGTCTTGTTCACCTCTGATTTTGGAAAATATAAGGCAGAAAGAAAATCCAGGAAACTCATCACCATATCATTCCTTGGGTCCTAAGATCCCTCGCCAGCTTCCCTCACTTTCTACCTTTCAGAGTCATTTTAAGTTTACTTAACATGTAACATCCACAGCTTTTAGTTTTACTTGACAGGAAGAATTGAGTAAAGTAGCTTTGCTCCATATTCTGAAAGTAAAGACAATTTGGTGTTGAAAATTGCAGAGCTTTTTCTAAATCCATTGTAATATCTTTCTTTTGTGAGTTTTTGATGTATGAATTTAAATTATGGATACGTTATTGCTCAATAGATATACTAAAATAAGAAAAATGAATAAAACTAAATTATATAAAGGATAAAATGTTCCAAAATAAAGTTTTAAGAAAGATGTGCATAATAGAGTATAGAAATATTTATATGCAATTAAGTAAAGGGTTTTTTTTTTTGTTTTGTCTTTTTGAGACAGGGCTCTTCTGTAGCCCAGCTGTCCTGGAACTCACTCTTAGGACCAGGCTGGCCTTGAAAATCACAAAGAGTCGCCTGCTTCTGCCTCCCAGCTGCTAGGATTAAAGGCGTGCGCCACCACGCCGGGCTGTGTAAAGTTTTAAAGAAGCCATGAGTGTCTGTCTGGATTAGCTAGGCTTCTGTTGCGTTTTAGACACCATGAACAAAAGCAACTTGAGGGAGGAAAGGGTCATTTTCTCTTACAGGCCACAGTCCATCACTGAGGGAACCCAGGGCTTGAATTCAAGATAGGAAGCTGGAGGCAAGAACTGAAGCAGAAATCATGGAGGAGCAATGCTTACTGGCTTGCTCCCCCTGGCTTGCTCAGCTTTTCTTCTTATACAGCTCCCCACCTGCCTAGGGATGGCACTGCTCACAGTGGCTTGGGCCCTGCCACATCAATTAGCAATCATGAAAATGCCCCGGGCTGGAGAGATAGCGAGATAGAGCAGCCATTAAAGGCTGAGGCTGAGAACAGCAAAAAAATAAACAAATAAAAAATAAAAAATAAATGCCTCACAGCATGCACATAGGCCTGTCTGATGGAGGAAGTTCCTCAAGTGAGGTTCCTTCTTCCCAGGCAACTCTGGTTTGTGTCAAGTTGACAAACACTAGCCAGGACACTGCCTTATTCAATACTTTGGTTTATCTCTCATCTCAAAGCCTTGTGCACTGAAAACTGTAATTGTCAAGTTGTGCATAAAACATTATTCTCCAGTTCTGGAAAAGTCATTGACATATTTTAAAGAGGATTGACTGTTATCAGATTTTAATGTATAGTCATTCTCATTTTATTTTTTCCTTTTTTCTCTATCAGTTTAAATTTTACTTTAAAAGAACAGCACCCAGCATATTGTAATCATTGGTTCATCTTTGCTTATATTATGCCTTCATTAAAGTGGGAACCTGAAATTGTGTGGAGTGGCATATCTCAAAGGCTGAGGCAGGAAGGCTGTGACTTTGGGGCCAAATTGGACTACATAGCAAGAGTTTGTCTCAAAGTAAAATTGTATGCACTGTGTGTGCACATGTGTGTGTGTTTGTGTGTGTGTGTGTGTGTGTGTGTGTGGGTAGACCAGATTCCTGCCATTGGTCTGGGCATTGCAGTTCTTGATTCCCCTCTTTCTCTCTGCCTGGTCATCTCTTCAGTTGTATACCTGAGAACCTACTGTCACTTTCTTTGCCTTCCCTGTACCCTCAACCATCACCATCACCTCTTCTACTGTATAAAACCTCGCCCACATTTGCTTTCCCTACATCCTTGCTTTTCTTTCTCTTTGCTGTTGCTGTTTCCTTATCCCCACCTGCCGTATTCTACATCTGTTTATATAAACTATAAGCTCTATGAGGGTAGGAGGGATGTGTTTTGTTCACTGCTTTATCCCGTAACTTTAATATCTGACACAGAAGCTCAGTGAACGTTGCTGAATGAATACATTGATAAAGAAGTGGAGAGGAGTAGGGCGTACAGGTGGCTTCAGTGAAGACAATGTTATCTCTACACTTTTCATTTTAATTTGTGGTATGTTTCAGATTTTGTTTCATATTGATGTTGTAAAGCCAAACCTATGCTTTAAGATGTAAAATTAAATTCCCTATTTAGTGAGATAGACTCTAATGTTTGTAATATTCTACCAAAATGAAGATTTGGCTCCACATTGGTATGCTATGCATTATGTAGTTATGGAACACATCATTGATGATATGCTAATGAAGAGTACAGCAAAGGATGCATAAAGGGATTAATTGCAAGTCGCTGCAGTTGAGTCCCACCTTTCTACATAGAGCTATTTATCATGAGTGACAGCCAAGAGAGGACAAGCCACAGATCCCTCCATGGATCTCCCCCACCCCCACCACTCATCTCATCCCATCATCCAGTTTACAGTCTTCTTTGTTGGCTACAAGCGTTCCCAGAGGATATATTTATCACCAAAGGAAAAACTCAAATGACATCAGCAGCAGCACTTACAACTCTGTGCCATGATCCAATAAATAATGTGTGTTCAGCATGGGGAAGTACTGAAGAATCTCCTAGTGCTACTAAGAGCCTGAAGGATCCTCAAGCCCCATCCTCATCTGGGCCCTAGTCAGTCATGCAGAATCTCAGACCCCACCTAAGGCCTATATTTCAACAAATGCAGGATTTTTAGTAGTTTGTGTAGACAAAGAAGTTTGAAAAGCACTGGTCTATAGAAATGTGACTGGTGTCCTTTGAGAACACCTCTTTAGGGCACAGTTTAAGACTATCATATCACAATTAGAAGCCAACCAAGGCAAGAAAGTTTCCGACTTCTCGCAAAGTAAATATAATAGAAACAAAAGTTAATACATTGACTTGACCCATGTGGACGTATGGTTTCTAAATCCTGACTTATGCGTTCTTTCCATTCCCTTCAAGATAGATATTATTCCTGTTTTCAACAGAGCAAACTGATGATCAGAAAAGCGAGCTTCCTCTTCCAAGGTGACATACTAAGTATGCAAAGAAAAGATCGGCAGGACCTGGGCTGAGTGTGGTTGCCCATGCCTATAACCCTTGCACTGGAGGCTGAATCAGGAGCACTGCACTTCAAGGACAGTATGTTTCTTAGCAAGAACCAGTCAAGAAAAATTAAAAAGCTAAGGATGTGATTCAGTGGTACAGTGCTTACCCAACATGCGTGAAACCCAGGGTTCAACTCTCAGGACTGCAAGGAAAAAATTGTCAGGACCAAGAGCTTCCAGCCTAGTTCTTATTCAACTTATCACAGAAATTTAAAAGCCCCTGTATTGGTTGTCTGTGGAACATGGACTAGACAACATTGAGTGGACTGTGTTTCTGTAAAGAAAGTTATCAATGATTAGGAAATGTCTTTCAGAGTTCCAGATCATCATGGAGACTTGCATTTTAAGATACTTCTAGCTCTTCTCCATACGTTCTCTACCAGATATGATGGAAGATTTGAAAACTTTAGAAGCTTACCATTTTTCTGCAAACTTGACATGAGATGGCTATTAAACTATTAAATGCAATGGAGATATGGGGTTTGTTTTCTAAGTGTCAATAATCAGCTCTGCTTGGGAATCTGAAATACAGTTAGGAGAGAATACAACTTGAGAAGTCCCTGTGCTCTCATACCAGAAGGTTGGAAGTTGTAAAAATATGGCTCAAGAAATAATAGTTGATATTCTGTATGTGCACTAGGTCTCAAGGGCCCAAGCAATATGGTCTATACAAAGGACCATCATGTGAATTCTCTATACGATCTGTATTGGGTCATATTTTATCAGCAATCATTTTAATTAAAAGTTGGAGCAGTCTAGGGGGTTCATAGCTTATTGCCATTGCTTAATATTTGTTTTATGACCAGCAAAGAAAGGGTTGTGGAAACCAGCAATTTTTCTCTTGGGGAATAGATACAATTGGAACCATCAGCCCCAAGCATACATAAAACAGCATCTAAATCACATTTATCTCCCACAAGAGGACAAGAAATACAGTAACCATGTCTCTAGAATTAAAAATTAATAGCCATAAAAGGGACTATAAAAGAGGTGAAAAGGATGTAGGTTTTGTGACAATATATAGGGGGCACCCAGGGAGCCGTTTATTTGCATGTTGGGGTTGAAGATAGTCTATTCCAGTTTAGGATTGTGAAATGAAAAAGGCTTGTTTTCAAAAACCAACTTGAATTGCATTATTGAAATGAAAAGTGTTTAACTTGAATTTCTAGATCACCTCACAGTGAAATGCAAGCCCAGAATTACAAAATCTCTTTTTTTAATCTAATGTTGGAATAAATTTTTCTCATAAAAATATTTCTCTTTGTTTCAATTCTGTGATTGTGAAATCAAATATTGACTCTTTTGTAAGAAATGATTCAAAGGATTTGAGCTCCAAACAGGAAGAAGTTATCAGCCAATTTATTTCTTACATTTTTCTTTTTTTATGCTTGAACAACATGAGTAATATGTTATAAGATATAGAGCTGGGGCTGGAGAGATGTCCTAGTGGTTAAGAGCACCAACTGCTCTTGGAGAGGACCCAGGTTTGATCCCCAGCACCCACATGGTGGCTGAGAACCGTCTTTGACTCCAGTTCCATGGGAATCTGACACCCTCTTCTGACCTCCAAGGCATTGCACGACATGGGTACACAAACCTACATGCAGATAGTATACTCATACACATAAAAAAATGATATAGAGCTACGCATGCCTCACAAACTTCCTTCACTGGCGCAGTGGTTGCAAGTCTATGGTTACTGAGGCAGGACTGTAGGTTCTAGGCAATTCTGGGCCACATAGTGAGACTCTGTCTCAAAAAACTAAACAGCTAAACAAAACAATAAAATTCCTATAAATTAAAAATTCTAAGTGATTAAATCCACAAGTATTGACTTTTTCTAAGGAAAAATGTCCCTTAAATTAAAATAAAATCAATATAATCTCAATATTTTCTAACTCATCTCATGTGTATTAGCAGATAGAAGTTTACTGAGAGATAGTTTCACTGTGCTCCCTTATTTTCTTTTTGCGAAGAAAAAAAAACCTACCCTGTCACCGCTTTTATCCAATGTAGCATTGGAAGTCCTGGCTATTGCATTTAGGCAAAAGAAGGAAATAAAGGGAATCTGTATTGGAAAGGAGGAAGTAAGTCAAAGCACATTTGTTTTTAACAATATGGTCTTGTATGTGAAAAACCAACTTAAGGATTTCATCAAAAGCACTGTTGGAACTAATAAACAATTTGGTAAGCTTACAGGATATAAAATCAACCTACAAAATAGTAACAGTCTTCCCATGTGTTAATAGTCAGCTTTCTGAAAAAGAAATCAGAGAACCATCCCATTTATAATAGTCACACCCAGAAACACATGCACAGGCTCAGATACACACAAATAAAATACATAGAAATAAAATCAATTAAGGAGGTGAAAATTCGCTGCAATTAAAGTACATAACACTGAAAAAAAATCAAAGACATAAATAAATGGAAAGATGTGTTCATGGATTAGAATAAATAATATAGTTAACAGGCTCCTATTACCAAAGCAATCTCTGCATTTAATGCAATCTCTTAACAGTATACTAATGTCTTCTTTACAGAAATAGAAAAAAAGATCTTGAAATTCCTATAAAACTATAAAAACCTCCAATGGCCAACGTGGTCTTAACTGAAGAGCAAAGCTGGCTAAAGCCATCACATTACTTGACTTCCCAAAAATATGCTCCCAAAGCTATAGTAGCTAAAGCAGTTTAGCACTGGTATAAAAGTAGACAGCAGACACACGGACCATGAAATGGAACGAAACCCCCAGAAATGGCCCATGCACTTAAAGTCAACTGGCTTTTTTTTTTTTAACTAAGGCATTGAGAGAGAAGGACACTCTCTTCAATAAATGATGCTAGTTTTGAAAACATGCAGAGTGAACTCAACCCCTATCTCCTGCCAATTATAAAAATCAACTCAATATTAGTAAAGACTTAAATTTAAGACCAGAAACTGTGAAAGTACTAGAAGAATACATTAGGGAAACATTACCAGGCATTGGTCTGGGCAAAGATTTTCTGAAAATAAGATAGAAGCAGTAATTAAAAATTTCCCAGAGCCAGATGGACACAGTGCAGAATTCTACCAGACCTGCAAAGAAAGGCTAACACTAATATTCCTCAAATTATTCTGTAAAATAGAAAATGAACAAAACACTCCCATATTCATTTTATGAAGCCTGTATTACCTGGATATAAAAACAAAGACCTACACACACACACACACACACACACACACACACACACACACAAAGCAAGAAAAATATAGGCCAATCTGACAAACACAGATGCAAAAATTCTCGGTAAAATACTTGCAAATCACATTGAAGATCACATCAAGAAGATTATGTAGCAGTCTAGACATGACAGGAAAGCTGTGCCCATGGAATCCCCATTGCTGGGAGCATAACACAGCCTGCATAATGACAGAACCAGTTGACATGGCAATGTGGGTGGGGGAAATTCTATGGGGCCCTGTGTCTAGATGGAAAGCTACAGCAGATCAGTGGATGCTGAGGGAGGGAGAGTCAGTTTTGTCCAGTGATGATTAGCTCGCTCCAGTGTGTGGGTTTATAACTGTATGTATGCATATGTAACAATAATAAAGAAGATGAAAATGATGAGGCTGACATGGGAGGAGTTGGAAGGGGACTGACAGGAGTGGAAGTGATATATAATACTCATGTATGAAATTCTCAATGTATATAATATAAAAAGATTATCTACCATGATCAAATTGACTTCATTTCAGAGATGCAAGAATAGCTCAACAGGGGCTGGAGAGATGGCCTAGCGGTTAAGAGCGCCAATTGCTCTTGCAGAGGACCTGGGTTTGATTCCCAGCACCCACATGGCAGCTGAGAACCGTCTTTAATTCCAGTTCCAGGGGAATCCGACGCCCTCTTCTGACATCCACAGCATTGCACAACACAGGTGCACAAACCTACATGCAGACAGTACATTCATACACATACGAAAATAAAAAAAATAAAAAAGAATAGCTCAACATATGTAAATCAATAACTGTAATCTACCATACAAGTAGATTCAAAGACAGAAGCCACATGATCAACTCATTAGAGGTAGAAAAGGCCTTTGACAAAATTCAACATCCCTTTATGATAAAAGTCTGTAGAGGGTTCTTGCAGAGGACCCAAGTTCAATTACCAGCACCCGCAGGTGGCTAATAACCATCTGCAACTCCAGTTCCAGGGTGTATTAGTCACTTTTCTGTTGCTGTGATAAAGCACCATGACCAAGGAACTTATAAAAGGAAGAGTTTATTGGAGCTTACGATTGGCGGTTCCAGGGAATTAGTCCATTGTGTGGCCATGCTGGATCTGGAGCAGGAAGCTGAGGGTCACATCTCACAATGAGCACAGGACAGAGAGAAGGCAACTGTAGACCACGAGGCTTGTTAAGCTCACTAAGCCTGCCCCCAGTGATACACTTCCCCCAGCATGGCCACACCTTCTAAGACCTCCAAAAACAGCGCCACCAACTGGAGACAAATGTCTGAATACTTACAGCCTATGGGGGACACTCATGCAAACCACCACACAGGGGAATTTGATGCTTTCTTCTGGCTCCATGGGCACTGAGTGACATGGGTGTACTTATACACATGCAGGCAGTACACTCATACAGAGAGCTTCAGGCCAACTGGGACTAAAGGAATACCCTATCTCAAAAAGACAAACATAAATAAATAAATAAATAAAAATAAATTTTGGGGGCTCTTTTCAAGACAGGGTCTCTCTGTAGCCCCAGCTGTCCTGGAACTCACTCTGTAGACCAGGCTGGCCTTGAACTCACAAAGATCCACCTGCCTCTGCCTCCCAAGTGCTAGGATTAAAGGCGTGCGCCACCACGCCTGGCTATAAAATATTTTTAAAGCTCCGGTATCTAGGGAGACAGGAGACATACCTCAATATAATAAAGGCAAGATACAACAAGCTCACATCCAACGTCATGCTAAATGGAGAAAAAGTCAATTTCCACTAAAATCAGCAATGAGACAAGGATGTCCACACTCTTGATTCCTGAGAAATATAGTGCATGAAGTTTTAGCTGGAGTAATAAGACAAGTGAAGGAGGTAAAGACTACAAATTAGATTGGAAGAAGTCAAGTTTGCAGATGATGTGACTCTATACATAAAAGACTCTAAGGACGACTAGAGAACTCCTAGAGTAGATCAGCAAAGCAGCATTAGCACACAAAAATAAATATCCTTCCCATACACCACCAATAAGCACAGTGAGAAGGGATTCAGGGAAACAATCCCAGTCACGATAGCCTCAAATACCATGAAATAATCCCAGTCATGATGCATGAAATCTCTTGGAGTGAATCTAACCAAGGAAGTGAAAGATTTGTATAATAAAAAATTTTAAGACATTGAAGAAAGACAGTAGATATTAGAAAATGGACCCCCCTCCAAACTGGGCATGGTGGCACACGCCTTTAATCCTAGCACTTGAGAGGCAGAGGCAGGCGGATCTTTGTGAGTTCAAGGCCAGCCTGGTCTACAGAGTGGGATAATATTGTGAGAATGGTCATACTACCAAAAGCAAACTACAGGTTCAATGCAATCTTTATCAAAAAGCCAGTGCAATTCTTCACAGAACTTGCAAAAACAATCTTAAATTTCATATGTAAACTTAAAATCTCAGGATAGCTAAAACAATCCTGAACAATAAAAGAATTGCTGGAAACATTTCCATCCCTGATTTTAAGTTATGTTACAGAGCTGTAGTAATAAAAACAGCATGGTACTGGCATAGAAATAGACACATTGATCAATGAAATAGAACTGAGGTCTCAGATATAAGTCCATGCATCTCCAGCCACATGATTTTTTACAAAGAGGTAAAAAAATACACATCAGAGAAAAAGACAGCATCTTCAACAAATGATGCTGGTTAAACAGATAGCTACATGTAGAAGAATGGAAAGAAATCTTAATCTTATCTCTCTCTCTGCACAAAACTTAGCTCCAAATGGATCAAGGACGTCAACATAAGATTCAATTCCCTGAACCTGATGGAGGAGAAAAGAGAAAATATACTTGAACTAAAAGGTACAGGAAATGATTTTCTGAAGAGGACTTTTGCAGTATTATCGGATCTAGCCCAAAAAAAAAAAAAAAAAAAAAAAAACAAATGAGCCAGCACGCTTGGAGACAGAAGCAGGCAGGATCTCTGTGAGTTTCAAGCGTAGCTGTCCTACATATCGAGGTTCAAAGGCCAGCTGCGGTTTACATGGCGACCCCGCTGTTCCAAGAAAATAATGCCCCAAAAAAGACAAATGAGACTTCATGAAACTAAAAAGCTTTGTTCCAGCAAAGGAAACTGTCCATCGGAGTTAAGAAGACAGCAAGAGCCTATGACAAAGGGAACTAAAATTCTGGAGAGAGGGATCAGTGATGTGTTGGGAGCACCTCGGCACTGTCCTTGCAGAGAAAGAACACGTCTTGCAATTCCCAGTTACCGCACATGTGTGGCCTAACAGCCATTCATAAACTCCCGCGCAGTACCAGACCAATGCCCTTTTGCTGACCTCCACAGCACTTGTAAACATGGTGCACCTTGCGATACATGGCGGGGATCACTCATACACTACATTAGATATCTTAAAGATAATGCGTTTAAAAGAAACGGGAACAAACTTCTCGCTATCTATTGATATTCTAGTAGGGTGTTAGTAGTCTTTGAATGGCACCTCTCGTCCTCTAGTACGAAGAACTTGAAAAATGTAGTGCCAAGAAGAAACATAACAGCAATTAAAATTGGGCTGATAAGGGAAACCTTAACAACAGGAGAGCTTCCCTAGAAGGCCTATGAATAAAGCAAATGCTTAAGATGTTCACATCTGTTATCCATCAGGGGAGACGACACAATCGCGATACAGGAACAAAAGTCTCTTTACTACAGATCTCTCTCTATCCTGTGTCTCGCCTCGACCCTATCCCTCCTCTACTCTCTCTCCTCTCCTCTCTTCGTACTCCTTTCTCCTCTCTCTCTTGCGAATGACTAAGATGTGAGTATGTAGATATTATATATACATAAATATTAATAAAGCTTATTGCATGATACGACACTTTTGAAAGTAGAAGTGATACTGTCTAGGGAAACAAAGGGGACTGATAGAGAGATTAGAAAGGGGAGGGTCAAGAGTCATGGGGGCAGATGTGTTCAAAGCATCCCTATATGACACAGTACCATGTACAGTGAATGTATGCAATGTGAATTTAAGTATTATCGTATAATAAAAAGAAAATGTATCAGACTATACATGTTGTGTAGAATTTCTTCAGCGCTAACAGGAACCAAAAATATTGCCATTCTGTGTGAGATATGGCATTAATCCTAGCAATGAATTTTATGTTAAGTGAGATAAAGCCACAGCACAGCAAGCATAAGACAAGTAATACATGGCACACCCTTAAAGTTGATCCTTGCCGAGGTGTCGGTGGGCGCTGAACGCTTTAGATCCTAGCACTTGGGGAGGCACGAGCACGACGGATCTTTTCGAGTTCGCCGAGGCCAGTCCTGGTCTACACAGTGAGCCAGCCAAAGTTACAAAGTGAGTTCCAGCTGATGCTGCAGGGAGACCCTGACTCGAACAGACCAAAAAAAAAAAAAAAGTTTCGATCTTATGTGGCGCACACACCCTTTAATACCAGTATTTGGGAAGCAGAGACAGGCACATCTCTCGTGATCCAAAGGCCAGCCTGGTCTTACAGGCTGGTTCCAGGACAGCTGAGGCTACAGGGGAGACCTGTCTCGAAAAGACCAAAAAAAAAAAAAAGTGGATCTTAATGTAAGATCTGAGACCTAGCAGTCAGCAAAGACTGAGGAGAGTTGGAGGAGTCATGGGAGATGTTGATCCAAACATATAAAGTCCTACTCAGTGGTAGGGAAAAATGAAATTATGAAATTTTCAGGTAAATGGTAAAAAAAACAGAAACTGTTATACTGAGTAAAGTAACCAGACCAGAAAAGCAGGGCAAGTTTACTGTTCTTTCTCATTTGTAGACAAAACACCAATCCCTTATATATGAATTATATTATATACCTGATTTGTAACAGCAGGAGTCAGGAAAATGGAAAGGAACATAGAGGTAAAGGGAAAGAAAGGAGCCTGGGGGCAGGGGGGATCAGATAGGAAACAAATGTTTTACCCAAGGGAAATGACGGAAACGGCGGTTATTCAACTCGGAGGAGCAGGAGGAAGTACGAGAAACCAAACAGACGGTACGCGTGGCGCATGCCTTTATTTTTTTATTTTTTATTTTTATTTTTATTTTTGGTGTTTTCGAGCGACAGGGTTCTCCTCATAGCCCCAGCTGGTGCTGAACTCACTGTGTAGACCAGGCTGAAACTCAAAAATCACCTGCCTCTGCCTCCGTGAGTGCTGGTATTAAAAGCAAGCATGAGCCACCATGCCAAGCTACTTTTTTTTTTTTTGGCACATGCCTTTAATCCTAGCACTCAGGAGGCAGAGACCTGTCTCAAAAAGAAAAAAAAAAAAACTTAGGTGGCATTAAAAAAGTCAGAAGGAAATGAATGCATGAATTCAACACCCCCCCCCTTTGAAAATACTCATACAACATCGGAACATGAGTGTATGTATATACTTTAAGACTATATAACAAGAAACACAGTGTCAGACAGGAGAAACCTCCCTTTGGGTTGTTGGTTAGGGACTCCCAAAATGACAGAGGCTGTTGCTAGCTAGAGTTTTTAATTACTTCCCAGAACTTGAAGACTACTGAAGACAAGACATACTTTGGACACAGGACATGGAGCAATGGAGCAGGAACTGATCTGGAAGCCTTCTACCTGAAGTTTAGGTCTCATAGTCCTAGAGGGTACTATGCAAGCTGCTAAGGAAGAAAATCAGGGGTCCAGCCCATTTGTAAAGAGTAATAACCACAATGACTGGCAGAACAAACTCTCTTTTGGTGTAGTAGCAGAACTTTTATCTAGGGGATAATCAGTAACTATCTAATTGGACTTAAAGCCTTTTCAATGGGAGAGAACTCATGGGTGGCACTGTAAATATAGCCAAGTACATATGGCTGGAGAGGTCATGAATCCCAAAGAAAACCCTATCTCTGTCATGTCTCTGGACAAATGAAATTTCTTGCTGTATGCTAAATATAGATCCTTACCATATACCACTAATCAAAGAAGCTTCTTTTTGCAACAGACAGAGGCTATTAGAGAGTTCTACAATTGGTCACACACAAAGAATATATATCTGAGAGATGCACAGCCCTAAGTGACACATGTAGAGTGGAAACTCTCTACCCAAGGCTGAGAAACTGGGGTTAGAGAGAATACTAATACATTCCACAACTCTCAACAGCAAACTTCCTCACACAACAGAGTGTGATGCACACAGAAGGGCACAACTAGCTAAGTTTTAGAGAATAAGAGACTGGGGGCTGGAGGGATGGCCTAGCGGTTAAGAGTGCCAACCGCTCTTGCAGAGGACCCTGGTCGATCCCCAGCACCCACATGGCAGCTGAGAACCGTCTGTGACTCCAGTTCCAGGAGAACTCCAGTTCCAGGGGAATCCGACACCCTCTTCTGACCTCTTCGGCAGTGCACGACACGGGTGCACAGACCTACATGCAGACAATACATTCATACACATAAAAAATAATAAATAAAAATAATAAAAAAAAAAGAGAATAAGAGACTGGAAAGTGTTTGTCCCTGGATAGGACTCCTATACTAAACCTCATCCACCCATGACTCAGGGACCATTGTGGAAGAGGGGGCAGAGATTTTAAGAGCCAGGGTTAGGTGCATGAACATAGGAAACAGAGGTTTTCAGGCCTCTGGGAACTTGCTCATGGACTCGAAACAATGGTGACAGCATTTACAAGACCCACCCTGACTCGATCTGACAGAAAAGCAACATAGAACTGAGGAAATGGGCAGCAGGCCCCAACCCTGCTGCCAAGGAGCTATTAGCAAAAGATTACTGTGGGCTGAGGGAGAATAGATCTTCTTTAAGGGAATGACTCTAGATAGGCTGACTAGACTCCAGTAGATGAACTTGCACTAAGGGACATCTAGATACAAATGTTTGAACAGATAGGATTTAACATATTGACAGATATCTAAAATCTGATGAGGTGGAAGAGAGAAGAACTAAATTTGATTAAGATGTATTATGTGAAATGCACAAAAATCAATGAAAAGCCCAAGTATCTCCGGACTTTTATCTATTGGTGCATTGATTGGTGGGCACAAACAAGGGAAATTGTTAAATGGGGTAGGGGATGGAAGAAGGAGAAAAAGAAAACAACTTGGATGAATTTATGCACAGTATGCTGTAAGATTCTTCAGGATCTAAAAGAATCTAGGGAAGCTTTTTTGCTTTAAAAATGAAAATTTGGGGCTGGAGAGGTGGCCTAACGGTTAAGAGTGCTGACTGCTCTTGCAGAGGACCCGGGTTTGATTCCCAGCACCCACATGGTGGCTCAGAACCATCTTTGACTCCAGTCCCAGGGCGATCCAACACCCTCTTCTGACCTCCACAGCATTGCGCGACATGGGTGCACAGACCTACATGCAGACAGTGCATTCATACACNAAAAAAAAAAAAAAAAAAAAATGCCACATGTTCTCTGTCATAAGGGTAGTTCAGCTTTGAATCCTTAGACATGCATGTTTCAATTGGAGAATCCATAAAGGTCAGGAAGCTGATTCACAGCCAATGGAGGGGGCTTCTTGGGAGGAGAGGCAGATCGCAGTGACTCATTCTTCTTAATAGCCATATGCATTTCACAGATACACATATTTGTTAACCAGTCCTGGAAAGTACCTCGTTCTTCTCAACTTACCTCAAGAAACAATGCTACAGTGAGCATCTACTCTGTACTGTTTATCTGTTTATCTGTGCGCATTCAGGTATAGCTAGCTATGGATGAAATCCCTTCCAGTTTAGTGTTTAGCTATGAGATTTTCTTGGTGATGCAAATCATTTCTGCTAAGAAAAAAGGAGAAAAGAGGATTTCTAAACGAGAAGATCAAGCAATTAAGGTTCATCCCTGAACAGGGATCAACGGGCTTTCTCTTTGTTGCTCTAAAATGTATCTCCAGCACATCTCGTTTTCTTTGAAAGTCTGGGAGAGTTTCAAAGCAGTGTAGTTGGAGGACTCTGGACTATTCCACGGAGCCTGACTCGCTGTTTTCATCTGTAGATGCCACCATCTTACCATTCAGAACTGGTGAGCTTTTCCTTTTCATGGTACACAAGTAGTCTATAGATGCCAGGACGGAAGGCTCACTGATATTTTTTTCACAACAGACCTAGTGATAAGCATTTTTGTTGTTCATCAGGATATGACAGGGACCACTGATTTGTAGCTCTGAGTGGCAGCACAGCCTCAGCGATGAACACCCCTTACTTTATTAGGAAAAAAATGTAAAACATTACTGAATAGGGATTAACAACCACTGTTATCTGTGTTGCCTTGTGTTGAGATCTGATTTACAATAGACACTCCTGTTAATGCAGATCCTGCTATATTCTGCTAGAAAACAGCTCAAATCTTTTCCTTGGAAAACACACCACACATTAACTGATCTGAACATACACAGCACAGGGCAGAATTTGGCTTGGAGTAATTTGTTTGTAATTAGTCAGCTAAGGGTGTGTGTGTGTGTATGAATGCACATGTGCAAATATACTTGCTTTGAAGCATTCACTGGAGTCTCCTGTGTAGATGACATTACCCTCTGTGGAAGAGAAAAAATGAACATTGAGAATGAAGAAACACTTAGAATGTCCATGTCATCATTTTTTAAAGCTCAGTAGACACCTCCCCCAAATTAAATCCATTTTCCTATTCCTTTTTATTTCTTAGATTTGCTAGCCATGTTGGGACCCCCATGTTTCATGGAGATTTTGTGGTTTCTATAGCAAATGAGGTGCAGACCTCCTTGCTTTGTGAAGATCCGCTCCCTGAGATTACTCAGTGTTTAGCACATGCAGCTTACCTGATTAGTTGCCATTAAAGCTAATGTAAGACAAATACTCATCTTGTGAGAAGAGTCTGCAACTTTAATAATGCCCACGGGAATACAGCTGACCTCACACCTCCAACCCAGACATTGTCTAACCATACTCCACAACTTGTGAATTTCAATTATTTGTTCAGAGAGGCCATTCATAATTGCCTGGTGTAAGCCTGCCTTTAGGATGCAAAGCAGAAGACAATGAAAATGCTACCCAGGCAAATTAGGGCAGCAGCACTTAAACATATAAATTAACCAGGCCTCTTTTCACAGCTCCCCCTTTCTATTCTGAGAGGTTTCAGTCCACTGACATCAAAGACAGGATTATGAGGGAAGATAAAAACTTGATCTAATGTCCATGTTTGAAGTCATGAAAGTCCTCCTCTTTCCATGACAAAATAACCCTCTTCATAACACACAAAACCAGAGTCCAGGTGCAAAGGGGTTGGGGGCGGGCTGGTGACAGAAGGCTGCAAGAAGGCCTTGGCTTCCTGAGGCTGTAGGAGTGATGGACAGGAAACTGCCTTGCCGAATGTGCTAATAGATTTAGGCTTGAGCTGGATTTGTTCTGCAAATTAATATGGTAAGTCTTTTCAGCCCCTGTGATGTTGGGATGGTTCTTTAATGATATTTTAAGTAGGTTTCCTGTAATACCTACAAAGACTACAGCAATTTTTTTCTGTTGTTATATGAGAGTGATCTCTAACTTCAACACCATTAACAAATATCCCTTTTATGTTATTTGTCAATCAAATTTTCTGCCTAGTAACAAACTCTAGCACTTGTGTTCATTCTTCACTGATGGGATATGAACCACGGATTCACATTAAAATGATAAGAATGCCTGGATGGGCTAGAAGTTGTAGATTGGAATTACAAAAGAATTTGAAGACACTATCTTATTTGGGACTTATAGAAATTTTTTTTGGGGGGGGGGTGACCACAAAATTGGCCCTTTCAGAAATATGTGCATCTGTACTGCCTGGCATTATGGCAAGGGAGATTTATTTTGAAAACTCTGCAAGATACAAACTCATGACTTTTAAAGTCTTTAGTCTTTTAAGCACTAAATCAGCATTCAAGTGGCTGGTTAATCTCCCAAGGGCCTAAATAAAGCGCTGGGGCCCAGATTATAACAGTTCAACTGTTAGAAAATTCCAATAGCATCAAGCCTAGGAAGCATGGTACACAAGCAGAGCCCTTGGGCAAAAACACCAACACCGTCCCCTTTCCTCTCCCATGGTGGACTCAAGCTGAGAAGCAAAACAAAATAAAATATTTTGTGGTGTGGAGGTGACAGTAGGTGCTAAATTTTGTCAGACAAAGTTAGTTTCTTAGGTTCCTTAATAATGAAAAGCTCTCAGTTCCTCGCTGTGTTCTCAGGCTTTTGGGTTGGTATTTGTGGTATCTCGGTTACTCAGCATCAGTATCACAGAATGCAGGCAATCTAGAGCAACCATCTCTCCACACAGTGTCTTCCACTCTAAGCAATGACTCTGCCTACCTTCCTTGTTCTTACATAAGTTTAAGAAAACGCAAACATCTTTTCTCAAAGGATGAGTCTTCTTTTTTGTGGAAGTAGGTTTGGATCTTACCTTTTTTTTTTTTTTTTTTTTTTAAGTTAGATTCTAAGAGAAAATCCTAAAGAGCGGTGGTTTGGAATTCTAAGCCAATCTGCATGACTATAGCCTCTTGACGCAATCCCTCAATCTTCTGTTTATGTACTTACCTTATTTCATCAGGTGTTAAATTATTTATTGAATAAAACGTGTCCTTATTTCTATTTTAAAGACATTTAAGAAAGGTAGTCCATCTGTAGGAAGATCCAGTTTGAATTGGGGTCTAGTTCTCAGCTAGCACTGCTCAGGGCACCATGTGGGTGGGAGTCATGGGATTTCTCTGATCCCACCCCAGGAAGGAGCAGACGACGTGGCCTAGGTGCATGATGCTGGGTGGGGTAGCAGCGTGCAGTGGCTGTGATTGGCTCTGGGAGCTGATGTCATTTTTGCTTATAAAAGCAAGCTGTAGCAGGCAATAAATCAAATTCTCCATTACCATCATTACAGAATTCCCAGCTGTTATTTTTTGCACACATACAGGCCAAAGCAGGCCTGAATTTCATTCGAGTGACCAGTGGGTTGGACAGTGATCCTTAAGACCACCAACCTGGATAGCTGGTGTGGGTGAAGTGAATTGTGAGTGGGCGTAGGCTGAAGATAGGCAATCAGCCATCAGCCTGAAATTCCTGTCCAGGGGCCAGCAGTCTTTGGGCAGGTGGAAAAAGCACTGCCAAGGCGGAAGGCGGGAAACGTTCCGTTTTCCCAGGCTAAGGACCTGAGTTGGAAGTACCTCTCAGGTCGGGTTACAGAAGTAACCGACTGACCTCTGCACGGAGGGGTTAGTTCCCCACAGGGTCCAGAAGGTGGGCACTGTGCTCCTCTTCCCTTAGCAGGACGGAGCAAAAGAAACTTCCTACACCCATCCAGTGTTTGAAAACTTGTGCAAACAAGTTACAAAAGCTGTCAGCAATTTATTTTTCAGACTGTATGTCACATATTAGAAACTGGTAAAATAATCTTGCCTTTAAGAAATACTTAGCCAAAACGAGTGCCCTTTCAGATGCTTTTTGTTACTTGTCATAGTTTTTTTTTTTTTATATCTCTAAAGTGTCTCTGGTTTGGTCTGAGCTGTCAAGTGCAAAGAGACATATAATTTCTACCCCCCCCCTTTTTTTTTTTTTTTGTCTTTTCGAGACAGGGTCTCTCAGTAGCCTCAGCTGTCCTGGAACTTACTCTGTAGACCAGACTGGCCTTGAATTCACAAAGATCCGCCTGCCTCTGCCTCCCAAGTGCTAGGATTAAAGGCGTGCACCACCATGCCCGGCTCTTTTTTTTTCTACCTTTTTTTTTTATCACCCCTCCCTAAGCCCTACTTCCTGACAAATACAGTCTAAGACTCACTCTGCCTGGACCCTTAACCATCTGATGGCCCGAGGTAAATGCTGGGTATTCATCAATAGTTCTATTGAGAACTACCGCTCATGCTATGTAGTATTGCTTCCAGGTCTGGCCTGTGAGCTTTGCTCATCAGTGGGAACAAGAGAAGATGCCTCCTGAATCTTTTCTACTGCCAAAATAAGGCTCTGAGATGGGAGAACTTACACTAGAATGATTTAGAGGGGAGCTTTAGAGTTCCTACTCACCAAAGTTAGAGCCTCTATCAGGGCACAATCCAGGGCATTGTTGCTATTGCTACAGTTACTACAAGATTAAAGGCAAAATTTTTCACTTCTTGATGGGGTTCATTTCTGGAGGCCTTGGTGGGTGGTTACTAAGACACGCCAGAAGGGAGCAACTATAATTCTATTTATTTATTTATTTATTTATTTTATTTTATTTTTTATGTGTATGAGTGTACTGTCTGCATGTAGGTTTGTGCACCCATGTCTTGCAAAGCCTAGGAGGTCAGAAGAGGGTGTCGGATTCCCCTGGAACTGGAGTTAAAGACGGTTCTCAGCTGCCATTTGGGTGCTGGGGATCGAACCCAGGTCCTCTGCAAGAGCAGTCGGTGCTCTTAACCACTAGGCCACATCTCTCCAGCCCAGCAGCTGTAATTCTTTTTGGTTTTTTTGGTCTTTTTGAGACAGGGTCTCCCTGTAGTTCCAGCTGTCCTGGAACTCACTCTGTAGACCAGGCTGGCCTTGAACTCACAAAGTTCCGCCTGCCTCTGCCTGTCGAGTGCTAGGATTAAAGGTGAGCACCACCACGCCCGGCTTCAGCAGCTATAATTCTTAAAGGTCCTAGAAAGTCATTCAGTATAATAGCTCTGGATAGCCCTCCTGACTCTTCGTTCAGTATAATAGCTTTGGATAGCCCCCCTGACTCTTTCATTCAGTATAATAGCTCTGGATAGCTCTCCTGACTCTTCATTCAGTATAATGGCTTTGGATAGCCCTCCTGACTCTTCATTCAGTTTTATGGCTCTGGATAGCCCTCCTGACTCTTCATTCAGTACAATAGCTCTGGATAGCCCTCCTGACTCTTCATTCAGTTTTATGGCTCTGGATAGCCCTCCTGACTCTTCTTTCAGTATAATAGCTCTGGATAGCCCTCCTGACTCTTCATTCAGTATAATGGCTCTGGATAGCCCTCCTGACTCTTTCATTCAGTATAATAGCTTTGGATAGCCCTCCTGACTCTTCATTCAGTATAATAGCTTTGGATAGCCTTCCTGACTCTTTCATTCAGTATAATAGCTCTGGATAGCCCTCCTGACTCTTTCAGGGTGAAGATGGAGGAATGTTCTCAGCCAGTGAAATTCTTGAAAGTTCTACAAGTCTCAGTGACCCTGTCCGATTTCTATCGTTGGTGACACAGGGAGGAGAATGGGGTCTCCTTTTAGTTTCTTAGTCTCATTCATAAAAGAATTTAAAGAATGGACTCAAACAGAAGCATTTGCACAATTTTATTAGAGTTTAAATGAAAACTCCTCAGGGCAGACATGCTGTAAATCTTAGCAGTTGCTGTGAGAAGAATGGAGGCTAGAAGGAAAAAAGAAAAGCCATATATTGGTTTAGAGCCAGCTTGGAGGTCAGACACATAGTGGACTAGCAACCGCATGGCCAGCAGGGAAAAGAACTTAGAGAAAAAGTAGAGAAACCCAAAACACTAGGGCAGCCGAGAGCATTAGAGAAAGCATGCTTAGAAAAGAAGGAGTGGCGCATTAATCCTAGCACTCAGAGGGCAGAGGCAGGGAGATCTCCGTGTGATCAAGGCCAGCCCAGTCTACATATTGAGTTCCAGGACAGCTGCCAGGAAAACCCTGTCTCAAAAAGACAAAAAGAAAAATAGAAAGAAATAAAGGAGAGATTATGTTTTTATGGAGAATTTAGACAAGTGGGCAGACTTTTTAAAAGCTACCCATCTTAGCCCAGTTCATAAGCACTGCACTACAGGGTGAGGATTCTGGGCAGGAACAATTCACCATCTGATTAATGCACTGGGTAGTCCATCTATCTCTTTAGCATGACTTAAGGCTTAAGGTGAGCACTTCCTGGGGGGGGGGTCCTAGGATCAGGTAATTAAGCTGGCAAAACTGGGAAGCTGGGTCTTCTGCCAGACATTCCCTACTCTCCTGACCAGCTTTCTCTCAAGGAACCTTTAATTCCTTCTTTATTCCATTTTTCATCTGCAATTTTATTGAATTTTTATGATTTTCATATAATATAATTTGATGGTATTTAGGTCTTCTTCCCTATTCAGACCTCCCCTTACTGCCCCTACCCTATTTAATGTTATATATATATATATATCCCCACACAATTTAATGTGTTCTGCTATATATGCATATATATATAATGCTTATAGAGTCTAATTGATGTCCTCGAATGTCCTTCAATAAGGGTCCATCCACTGGGTCCTGGTTAATGTACCAAGAGAATGTTTCTGCCCCTCTCAGTGGCTATAAGTTGCCAGTAGTTAGTTTCTAGTTAGGGTTGGGGTATAGTCCCCACTTCCTCACATCTATGCTTGAATTTTTGTCTGGCTTGAGCTTACATGAGACTGTCACCATTATTATAAGTTCATATGTGTAACTGACTGGCTGTCTGGAAAACTCTGTTTCCTTGTGGTCAATCCACCACCTCCAGCTCTTACAATCTCTCTTCTTCCTCAATGATGGCTGAGCCTTGGGAGGTAGAAGTTTGATATAGTTGTCCTACTCAGAGACAAGCACTCTGCAGCCTCTTGTTCTCTGCACATTGGCCAGCTGTGGGTTTCTGTGTTAATCACCCTCTGGTACAGAGTCGAGAGACACATTAGTCTACAGGTATAACAATATGTCGTTAGGAGTCAGTTTAATACAGCAACTATTTTGTAGGAAACTAGTATTAGCTCTCCCCTGTGTCCTGTGACCTAAGGTTTCTAAACATGACATCAATGTCAGGTATGGGCTCCATCCTATGAAGTGGACCTCAAATCCAATTAAACAGTGATTGCTTACTCCCATCGCATTTGTGCCACTATTGCACTGGTGGGCATCTCTTACGAGGACAACTGTTGAATTCACAGATAGGTAAAGTTGATGATTATTTTTTTCCCAAGGAGCCTTTCTTGCTACTGTGCCACTATGACAAAATTCTTGGGATAATCAACTTAAAAGGAGGGAAGGTTTCTTTTTGGTTTCAAGGTCTCAGTTCATGTCACTTGGCTCCATTGCTTTGGGCCTGTGATGGCTCAGTACATGGGGAGGAAGCTTATGAAGGAAGAGGAGGAGGAGAAGCCAGGGTCTTAATATCATCTTCAAGGGTGCAGACCTACCTTCCCCACACCATCTCTATTTCCTAGAAGTCCTACCATCTCCCAATAACACACATACTGGGGACCACACTTTACTATATGGACAGTGGGGGACATTTGAGATCAGAACTCTAAAATTCACTCATTGATTTTTAACATGTTCACACCTGAGATGGCTGCGACACAGCTTTCATACTCTCAGTATTTCAGGTTTTCACCCTATCAGAACTGTGAAGGCCATTCTAACATTCCATGCAATGCAGAAGTGTAGTCTGAGAAGCTGAAGCCAAATAGGAAGCAGCAGTCTGCACTCAAAGGATGTGCCAGCTAGCTCCAACTCAGCTGATGCTGGGAAGTTTTTCAGTCTACTTCATCAACGGCTCTTGCAGGTTGGGTGTTGCAATTTCCACACACACTTGTAAATTTAGCCATTGCTTCTTCCAGCTCCATCAGCTTTTACTTCATGTGTTTTGGAGTTTTCCATATTAGTCTTGAGTGAGAAGATGTTGGGAGGCAGAGGCAGGGGTCTCTGCAAGTTCCAGGTCAGCCAGGGCTGCATAGCTTGATCCTGTTTCAAAAAAAGCAAACAAGAGCAATAACAAAACTCTCCCTAAAGCCAAGTCACATCATCATGTTGAAAATTAATGTGTGTTGTTGGCAGCCTATCACACTGCTAACAGTGTGGCTCTATGTTGCGCCTTAAAGATGGCGCCGACTTCCTGAGATGGCTAGAGAACAACAACTAGCCACCTTTTCCACATGTAGCCACCTCTTCCGCACTAGGGCAAAACTGCGCATGACTACTGCTCTCTAAATTCACGCCTTTAACATGCAAATGAGGCATCGAGTCAGCGCACCTATCCAGAGCATGCACAAACCCTCTGGACTGCTATATAAGCAGTGCCTCTTCCCCATTTCGGGGTCCTTCTCACAAGAGAGCTGTACACAATAAAGTTTGCTGCAGAAGAATCCTGTTGTCCGCGTGAAGTTCTTGCCGGCGAGACTGCTGCGCGCGACAAGTGGTGCCGAAGACCCGGGCCCGGGAACTTGCCATCGCTGGCGCCGAGAGGACCCTTCGCTTTCGAAGAGGATTCAGAACTGCGCTCAGGAAGTATTTTTTAAGGTTAGTTCTGAGAGATATGCTTTTCTCTAACGATCTAGAGGGATTCCAAGCTTGCCTAATCATTTTATTGGCTGTTGTAATTGTCCTTGTAATGTTGTTTCTTGAACACAAAGGCTGCATCGCCCCTAGGATGGGTAATACACACTCCCTAGTTACCGCCCTTCAAGCGGTTTTAAGAGGAAGGCAGTTGAAGGTCTCTACTAAGACCCTTAATACCTTCGTTCAGGAAATAGATCGGTGTGCCCCTTGGTTTGTTTCCACGGGATCGCTTACTCTCCCTAGTTGGGACAAACTTAAGGGTGATTTGGACAGGGAACAACGTTCAGGTAAATTAAAAGCTGGCACCATTCCTATATGGAAGCTTGTCAGATCCTGTCTACAGGATCAAAACTGTCAAGAAGAAATTAGGGAAGGTCAGCAGGCCCTTGAGGACCTCCAGGAAAGCATGTCAGAAACAGAACGGGGTGAAAAGTTAAGTGCACATATAAAAAGGGAAGTCTCCAAAGATGCTAGCAATAAAAAAGAAAAGGGTAACAAGGATACTTTATACCCGTTTAAAGACTTGCAAGCTTTAACATTAACTGATTCAGAGTCTAATGAGGAACTGTCACCATCCGAGGAGGACGATTTAGAGGAGGAAGCGGCCCGGTATAAAAATGAACACTTTCAGTCTGCCCGGAGGCGGGACAGGTTAAAACTGAAAGTAAACGAGCCCCGCAGCTCACCCACCCTTGTGCCTTCTGCTCCTCCGCCTTATGCACCTGGGAAATGTTCCACCTCTTTTTGCTCCCCGGAGGTGCGGCATGCCATGAGACAGATGTTCCCAGTCATTGAGACTGATGATGGTGGTCGGGGCCACCGTGCCGTAGAGCACAAACAAGTTAAAGAGTTAGCGGAGTCTGTCCGCGCTTATGGGGTTAATGCCAATTTTACTGTATCACAAGTAGAACGCCTGGCCAGTATTGCCATGACACCAACAGACTGGCAGTATGTTGCAAAAGCTTGCCTCCTAACAATGGGGCAATATCTGGAATGGAAAGCACTCTGGCATGATGCCTGCCAGGCACAAGCCCGCTCTAATGCTACAGCTGGAGGCGAGGCGGCCCGATGGACATTTGAAATGCTTACCGGTCAGGGAGAGCACGCCGCTGATCAGACCAACTTCCCCCTTGCTGTTTACACCCAAATAGCTACTGCAGCGCTGCGTGCCTGGAAAGCACTGACTAACAAAGGGGAAGTCTCGGGCAATTTAACAAAGATAATTCAAGGCCCGAATGAGCCCTTTTCTGATTTTGTCGCCAGACTGCTGGAAGCTGCGGGAAGAATCCTTGGAGATCAGGAACAAGCAATGCCCCTTATAGAACAGCTTATTTTTGAACAATGTACTAAAGAATGCAGAGCAGCCATCATCCCCCGTAGGACAAAAGGTCTACAATCATGGTTAAGGACATGCAGGGAGATAGGAGGGCCCCTCACCAATGCTGGACTAGCTGCAGCCATTTTACAGGGACAGAAACAAGCTAGACCCACCAAATTTGGCCCTGTCTGCTTCCAATGTGGGAAGCCAGGCCATTTGAAAAAGGAATGTACCTCCCAAGGCAACATAAGGGTACCTGGACTTTGCCCTAGATGTAAGAAAGGTAAACACTGGGCAAATGAATGCCGCTCAATAAAAGATATCAAAGGGCGCCCTCTTGAGGATCCAAAAAACGAGATGCGGGGCCCTCGTCTCCAGGGCCCTCGAACATATGGGGACCACCACACTCGCATTCATTGGACACAATCGCCTGTGAACACCCACGGAGAGCCACCTCGGGCTCCGCAGGACTGGACCTCCGTTCCACCGCCAGAATAGTCCTAACCCCACAGATGGGAATATACCCTGTCCCCTCTGACTTTCATGGTCCGTTGCCACAAGACACCGTGGGCTTGATATTAGGTCGCTCTTCTATAACATTCAAAGGCCTCATAGTCCACCCTGGGGTTATTGATCAGGATTATACAGGCGAACTTAAAATCATGTGTTCCTCTCCCAGAGGTCTTTTTTCTATTTCATCTGGAGATCGTATTGCTCAGCTCCTTGTTCTCCCTAGTTGTCATAAATTATTCCCCTCCCATAAGAAAGACAGAGGGAATGAAGGGTTTGGTTCTACTGGTACCGATTCGGCTTATTTAATAGCTAGCCTTGATACCAGGCCTACATTACAATTAATGGTTGAAGGAAAAAGATTTGAAGGCCTCTTAGATACTGGAGCCGATAAGAGCATAATAGCTGCTCAATGGTGGCCAACTGCTTGGCCCGTGACTCAATCTGCACACTCTTTACAAGGATTGGGGTATGAGTCTTCACCCTCCATTAGTTCTAAGACCCTAATGTGGAGGGCACCAGAAGGACAACAGGGGAAATTTACCCCCTACGTCCTCCCGTTGCCTATTAATCTTTGGGGGAGAGATGTTATGAAACAATTAGGACTAAAACTTGTGAATGAATACTCTGCCCCTGCCCAAAACATAATGACAAAAATGGGATATCTCCCTGGAAAAGGCCTGGGAAAATTTAATCAAGGAATAGTTGAGCCAATATCTGCTAAACAAAAATTAGATAGACATGGCCTGGGTTTTTCCTAACGGCCATTGAGGGCTTACTGCCCATACCTTGGCTTACAGAGGAGGCGGTATGGGTTCCTCAATGGCCTTTGTCCTCTGAAAAACTTGCCGCAGCCCATCAACTGGTACAAGAACAGTTAGAGCTTGAACATATAGAGCCTTCCAATTCTCCTTGGAACACCCCAATTTTTGTTATAAAAAAGAGATCAGGAAAATGGAGACTGCTTCATGATCTCCGTGCAATTAATGCCCAAATGAAAATTTTTGGCCCTCTTCAGCACGGGCTTCCCCTCCCGTCAGCTCTTCCAAGTGATTGGCAAACACTTATAGTTGATATCAAAGATTGTTTCTTTTCCATCCCTTTATGTCCTCAGGACAGAGAAAGATTTGCATTTACCCTGCCCACCATTAATCATATGGGACCGGACAAGCGATACCAGTGGAAGGTCCTACCCCAGGGCATGGCTAATAGCCCCACTATGTGCCAGTTGTTTGTTCAACAAGCCCTTGAACCAGTCCAAGAACAATTTCATTCTCTAATAATCATCCATTACATGGATGATATTCTCCTATGTGGTAAAAATCAAGCAGAAGTTTATGATGCATTCGATGTCCTGGTCAAATCACTAAGAAACCATGGACTCGTAATTGCCCCGGAAAAGGTCCAAAGTACCCAAGTGGGACAATTTCTAGGAACTATTATCTGTCCAAAATTCATAAAACCCCAAAAAATTGAAATTCGAAGAGATCATCTTCATACACTTAATGATTTTCAGAAATTGATGGGAGACATTAATTGGTTGCGCCCCTTTCTTAAATTATCAACAACCGAATTGAAACCACTGTTTGATATCCTGGAGGGGGACTCACATCTTACATCACCCCGCACCATGACCCCAGAAGCTTTGACCACCCTAAAAAGGGTAGAACAAGTACTAAGTGAAGCTCAATTACTCAGAATAGTACAATCCCAGCCTTTTCATTTATGTGTGTTACAGACTGCTAAATTACCCACCGCAGTCCTATGGCAACACGGCCCACTCCTATGGATCCACCCTAATGCATCTCCAGCCAAAACCATTGAATGGTATCCTGCCGCAGTAGCTAAACTGGCTCTAAAAGGACTTAAAGCGGCGGTTACTCACTTTGGCTCACAGCCTCAAAAACTCATTACCCCCTACACCACAGAACAACTTCAGGTACTGGCAGCAACAAATGACTATTGGGCTATTCTTGTTACAGCCTTTCAGGGACAGTTTGATAACCATTATCCCAAACACCCGATATTAAACTTCGCTCAAAGCCAGCCCTTAATCTTCCCCCGGGTTACTAGGACCCAACCAATACCTGAGGGAGCTGTAGTCTACACTGATGGTTCTAAGAGTGGAACAGGAGCGTATGTGCATGAAGGAAAAACTACCACTATACAATTTGATCACACCTCTCCACAATTAACAGAATGTCAAGTAGTATTGGAAGTATTAAAAAATTTTCCTGGGCCTCTTAATATTGTCTCAGACTCTAGTTATGTGGTAAATGCTGTCAACTCCCTAGAAACCGTGGGAATGATTAAAATGTCCAGCACAGTTGCCTCTATTTTCCAGGAAATTCAAAATGAACTTTTGTCTCGATCCTCTCCTATATATATTACACACATTCGAGCTCATTCAGGACTACCAGGCCCCATGGCAAAGGGCAACCAACAAGCCGACCGTGCCACTAGGATTGGCGCCTTTGTTATAATCAGCCCCCTGGAGGCGGCTGCCAAATTCCATTCTCAATTTCATGTGACATCTGAAACTTTGCGAAGACGCTTCTCATTAACTCGCAGTGAAGCTCGCAACATTGTCCTACAATGCCATAATTGTGCTGAGTTTTTGCCTACCCCCCATGTGGGTATCAATCCGCGAGGATTACGCCCTCTCCAAATTTGGCAGATGGATGTGACACACGTCACCTCCTTTGGTAGATTAAAGTACCTACATGTCTCTGTAGACACATGTTCTGGCATTATTTTTGCTAGCCCCCTCTCTGGGGAGAAAACAACACAGGTCATTCAACATTGCTTGGAAGCCTGGAGTGCTTGGGGCCTACCACAAATACTAAAAACAGACAATGGCCCGGCATATACAGCAACCAAATTCAAACAGTTTTGTCAGCAGATGGGAGTTACCCACATCACTGGATTACCCTATAATCCACAAGGACAAGGTATTGTGGAACGTGCACATCACACCCTCAAAACTTATATTATTAAACAAAAAGAGGGATTGGAGAACGTTCCCCTGACACCAAAAACAATTGTCTCAGTGACATTATTTACTCTAAATTTTTTAAATTTGGATGCTCAAGGCCGCTCTGCAGCCGAGCGTCACAATTCCTGGCCCACAACACAAAAGGAATTAGTAAAATGGAAAGATGTCATATCTGGAAAGTGGAAAGGCCCGGATCCTATTTTAATAAGATCCAGGGGAGCTATTTGTGTTTTTCCACAGGAAGAAGAAAATCCAATTTGGGTGCCTGAGCGATTAACAAGAAAAATAAAAGAACATGAAAAGACCAGTGATCCAGTTGCTGGTGATTCTCATGATCAGCCTCTGGATGACTCAGGCGGAGCCACGATGGGGGATCCTGTCAGTGTTCCCAAGACCAATGCCAATTCGTCATGATAGTAACTGGAGTGGTGAATTTGACAGCTTGATGAACCAGCTTCGTATGGCCATCGTTACTGTGAATTCTACCAGAATGGACACCTCCCTTGCTGAAGGACTGGCTTCCTGGATTTCCACCGCTGTTTCACACTTCAAAGAATGGGCTGGGGTGGCGGGATTTGGCTTACTCTTAGGTGGAGGGATTCTACTTATGCTCTGGATAATGTGTAGGCTCCGTGCCCAACATCGGCGCGATAAGGTGGTCATTGCACAGGCCCTTGCAGCTTTGGAAGCAGGTTCCTCCGCTAACATCTGGCTTAGTATACTGGAGAAGTAGTCAATGATGGGTAAGACCTACTGCATGTATTTCCAACCTAAGACAGGGGGCAAATCAGCACTCATAACGGTGGAAGCTCGTAGGACGCTTCGCAGTTTTTACCGCTGAGGCTGTCATCGGTGGGGGTTCATGGGACGCTATGGACCCTAACCGGTTGACGAGCTGTTTGTTATCCCAATGACGGGTAAGGTATACCTCTGCAGTGGCAACCTAAGATAGACATTCTCCCAGCCATATAATAGAAAAGGGGGAACTGTTGGCAGCCTGTCACACTGCTAACAATGTGGCTCTACGTCGCGCCTTAAAGATGGCGCCGACTTCCTGAGATGGCTAGAGAACAACAACTAGCCACCTTTTCTGCATGTAGCCACCTCTTCCACACTAGGGCAAAACTGCGCATGACTACTGCTCTGTAAATTCGCGCCTTTAACATGAAAATGAGGCATCGAGTCAGCGCACCTATCCAGAGCATGCACAAACCCTCTGGACTGCTATATAAGCAGTGCCTCTTCCCCATTTCGGGGTCCTTCTCACAAGAGAGCTGTACACAATAAAGTTTGCTGCAGAAGAATCCTGTTGTCCGCGTGAAGTTCTTGCTGGTGAGACTGCTGCGCGCGACAGTGTGTGTTTGCATATGTGTGTGTGTATCCATTTAGATAATAGTAGAAATCATTCATGAGACAATGGAAGATATGTGACCTTCCACCATTTCCATCAGTAAGAGGGAAGACTTTTATCCACGATCTAAACATACAACTATGAATCCATAATGTTTAGGAAAGACATAAATTTGGTGAACTTCCTACTGTGCATTATCTTTACAAGTAAGAAAGGAGGAGAAATGAGAAAGCACATTTATTTCACAAAATGAAAACTTACCAAGATAAACCAGAAATGAGAACAAAATAGCCACTAATGGGGAGCACGAGGAGATGGAAGGGGAGTTTTCTGAATCATGGCTTTTCATTACTTTTATTTAAACATACTATTTACTTTATTATTTATATGTGTAGAAGTGTTTTGTTTCCCATGCACTGGCATGTGCAATGCCTACAGAGGTCAGAAGAGGGTGCCAGATCCCCCTGGAACTGGAGTTAGGGTGGTCATTAGCCACCATGTGGATGCTGGGAACTGAGCCTAGGTTCTTTGCAAGAGCAGCCAGTGCTCTCAATTACTAAGCCATCTCTCCAGCCCCTTTTTTAAATATTTTCATTGTAGGCCAACCGTGGTGGGACAGGTCTGTAATCCCACCACGTGAGAGGCTGAGACAAATGGATCATGAGTGGGAAGTCAGCATGGGCTACACAGTAAGACCTCATGCAAAGTGAAATGCTGAATTGTGGTAAAGCATACATGGCAAGTTTACCATTTTATGTTTAGTGTACATCTCAGAATGGTGAGTACGTTCATATTGTTGGGTATCCAATCTTCCAAATCCTTTTCATTTTACAAAAGGCAAAGATTATATCCATTAAGCAACTCTTCCCATTTTTTCCTTTCTGCCAGCCCCTGGGAATCATTGTTCTGCTTTCTCTGTATGAAACTATTTGAGGTATCTCATGTGAATGGAATGATGCATTTTCCTTTTATTTATGTATTTTTTTGTTGTTGTTTTCGAGACAGGGTCTCCCTGTAGCCCCAGGTGTCCTGGAACTCACTCTGTAGACCAGGCTGGCCTTGAACTCACAAAGATTCACCTGCCTCTGCCTCCCAAATGCTAGGATTAAAGGCGTGTGCCACCACGCCCGGCGATGCATTTTCCTTTTCATGACTGCCTTACTTTTCTTAACACAAAGCCCTTAATGTGTTTTACAGTGCATGCCAGAATTTCTTTCTTTTCTTTGTAAGGCTGGACAGATACTCTGACATATTGTAAATGGCACACTTCCTTGATGTGACATGTCAATGGATACTTGGATTGCCGCTACCTTTTGGTTAACGTGAACAACACTGCTTGAACATGGGTAGGGAACTTGCTCTGTAGACCAGGCTGGCCTTGAACTCACAGAGATCCTCCCTGCCTCTGCCTCCCGAGTGCTGAGATTTAAAGCCATGTACCTTCATGCCCAGATCATTTCTTTTCAGTATATAATTCAGAGGCTTTTGGTTTTAACGCTTTAAAAACATAAAATTGATGCCGGGCATGGTAGGCACACCTTTAATCCCAGCACTCAGGAGATAGGTGGATCTCTGTGAGTTCAAAGACAGCCTGGTGTACAGAGTGAGTTCTAGGCCAGCTGGGGCTATGGGGAAACCTTGTCTCAACACACACACACACACACACACACACACACACACACACACACAATTGAAATCAAGCCCCTAAATTGAAAACACAGAAGTCTATCAAACTAGTATTATAACTACACAGAAGGAAAAAAAAATATTTCAAGCTCTGTACAGGATAACAAAGGGTGATCAAGCTCAAGATGGAAGAGTAAGTCATCAGAGGATTATAAAACCATTAAGTGAAGAGATGTTGTACTTCTTTATATATTAATGACATCTGACTATAGCCACACATATTTATTAATAACCTCAAAAGTCATGATCCTTAGGAAGGAGAGAGCTCATTGTTGCCACCATAAGCAATGATCTCACTTAGATCAGAAACATACCTAATATGTTCCCAAGGAGCATCACCTGTAAGATATTCCTGCCAAAAATGTTTAGCCGAAATCTCTTTGAAACCTTAAAGTCCCAGTGTACAGGAGGCTAGAAGTAAATGATTTTAAGAGTAACCAACCAAGTACTTATGGGACGTAGTGAAACATTCCACAAGAACTTCTTGCCATTTTCCAAATGTCACTGTCATTTTTAAAAAAAGGGAGATGGGTGAGGGTAAAGGAGAATAAAAGAGACTAAAGTGACAGTAGAATCAAAAGCAGTGCATGCTTTGATTTGACTGCATATCCTTGTGTTTCAGTGTTGTGGATTGAACCCAGGCTGGTGTACAGGCTAGGCTAATACTCTACCGCTGACTGAGATCTCCAGCCCAAGTGTGTCCTTTTCCATGTGTTCTCCCTCTGTGGCTGGGGTTATAGTTCAGTGGTGTTAAATGATATCATTTACAGCTGGCTGGCTGTCAGATAGGGATGTAGCTCAGTTGACAGAGTGCTTGCCTAGCATGGAGGAAGCCCTGGGTTTGAAAGGGAGAGCTAGGCATGGTGGTGCATGCCTGTAATTCCAACATTAGGGAGGAGGAGGAAGGGCGATCAAATGTTCAAGGTCATCACTGACTACATGGAAAGTTTGAGGTCAACTGGAAATACATGAGGCAATAAAAGGAGCTAGTTCTGTGTATAAATTTTGTCTGAGTTTTACACCATAATTACAAGCTTGCTGGTAACTCCTCTTTTCCTAGGAAAGAAATAAAAATTATAATGAGCATATTATATAATAATTCTGGCTATGAATCCATGAACACTTGTTTAAAAGAAGATACAGGCAATTCCCAGGATTGTTTAACATTTATTTTTGAAAGTGTTCTAGGCTGGGGGAATAGCGCAGCGGTTAAAGGCTGAGGATAAGAATCCTGAAAAAAAAAAAAAAAATGTTCTGCTCATCCTGAATCTTAAGAACCTTTGACCAAAGTATATGAGAAAGTTTTGTGTTCTAAAAGACAATTCCCCTTCATCTAAGCACTAGAAGAGTGAAAAGCTTTAGTTCTAATGAAAGATTTTTCTTTAACTATAAAAGACAGCTAAGCAGTGCAGAATAACACCTAGACAGCTAAGCAGTGCAGAATGACACTTAGACTACTCAGCAGTGCAGAGTGACACCTAGATAGCTAAGCAGTGCAGAATGACACCTAGAAGGTGACTCTTGATTGCTGTGTCTCTAGTCCAGTTGCCGCAAATAAAGTACTTTACAACTTTTTAGCCAGGCATGGTGGCACACACCTTTAATAACTGTTCTCTGGAGGTAGAGACAGGTGGAGCTCTCTGAGTTTGAGGCAAGCCTGTTCTACAAATTGAGATCCAAGCCGGCCAGGAGTGAGAACTTGTCTCAAAAAAAAAAAAAAAAATCTGACAACAGAAGCTCAGAACTCTCTCACAATATTTTGAGAGTGATTGCAGTTTCTCCTCTTTGCTATGTGTCACATCCTGCAAATTGTTGCTAGAAGTCTAGGCATAGGCACAAATCTAGTCTTTTAATAATTTACCTTCTCACTGCTGTCTATAGAAAGTTGGGACTATTTCAGTCAGAAAATGTACACAACGATGGATATCAGTAACGGCAGCTCTGCAGTTTTTGTTTGTTTGTTTGTTTGTTTTTTGAGGCTGGGTCTCTCTGTAAGCCCCAGCTGTCCTGGAACTTGCTCTGTAGACCAGGCTGGCCTTGAACTCACAAAGATCCCCTGCCTCCAGAGTGCTAGGATTAAAGGCATGCACCACCAGGCCCTGCTACAGTTTTCAACTCCATAAACAACTTCCCTCTCTCCCTCCCTCCCTCCCTCCTTCCTTCCTTCCCTCTCTCTCTCCCTCCCTCCTTCTCTCCTTTCCTCCCTCCCTCCCTCCCTCCTACATCCCTTTCCTCCTTTTCTTCTCCATACTCCATCACCTCTCCTTTTTGAGGTTGGCTTTCACTAGGGGGCTCAACTGGCCTGGAAACTTGCCATGTAGCCCAGGGTAGCCTTCCCAGTGCTGGGGCTGCAGGCACGTGCCTCCGTGCTCACCTTAGCTTCTTAATGCTGTGTGAGGTGTACAATTCCACATCTACTCCAGAATGTGCATAAAATCTGACTCGCAGAGTCTCTCTAACCTCCCTTCCCAAACCACATTGGTTCTCTGTGAGACTTTAAAACCCTGTGGCACACGCCTTTAATCCTAGCACTTGGGAGGCAGAGGCAGGCGAGATCTTTGTGAGTTCAAGGCTAGCCTGGTCTACAGAGTGAGTTCCAGAATAGCTGGGATACAGGGAGACCCTGTCTCAAAAAAAGACAAATAAAAACCCCTTTACGTGGTCTCTCTTGGGGTGCTTTCAATCCATGTTATGTCAATCCTGAGTTCAGAACTCAAAAAAACTGATCCTGGAATCTCATATACTAGGCAGGTCTACAATGCAGAAATTGTTTTTGACAGACACAGATGGAGTGAAACGTTCTCAGCCAGTCTACTCCAGGCATTCTGTGGCACTGGCTTTAATTTTAAGCCATTATTAGATACATGATTATTGTTATTCCTTTTAAATTATTTTTTATTTTTTAAAAATACTTTATTCAGGGGGCCCTGGTTCGGTTCCCAGTACCTACATGGTGGCTAACTGTCCATAACTCCAGTTCCAGGGTATCCAATGTACTCTCTGATCCCCGTGGGCATTGTAGGTCGTGGATGCACTCACACACATGCAGGGAATACACTCATACACAGAAAATTAAAAATTTATAAATAAATAAAATATTATTAAAAATGTTTTAAAATAAGTAATGGCTCAGTGGTTAAGAGCATTGGCTGCTGTTGTAGAGGACCCATCATGGCATGCAATTTGTCTTCTGACCTCCGTAGAGGTCAGAAGAGGGCACTGGAGACCCTGGAACTGGAGTTATGGACAGTTGTTAGTTGCAATGTGGATGCTGGGAATCAAATCCAGGCCAGGTCCTCTGCACGAGCAGTTAGTGCTCTTAACTGCTGAGCCATCTCTCTGGCCAGATTTTTAAAAATTTTTATGGGTATGAGTATATTGCCTGCATGTGTGTAGGTTCATTCCTGTCATGCCATGCCTGTAGAAGTCACAAGAGGGCATCAGATTCCCCTGGAACTGGGGTTAAGGATGGTTGTTAGCCTCCATGTGGGTGTAGGGAATCAACCAGGGGTCCTTCCTCTGCAAGAGCAGCCAGTGCTCTTAACCACTGAGCCATTTCTCCAGCCCCTGTTCTTTATAATTTTTATGATTTTGACTATAAAAAGCACCATCTACTTGCAGACTCTCTTTAAAAAGCAAATTATACACCAAGTAACAAAAAAAAGTTTCTTTACATGTTTGGTTGAAACATCTCATTTTTCAGATTCTATCTCAAGAAAATAACAATAATAATAGTCAAAATACCTTTAGGGAGTGCCTATTACATACCACCTACCTTTCATAGTAACTATAAACCAATACCTTTCAGGATAAATGATCAGAACCATTTAACTTATGGTAGAAAAATAATTAAAATAGAAGAAAGAAACCAAGTAGCCAACAATGTGGGCTCATTACTGTAGACGATGGAATATTATCTATAGAGAATGCAGCAGAATATAGCAGATGGCTCCACAGATTTCCTGTCCTTGTTGAAACATAACCTCAAGCTTAGTATATTAAAACAATTCAATTTCTTATCTTACTGTTCTTCACATTGGAAACCTGACATTGGTCTTGTTGAGCTGAAATACAAATCAAATGGAGCCAAGACAGGGTACATTTTTTCCTTTTTCTAGTTCCTCACATTCCTTGGTTCCTGGCTTCCTTCCATCATCTTGATTCGTCTGCCCACACCTGGGAAGTTTTGCTGTTTTAAAGGATCCATATGATTTGATAATCCAGGATACTCTCCCCATCTCTGTGTCTACAACTTAATCACACTTGTATGCTCCCTTTTGCTGTATAAGGTAACCTATACAGATACTAGGATTGGGGACAAAAACATCTTTGGAGAACAATTATTCTGCCTACTGTAATTGCTACAGTGACTATGAATATTATATTATATAAACCAACAAAGTATTTATTATATACTTTGAGGCAGAAAAATTACAACCTTCTATGAAGGTTTATGAGGCAAATAACACAATTAAATTAAAACCAGTGCAAATATATCAAATGCTAAGGTAATTTCTTAGATTGAGAAGATTTTAGCAATATTATGTGGTAATATAAGTCAAAATGGTAATATTAGTCAAAATAAGGCTGGTTGTGTCTATATTAATTTCCGACCAAGCAGACACTGGAACAAAGAAAATTATCAGGGAGAAAGAGAGGCATTATGTAATGATAAAGAAATCAGTTCCCCAGGAGACAGCAATCCTTAATATGTATGCTGTTAACACATGAGACAAAAACTGACAAAGCAGCTAGGAGAAATAGCCAGATACACTATGTGAGCCAGAAGCTACAATAACCCTTAGCTATAATGGACAGATTCAGGAGGCAGCACACTGATAGGGATATAGGTGGCCTCAATAGTAACATTATCTGGCTGAATATCATGGATAACCATAGAGAACTTAATTCAACAACAGCAGAGCAGACATTCTTTAAACCTTATGTGGGGCATTCACCAAGACACACTTCATTTGAGGCCACAAAATGCACCTTAACAGGTTTAAAAATTTTAATTCATAATGCATATGCTCTCAGAAAACAATGAAATTAAATTAGAAATCATTAACGGAAGATAGCTAGAATATCCCCCAAATACCTGGAGATTGTGAAATTAACAGCATACTTCTAAGAAAACACGTGGATCAAAGACAGAAAAATTAAAGACAAATTAAAACATAACATTTGAGAGATCAGCTGGGCATGGTGGTGCATGCCTTTAGTCCCAGCACTTGGGAATTGGAAACAAGCAGATCTCTGTGAGATCAAGGTGAGCCTGGGCTATATATCAAGTTCTGGGCCATCTGGGACTACAGGGAGACCCTGTGTCAAATAGACAAAAACAATTGTGGGATGCAGTGGAATATTGTTAGAAGGACATTTATAACACTGAATGTGGGCATTTGGAAATAAGAAAGATATAAGGTTAGAACAGTCAATGTTTTTAGCCACCAGCCTGGTATTAAATGTTTGGTAGAATTCAGTGGTGGATCCATTTGGGCCTGGATGTTTTTGGTTGGGAGACACTTTACTAATGCTTCATTGCTTGTTATATATCTGTTGAAATTATTCATCTTCTCTTGGCTTAATTTTATAGGTTATATGTATCTATAAATTCATCTGTTTCTTAGCACTCAGGAGGCAGAGGCAGGTGGATCTCTGGGAGTTCAAGGCCAGCCTGGTCTACATAGTGAGTTTCAGGACAACTGGGGCTACAGGGAAACTCTGTCTCAAAAAGATCCCCCCAAAATTCATTCATCAATTTCTTTTAGTTTTGTCTAATTTAGTGGAATGTATTCCATTACATCAACAGTCTAGGAAACATAATAAGACAGTCATATCGATAAGTGAAGAAGGAAACATTTGGGAAAATCCAACACATATTTATTATTTCAAAACCCCTCAGGAAATTAGGAAGAAGAACTAAAATGGAAAGATACAGCATTCCATGTTCATGAAAAGGAGTTTTGATATTTTTTTTTGAGACAAGGTCTCCTTGTAGCCATAGCTGACCTGGAACTTGCTATGGAGACCAAGCTGGCCTCAGCCTACAGAGGCTGCCTGCCTCTGCCTCCCTTCCTGAGTGCTGGGATTAAAGGTGTGTACCACCTTTAAGTCTTGATATGTTTAAGATGTCAGTTCTTTCCAATTTGATTCATATATTTAACACAATTGCAGCCAAAATCCCAGCAGGTTGTTTGTAGATTATTGACAAACCTACTCTAAAGATGATATAGAGAAACAAAAGATCCAGAATAGGCAGCATAATGATCAAGACACTGACAGAAGTATAAGCAAATGGATCAATGAAACAAAGTAGAAAACCCAGGAACACACCTACACAAATATGATCAGGAGCTCTTTGACAGAGGAACACAGGTACTACAGAAAAGAAAGTCTTTTCATCAAATGGTTCTGGAACAACTGTATAACACACATACACACACACACACACACACACACACACACTCACACACACACACCAAACAAAATCCTCACAATGAATCATAGATATCAATAGCAAATTCAAAACTCTAAAAGTTCTGAAAATGGAAGATTTATTTAATTTGATACATTCTTATACTGCATTTTCATTAGTTGAGCTTTTAAATTTTTATTTATAGACCACATAGAAATAGTTCTGGCCAGCTATGGTGGTGCATGCATTTAGTCTCAGCACTTGGGAGGCAGAGGCAGGGGGATCTCTGTGAGTTCAAGGCCAGCCTGGTCTATAGAGCGAGTTCCAGACCAGCTGGGGCTACAGAGAGACCCTATCTCAAAAAAACAAACAAAAAATTCTGAGCATATCAAGTGTCATTTCTTTTTTTTAATTTTCTTATTTTTGTATGTGTATGAATGTACAGTCTGCATGTAGGTTTGTGCACCCGTGTCGTGCAATGCCGCGGAGGTCTGAAGAGGGTGTCAGATTCCCCTGGAACTGGAGTCAAAGACAGTTTTCAGCTGCCAAGTGGGTGCTGGGGATCGAACCCCGGTCCTCTGCAAGAGCAGTCGGCGCTCTTAACCGCTAGGCTATCTCTCCAGCCCATCAAGTGTCATTTCTTTTTTTTTTTTAATTTTATTTTATTTATTTATGTGTATGAATGTACTGTTTGCGTGTAGGTCTGCGCACCCGTGTCGTGCAATGCCGCGGAGGTCAGAAGAGGGTCTCGGATTCCCCTGGAACTGGAGTTCTCCTGGAATTGGAGTTACAGACGGTTCTTAGCCACCATGTAGGTGGTGGGGATCGAACCCAGGTCCTCTTCAAGAGCGGTCAGCGCTCTTAACCGCTAGGCCATCTCTCCAGCCCCTCAAGTGTCATTTCTTAAGAGTAACTGTGAAAACATACATGCATGTATATATTTAAACAAGGTGCTATGTGTTGGATGGACCTTTTGGTTTTCCAACTCTTAGTTTTGATTTATATATTGCTCCAGTAGAGCCACAATATATATATCTGCTGCAAATTGGAAAGAATTTAGTAGATTGATTTTCTTTGGGGACACAGATGATGATGAATTGGAGTTAGGTGGTGCGGGTGGTATCATACTGACCTGTAACTAAGTCTGAATCTTTGTACATGGAAAGATTTTTACTTTCTTTAGGAATGGTGTCAGACAGGGGGTTAGAATATGACATAAAAAAGAATCAGGATATAGCTAGACACAGGGTAGGCCTTAATTTTGGAAAGAAGCTCGTGACATTACGTTTGAAGTATAAAGTATTATGTATACATTTTTTGTCAATTTGAAAAATACTTCTACTGTATTACTGATGAATATTTTCTTTATACTAAGGGACAGTTATTTTAAGACCATAAATTTTTTTAAAAAACACTTATTCTATGTTTCTGCAGAGGATAAATTGGTGACTTGCCAAAGAGAAGCAATTCGGTGCATTTGCTTTTTTACTTCCTGTTACTTATCTGCAGATATTAAGAATGTATGCATTGTATAAAATGCTTGTTTTATATCTTTGAGTTTTTTAATTAAAGACATTAAAAAAATAAAAAAAGATCTGAAAATGACAGAGGAGAAAACTTGCATGACCTTGTGTTTAGCAACAACATTTAGTTATAATAGCAAAGATGCAGTCCATGAAAGAAATAACTGATAAGGTGAAGTTTATTAAAATTAGGAACTTTTGCTCCATAAAGAATGCTATCAAAAGAATAAGAAGGCAATCCACAGGCTGATAGAAAGTATTTGTATAAGACATACATTATATATAAAAAACCTTTTCAAAATTTACAAAGAAATTTAAAACTTAACCAAATAATAAACTCAATTTAAAATATTTATTTTTAATTGTATGTGTATGGATGCTTTGCCTGCATGTGTGTAAGTGTAGCTGTGTCATGCAATGCCCTTGCAGGTCAGAAGGGGGGGTGGGATCCCCTGGAACTGGAGTTCTGGATGGTTGTTTGCCACCATGTGGGTGCTGGGAACTGAACCCTGGTCCTCTGCATGAGCTCTTCTTAACTGCTGAGCCATCTCTCCAGCCCCATGAACTCAATTTAAAGATGGCCAAGTGTCTTGAACAGATATTTTTACCAGAGAAGATACACAGATGTTAAATAAAGATATAAAAAATCTCAACATCATATGTCATACAGAAATTAAACTTTATTTTTTTTTAATTTTTATTGATGGTTTGCGCATTTCGTACATCATTTTCCAATTCAGATCAGGCATATTTCCCTTTCCCTTCTCCCCCACCCCCACCCCATCCCAGATCATGTATTCTGCCATAACTGTCCTGCATCTTTCAGGTTTTTTTTTTTTTCATTTTTTAGCTATAAGTGATAATCCATGAGTATAAGCATCCTTCGTGCAAAACCAATCTACAGACTGTTGTGCCCAAACCCCCACAGTCCCACCATTCAGTGGGGGGGGGTAACAGGTTGTTTGTTCAATCAAGTTGATCAAATGAGTGTCCAGACTACATCGCTGTAGTTTCACCGTTCACCCCAATCGCAGCCTTTACATTCTACCACGCCCCCTCTTCCGCAGATTGTTCCCTAGGCTTAGAAAAGGGGCACAGGTGGATGAGAAGTAAAACTGTCCTCTCTCTCTGGAGCTGTTGACTTGGATTCTGGTCAATTCTGGCTGTTTCCTTTCATGGGCTGACAGTTTGTTCAGGAGTAACCTTTCGATCCTACTAATGAAGCACAAGCAATTAGATATATAGGTATTTAAGCAGCACTAACAGTTAATGAGATACCACTGAACCCTTATTAAAATGGCCCAAATCCAGAATACTGATACTATCAAGTGCTGGGAAGAACACAAAGCAACAGGGACCAGGAATCCAAAACACTATGTTGGAAAACTTTTTGGCAATTTCTTTCAAAACCAACATACTTTATGTGTGTGTGTGTGTGTGTGTGTGTGTGTGTGTGTGTGTGAGAGAGAGAGAGAGAGAGAGAAAGAGAGAGAGAGAGAGCAAGTGGAGGTCATATGATGTTAGCTATTTTACTCAACAGTTCTCAACCTTATTTTTTTCAGATGCTGACTCTCACTGAATGCAGAGATCACTGATTAGCTAAACTGACTGGTGAATGAGCTCCAGGCAGGCACCTCTCTCCACCCTTCCAGACGAGGGCAGCCCAGCTTTCATGTGGGATGCTAGGATGTAAACTCAGATTCTCATACATATGAAGCAGGCACTTTACTGACTCATGCATGTCCCCAGCTATAAACCATACTCTTATCATGTGATCTAGTAATCATATTCCTTGATATTTATTAAATGAGTTGAGAACATATAGCCATACAAAAAGCTTAGAGATGTTCATATCATTTCTAATTGCCAAAACTTGGAAGTAACCAAGATGTCCTTTAGTAAGTGAATGGATAAATAAGCTTTGGTCCATACAAATAATAGAATATTATATTCAGCATTAAAATCAATGCGAAAAAGCTTGGGGGGGGGACTTATCCATCTAATGCTAAGCAAGAGAAGGCAATCTGAAAACAGCCACACATGTTTGGTTCCAACCCTATGATAATCTGGACAAGATGAAACCAAGGAGACAGTTAAAAGGTCAATGATTACCTAACATTGAAAGTGCAGGGAGGGCTGGATAGGGAAAAGAAGATTTTTTTTTTTAGGTCAGCAAAATTACTCTGTATTATCCTCTAATGGTGGACATGTGTCATAGTATATTTGCCAAAACCATAGACTATACAACATAAAGGGGAGCTCTGCGTACACATGGACTTTGAGGGTAAAGATGATGATGTAGGTTCCTTGATCATCACAAATGCATGTTTCTTGTACAGGGTTTTGTATGTGAATGGGCAAAAGGGCTCTCTCTGCTTTCTGCTCAATTTTGCTATGAACTTTTGTGCCCAAGATAGTTTTTTTAAAAGACTATGCACCTGGCATTTATTTATTTATTATTTTTTATGTGTATGAATACACTGTCTGCATGTAGGTTGGTGCACCCATGTCGTGCAATGCCGTGGAGGTCAGAAGAGGTCGTCAGATTCCCCTGAAACTGGAGTCAAAGACGGTTCTTAGCCGATATGTGGGTGGTGGGAATTGAACCCGGGTCCTCCACAAGAGCAGTCAGTGCTCTTAACTGGTGAGCCATCTCTTCAGCCCCCTAAAGTAGTTTTTTATTTAAAAATAAAATTCAAATCCTTCTTTCAACCAATTACTAATTCCATGACATTAGCAGAGACTTCTTGAGATGTTCATTTCCTCTTCTGTAAAGTAGAGGAAAGCAATGGGGTGATGTAATGAAAAGTTTGATAATCCAGATGAAATGCTTAGAGCAGAGGCTAAGCACAGGCAGCTTAGCCTGGTGGCAGCAGTAGTAGCAATAGTTGTAGTTGTTATGTTGCCTTCCAGTTCCCATGCTTGGTGATCTCATTGTCTTTCAGAGTCTGGTGCTTTTGCTTGTTAGCAAAGCAGGCTTGTAATGTTTATAATTTACTTAATACCCTTCCTCCCAGTAGAACTCAAAAGACCTAAGTCGAAGGTAAATGTGAGCTATGTCATGGGCTTGGAAAACTGATATGTACCTTGAAAAATTCCTTTCACATGAAATATTCATGCTGTTTTTCTTTTTCACAAAGCAAATCTGCCTCAGGGCTTCAGGTGTTTCTACTGTTCCATTTACCAGGTATTTGCAAACTTCAGTGGGCTAAAAATTGAGATCAATTTTTAGAAGCATATGGTCTTCTATTCACTGATTGGGTGAAGTTGGATTATTCACATTGCCTAGAAATGTGGAGCCTTGTTCTCTGTTGTATGGCTGTAAGCCACAACACAACCACAGCAGCACACAGCACTTAGAACCTCATATGGACAAGGCCATTCTACATCACAGATGATCTTCATGGCCTTTTGACAACAGGTGACTTTCAAGTGTTGTTAAGATGGAGAATTTGAATTAATAAAAAAAAAAAAAAGAAACTGCATACAAAATAAAGTGGGGTTGTAGGAGGCCAGCCCAAGGCCTCAGACGCCCAGGTGCTTTGTTTGTCTGGAGCAATTTGTTCTGTATGTCACACAAAAATGTGGCTTTCATTTCCATGTGACAAGTGTAATGGAGTGCTTTGTAAAAAAAAAAAAAAACTGCATTATTGATAGCACTGTCTAGTGTCTCATTGCCAACTCCTAGTTTATCGAACTTAGCACACTTGGTGCTAAGAGAAAAATTTAGCTTTTTTTTTTTTTTTAATTTAGCTTTTAAAAATGTAAATTTGGGAAAGCAGGCAGCTCTGAACTTGATAAAGTTTACTGACGTCCCAGCTCGAAGAGTTCAGGACATCAGAATTCAGAAAGAGTTGCGTTTTCTCACAGCCTCTGCCCCAAGCTCAGGCAGGTTAGAGTCCCTTCCCAGGAGGCAAGTAGAACCTCACATACTTGCAGGAGATTTTCCATGCAGTTCTAAGCATTCAGTAAAGGCTCAACTGACCTTGGCTGAACAGAGTCCAAGACTGTAACAATCCTAGCAGAAATCCACAGTTAGAAATCATGACGGCTTATACCCTGTTCTGGTTGTGATTACAAGGCACATCACCAGTTGAATCAAAAGAATCTTACTACTTTCTACTATCCAGAGTTCTGTGGGTTTTTTTCTCACTTCTATAGTTCTTGTCTTTGTAATCTCCTTTCATCTTCCTTCTTTTCCTGTAGGAATTCTATATTTTGTGCCTGAGTCTTATCATAGTCACTGACTGGTCACTAGATAGCAATAGTGTTGGGGATGGTACCCATGAGTGATGATTCGGAAGCTGAGGAGGCCTAAAGCTCCCACGACCTCCACTGACTACATGCAGTGTTACATAGATATATACCACTAGCAAATAAATTTCATAGCTTCAGTAAATAATATCCTTGAAGGCTTACTATAGATAAGATCATGGATAAGAGTTGGCCTGCTCACTAGACAACTTTTGTCTTAGATGCTGGACATGCGGTACTAGGGACCAGGCCTACGCTTGTCTTACGGAACTCAGAGGCTCGCACAATGAAATATCTAGGTTTCTACTAAGGAAAATTGCACTGCTGTCCATGAAATGGGGTATACAGTATCAAGTTTTGGGGAGATGTGATGGATGCACAATAATCATAATAAATCTATTCATATTAACTATCCAAAAGGCAGTTGCATATGTAGGTATGACTACCAAGAGGGAGAGGAAGCTTGAGAGGGTTAGAGGACCCTCAGCACAGATAGTAATCTGTAGCCAAGCAGAGAGGACAAGATGGCATGAACAGCCCAGAGGGGAAGGGGACATGAGAGCTTCAAACCAAATACAACGTTGTCATTTGAGGAGGGACACAGTGGAGAGAAAAGAAAGCTAGATGGGTGCAATGTCATGAAGGGCAAAGTGCTTTAAGGAGGACCAAGGACTTCCAAGAGACTTAAGGAAATGGAGTCTCTGAGGCTAGGATGGTAGGAGGAGCAGGGTGAGGAAGGAAGGTAGGACTACAAGGCGCACGTTTGTGGCCACTCGAGGGTAGTTTCTGTTGGATTTAAAGGCAAGAGAGAGCTGAGCTTGCTTACCAATGACAGGAAGGAGTCAGTACATAGGAAGACACAAAGTGGGAACAGGGAGAGGATCAAGTGGGCAGTGACAGGATGGTCTCTCCTCATTACGGACCTTATGCGGACAGGGGGCGGCCGGGGTGGGGGCAGCTCCACAGGTGATGTAACCAGAGCTGTTATGGCGCATCAAGGCCCAGGCACGGTGAGAACCTGCAGTTGCAGCACTGAGTACACTGAAAGTTCAATACCAGCCTGGGCTAAGTAGTGAGAGCCGCCCCCTCTTCAAAGTAAATAAATAAACTAGGGCTCAAATGTCGGATGTTGCTTAGTGTCAGAGCACTTGCCTCATGCACAAAGTGTTGAATCAATCTCCAGTGTGAAAGAAAGAGGCAGAGAGGGAGCAGGGAGAGAGAGAGAGAAAACCCAGAGAACAGGAGTAGTCTTTCAGAACAGTAAGCATGAAGGCTAGGGTGAAGTTCAAGGAAATGGACTATCCATCCTTTGTTAATAAAAACAAACTCTTGCTGGGCGTGGTGGCGCACGCCTTTAATCCTGGCACCTGGGAGGCAGAGGCAGGCGGATCTCTGTGAGTTCAAGGCCAGCCTGGTCTACAGAATGAGTTCCAGGACAGTTGGGGCTACAGGGAGAACCTGTCTTGAAAAGACCAAACAAACAAACAAACAAACAAACAAACAAACAAACAAAATCTTAACTACTTACATTTTAGGGGCTTTGCAGAAGACCAGAGTTCTTCACAGCATGCTCCCAACTGCCTGGAACTAGCTCCAGGGGATCTGACACCATCTTCTGGCCTCCAAAGGTACCCAAATTCACACACATACAGAGAGAGAGAGAGAGAGAGAGAGAGAGAGAGAGAGAGAGAGAGAGAGAATTTAAAAATTAATCTTTCCATTTTTGGGGCTGGGGTAATAGCTCAGTTGGTAAGTGCTTACCAACTTGCAAACGTGGGGGGCTTGGTTCAGATTCCCAGCACCTGGGAGGTGAAGTTGGAGGCTCCCTGAGCCTTGCTGGACAGTCAGTCTATCTGAAGTGACAAGCTCCAGTTCGATGAGCAACCCTGCCTCAAAAAACAAGATGGAGAGGTGCAGAGGTTGAGGAAGACGCCTCCCTGGATGTCTGGAGTATACGTGTATGTCCTTCAATTACATTTTTGTGAGCTCTAGTATGATACATAAACATTCTCTTCACTTTTTCCTCATAGAAGTTTATTTTTTTTATTGCGTGTGTGTGTGTGTGTGTGTGTGTGTGTGTGTGTGTGTTCAGAACACGGCTCATGGGAATCACTTTCCTCCCGCCATGGAGCTCTTAGGGACTGAACTCATTGCCAGGCTTGGTGGGAGGTGCCTTTAGCTGCCAAGCCCTCTCCTCTGCCCCTCATAGAATTATAGAAAGGCAGTAGAGAATTGCGTTTACAAGTTCATGCCATTGGTTGTAGATCTCCTTTGAAGGCCTGGTAAAGTTCTGCTGTGAATCCATCTAAGCCTAGGCTTTTTTGAGTCGAGTCTTCATTTTACTGTTTTTATTTCCTTATTTGTCATAGCTCTGTTTAAGCTAGTGATCTTTTCTTGGTTTAAACTTTGGTAGTTTCAGTGAATTTAGAGAGTCACTCATTTCTAGATGTTTCAAATTTAATAGAGCATAAATTTTTGAAGTATTTCCTTATAATGTTCTGGATCTTTTGTGATGTTTCCCCTTTGTGATTTCGTTGATTTGGATTTGCTCTTTCTTTCTATTGGTTAACTGGGCTTCTGTCTATCTTGCTTATCTTTTCCAAGAACCAGCTCTTACATTCATTGATTCTTTGCATTATTTTTCTTTGTTTCTATTTCATTAATTTCTCCTCTGATTTTTGTTATTTCTTCCCATGTGCTGGGTTTAGATTTGGTTTGTTCTTGCTTTTCCAGATTCTTGAGTTGTACCATTAAATAATTTATTTGTGCTGTTTCTGATTTTTTTAATGTAGGCAAATTCCCCTCTTAGGACTGCTTTTAATGTGTCCCAGAGGTTTTCTTGTGTTTTATTCTCATTTTCATTTAGTTCCAGGAATACTTTTATTTCTTTCCTGGTTTCTTCCTTGAGTCATTCATCATTCAGGAGTATGTTGTTTAATCTCCATGAGTTCTTGAGTTCTTGTAGTTACTAGAGCTTCTTTCGCTGATGATTTTAAGCTCTATTGTGTTGTGATCTGATAGAATGCATAGAATTATTTAATTTTTGTCACTGTTGTTGAGATCTATTTTGTGCCCTAGTATATAGTCTATTTTAGAAAAACTTCCCTGGGCTGCTGATTAGAATGTGCATTCTTTGGTTCTTGGGTGGAATATTCTGGAGATGTCTGTTAGGCTCATCTCATTCTTTTTGTAACAGATGGTGACAACTACAGAGATGTACAACTGGTTAAATGCAGAGAATAAGTGTCTGAGATGCTTAGCCCTAAATAACACATCTTCAATACAACCTCTACACACAGGATGAACGCATCTCTCAACTCTCGCCAGAGAAGTTCCCTTATGTAGCAGATGGTGATTAACACAGAAAGCCAAACTGGCCAATGTGCAGAGAACAAAAGGCTGCAGAGTGCTCACCCCCAAATAGAACGCCAGTTTTCAACTTCTGCCACCCACAGTCCAGGGATCGTTGTGGAAGAGGGGAGAAGAGACTGCAATGGTGGCAGTGGTGCTGGGTGACCACAAGGAAACAGTTTTCCAGACATCTGCTCAGTTACACATCACACACTCAGCACAATGGTGACAGCGTGCACAAGTCCACAGAGGCTCAGACTAGACAAAATCCCAGCAAAACCCAGGGAAGTGGGTCAGAATCCCGACCCAACCTCGGGAACTTTTCTTATTTGTATGACTGTATTGCCTACATGTATGTAAGTGTGCCTGCATTGTGCAGTGCCCACAGAGGTCAGAAGAGGGTGTTAGATCCCCTGGAACTAGAGTTAGGATGGTTGTTAGCTTCCATGTGGGAGGGTATCGAACCTGGGTCCTCTGTAAGAGCAGTCAGTACTTTTAACTACTGAACCATCTCTCTAGCCCCCCCACCTAAGAAATTTTGGCAATTGATTGCTGCTGGGAGGAGAAGAGACAGTCTCTTGCAGGGATGGAACTTTTAGTAGGTGAGCCAGTGGATAGACCAACACTGAAGGACATTCAGGGACACAAATTGGACTCCATAGGCTGTATATTAAATTAAATTAAGTACATTAAATTGGGTGGGAGACAGTGTGCGGGGTGCAGATGGGGGAGAAGATCTAAATACCATCAAATTACATTGTATGAAAAATCCCCAAAATTCAATTAAGACATTTTAAAAGATACAAAAACAGTTCATGCTAGTCTTTCTAGTTGAATTCTTCTAGTGACAAACTGTGTGACAGTGGAAAAGGTATCAAATCCTTCTGCCGATTCTATACATACTCTATGTGCATACTATACTTACATACTTTCTAATAGTTTGTGAAGATTCAAAAGGTCAAATACTGAAGTGTTTAGAATAGTGACTAGCCAGTAGTAAACATTCCCCTAACATTAACTATTAACATCTGAAAAACAGGACAAATTATAAAGGTTATTTAGACTAACTTAACAGACAAAGAAATAGAGCAATAAAGACTTAAACTCTTGGCCTAGAGCATATAGCTAATTATGGCAAGATCAAAAATTAATCTCAGGTTTATCCTTGACTTTTTACATAACGAAGATTTATTTCACCAGTGTAACTGGGGAAACAAAAGGTCCACAACTTAGCCACGTGGATTCAAATGGTTAGAGCCACAGTGAGGATTAAACAAACAGAAATAACAAAACAATGCAAGCAAAGCCCCCATTGCACCTGTTCTGTTGTCTCCCTCAACACGCTGCCCCCTCTTCAGCCTCGCTGTCAGCATCCCACCTCAAAGCTTAATCAGTTTCTCAGCTCATGTCCTTTGGTAAATCTACTCATATCGTCTGTGGGGCCTATCATACCACATTTGGTGCTTAGATCTTGGTTTTTGGCTGATATGCAAAAATTAAAAAGAGCAAGAAATTCCCCAGGAGACTCCACAGCTGTGCATGTAAAAGAACACAGATCTCTCCAACTAAGAGCTAGAAGAAAGAAAGAAAAAAAGCCCTCAAATTAATTTATGCTCCGAGCTTTCCCTCTGGATCTGCATTTTGTGAAAATCTCAGATGCTGTGCTCCTGTGTGTTTGAGCTAATTTCATCCTTCTTGGCCAGACCACCTACTCCAGGGAGTCCAGAAGTCCTGCAGGTTGGGGAATTATCTCTGCCACCAGGGAGGCCAACATCTCTGTAAACCTTCATTTAACTGTGAAGACAGCTGTAAGCCCTTCAAACTGGTAAGTGAAATTAATCACAGAGTTCCCTGGGTGGGTTTGAAGCTACCTAAAGATTCCCCAAGTAAAGCTCTAATCCTTGAGTTCGAAAGTAGCCAGCTCAATGTTCCGTGTTGGATAGATGGCTCCCCACGACTGCCAGGAAGAGGGCAAGATGAGACTTCATCAGATGAGAAAATAAAACAAGATCTGTTGAGAGCTATGCCCGGGGAAGCCCAGGACACCAGGAGGGACACAACTGAAGCAATTTCCTAGGAAGTGTATGATGGAAACAGTGCCTTGGAAGATAAAAAGGATTCATTAATTTATTTTTGTTTTAGTTTTAAAATCTATTGTCAATAATTTTCACAACAGTCTCTCTGCTTCAGGGAGGGAGGCTGGTGTATTGGTGATGATATGGCTAGAAGTCAAAAGCCCAGTGCCTCTGCCAGCACTATAACTGCTGACTTTTTCACCATTCACTCTTTCTTTTGTTCCTCAGTTTTGCTGTTATTGGAAACTTTATAATCTATGTCTCCTCCACTTTCAACGCACATAACGAATTTCTTTACATAATGGGGACTCTGGGAATATTATTATTCAATTTGAATTATAAAAATGTACCCTGTATTTCAAGAACACAACTCTGAAGGCAAATAAAATATACCCGTCTCATGCAATCATTAGAAAGGATAGTTTTTTTACATTTATTTTCGTATGTGTATGAATGTACTGTCTGCATGCAGGTTTGTGCACCCGTGTCGTGCAATGCCTCAGAGGTCAGAAGAAGGTGTCAGATTCCCCTAGAAATGGAGTTACAGATGGTTCTCAGCCACCATGTGGGTTCTGGGGATCAAACCCGGGTCCTCTGCAAGAGCAGTTGGTGCTCTTAATTGCTAGGCCATCTCTCCAGCCCCAAGAAAGGATAGTTTTAAATGTCTGGGGAGGGAAAACACTAATTGCGATTAAAGAAACAATTTCCCCATATTAAACCAGTAGAAGTGGAACTTTTGTTAACTTTAAATTTTTAAATTTTATTTGTTTTTATTTTATGTTTATGAGTGTTTTACCAGCTTGAAGGTAAGTGCACCATGTGCTTGCAATGCTTGCAGAGGCCAGAAGAGGGTGTTGTATCCCCAGAACTAGAGTTACAGAGTTAGAGACAGTTGTTAGCTGCCATGTACATGCTGGGAATCAGACTCAGGTCCTCTCAAAGGGCAGCCATTGCTTTTAACTGCTGAGCCATTTCTCCAGCCCCTACTTTAACTTTTAATTGAGTAAAGCAGAATTATTTGGAATTTTTTTGAAAAATTGAAACTTGCCTCAGTTTTGATAGATGCCTGCTTTGTGGATATGGTTTATAGAGGAAACATCTGACTGTAAAAATTTACACTTAGTATCAGTGATTGAGAACCAACTCTTCCACTAACACATACACAGACACACATACACACAGAGAAACATGCAGAGACACAGAGAGACACACACACACACAAAAGATGCACAGACACAAACTCACACAGTCACACAGACTCACATGTGCATACACACAAAAGTATACACAGACATGTATACACAGCCATATGTACAGACATACATACACACATACGCAGACACACAGATGCACGTGTGCACACACACACGAGCACAGAGAGATATTTTAATTTTGTATCTTCCTTACTGTTAAGTGTGTCTTTAATTAAAACGATAATTTCCTTTGGGTATAAAATCATTGTCCAGCTAATCTGAGGGAAGTATGGTGAAACTTGCTCAGTCCCTCCTTTTTCTTTATTTATTCTTTCTTATTTATTCTCTCCCATCTCAGGTACTGCAAATGATATGAATCTGTGTCATGTCATGGAGATAGGGGTGTCCTTAGCCATCTCTCCCTTCCCAATGTTCTTGGCACATCAACCCTTTGGAGTGGATCCAAGGTTCCCCAGCCTATGGCATTGTTTGGGTTAGAGTCCTGTCACCTCTCCCCACACCTGCCGCTTGTGAGAGTCAGTGTTGTCAATTTGTCAGGATCTAGAATACTGAAGAGACAAGCCTCTAGGAATGTCTGTGAAGGATTTTCTAGATTAGGTAAACTGAGGTGGGTAGAGCACTCTAAATGTGGGTAGAACCATTCTACAGGCTGGTTCCCAAAACTAAATAAAAAGGAGTGAACTGGGTACAGCATTTGTGCTTCCAGACTCTGGGGGCAGTGTGATGAGCCACCCTACTCTGCTGCCATGCCTTCCTGTTGTGATGGGCCACATTCCCTGGAACTCTAGGCCCAAATAAACCATTCTTTGAGTTGCTTTTGTCACGTATTTTGTGATAACAAGTAACTAATACAGCACTCTCTCCTTGTCACCCTGACCCTTTTCTTAGAGAACAGATTCCTAAAATATTAGAGGAATTGAACTTCCCCTACCATGTAGTCCTCACTTGAAATGTCAAATGAAGCTTCTCCTGTGATGGATTTGCATGTTCATGACAAGGCTAAACATGTCTATTATTCATCCCAAATCAAGCTGCTAAGAGCTCTTTTCAAGGATACTTTATGAATATTCTGTGGGCTCATCAGACTGTACATACTTGGTCTATATATTTGAGGACCCATCTCAAGTTCTAGGAATTGGTATTCTGGAAAACCAGGATTCTTTTTTAGAGGATTGTTCTGAATCATATCTCTGGTTTGTTTTATCATATTATTTTGGTACAAAACTATACCATAAAGGTGGCCCAGAGGAAAACACTTGGATATGAACAAACACACCTCTACTGAGTATCTCTTATTCATTTCAGAAGTTCTTATCACAGTCTGGCCTTCACTGGCTTTGACTGTGTTTTTAGTGATGAAAGGGATGTCGACCCCGGGAAGGCACAGATTCCTCTGGATAGAAACTCCTCAGTTCTTTTTTAAAAATTTTTATTATTTTTATGTGTATGAATGTACTGTCTGCATGTAGGTTTGTGCACTTGTGTCACGCAGTGCTGTGGAGGTCAGAAGAGGGTGTCAGATTCCCCTGGAACTGGAGTTAAAGACAGTTCTCAGCCGCCATGTGGGTGCTGGGGATCGAACCCAGGTCCTCTGCAAGAGCAGTCGGTGCTCTTAACCATTAGGCCATCTCTCCAGCCCCTCAGTTCTTTTTAAAAAATTCATAATGTATTTGCATGTGTACATGTGTATGTAGGGAGGTATGTACTCAGTATTCTCACTGGAGTTCTCTCTAGCTCTCACATCCACGAACAAATCCTGACAATTAAATTGCTAGAGCTTGGAAAAGGGATCTCAAAGTACAGCATTTTGGCATAAAAGTACTTTGAACTAAAGAAGAACCAAGTTCTCCCTGATGTTCCGCCCTTGCCCCACAAAGCACAGGGAAGAGCTTGAGTTCTCCTACCTGCCTAATGACAGCTTCTCAAATAGAAATTCCATTGTCTTGAGTCCTCTTCCTCTCTTAGGAGCTGAGAGACTATCTCATGACAAGCCTGCCTTTGTTTTTATGGTACTTGCTGTGCCTTCTTTCTGCAAACACCAAGCCTTCCTCTTCTGTAGCCGGGATACTACACAACTTTAATCACCTGTCCCTTTTCTGACTCTCCTGTTTCATGCAAATTCCAGGTGCATGCACATGACTAAAATGGGTTTTTCAGAAACCAGGCATGGGCCACCGTGTAATCCCAGCACTCTGAAGGCTGAGGCAGGAATATTATGTTTGAAGTCAGCCTGAGTTATACAGCAAGAGAAAAACCAAATGACAATAATAATACAAATCATATCAATAATGAAAAAATAATATGTTTTCCCTCTGGATAATCTGCCCATTGTCTTCAGAGGTTAGAAAGTTTTTCTCCAACACAAAACCAACCAAGTTGCTTTATCATTTCCATGTAGCGGGAAATCTGGACGAGGTCACTACAAGCCACATATCAGTGACGGACTCAGCTGGTATGGGAGATAGAATAACAGCCACATCCTGATCCTTAGGGTCTGAGAGTGTTAGTCTGTATGCAAAAGAGACATCATAAGTGTGGTTAAACTAAGGACCTTGCCATGGAGAGTCTGCTGTCCTTTGGGTGCTAAATTTTTATCCCATGCATGTGCATTGGAAGGAAGCAGAGGCAGATGCAGGGTCAGCAAAGCTTTTCCTCATCTCCTGCCAGGTTGGATTCTTGGTAATGAAAAACAGGCTGATGGGAGAAAAGCACAGACACTTACTTAGTACATTTCACATGACAGAGGCTTCATGCAGAAATGACTAAGGAAGACTGGTGTAGGAAGCCTCTCCTTTTATGCCGAGCAGGGACCACGCGGCCCTGCTAAGGGGATGGGGACACACAGCCTGCTTTGCAGACACTGTGGGGAGCTGGCCCCTCGGTGCAGAGACCAGCCGGCTACTTCCCACAGGCCAACCTAAGTGGTAACTCCAACTTAGGCTCTTAGCCTGGACCCACGAGACACGTGTTACACTCTTGGCTGTGACTTCCCACCTGCCCAGAGTAGGGACAGGAATTTCACTCACAAAACCAGCTACCCAGGTTGGTGGTCTGCAAAGGGAAACTTTTCCCAGCCCACTGGCCACCCGAATGAAACTCAGGCCTACCTTAGCCTGTATGTGCACAATAATTAATAAAAACATCGGCCAGGAACTCTGTGATGTTAATATGGAATTCGATTTACTTGTTGCCACAGCTTGCTTTTATAAACCAAATGACATCAGCTCCCAGGACCAATCGTGAGCCCCCCAACTCTGGGCCACTTCATACCTTGCTCCACCCAGCATCGCCCACCTAGGCCATGCTGCTTGCTCCTCCTTGGGGTGGAGCCAGACTCTTGGCCATGCGGTGCTAGTTGGAAATCCAACCCACAATTCAAGCTGGATTTCCCACAGACTGGAACCTGTGCGTTTCTCTAGTTAAGGTTGCTGGACAGTGGACAGCCTTGGGCACCACTGTGAGTGGATGAAGGGAACAAGGCCTGCTGACTCAGAAGATCTTCTCAGCATCTCCGTCTTCACTCATTTTCAGATTTATGGAAGTATCTCTCCAATGCAGTTCCTGTGATGTGATTCACAGAAGGCCAAGGAAGCTCAGAAAACTTTCTGCATTTTCTGACTTGTATTAGAGAGAAAGGGAAAAGAGTTGGGGAAATGGAGAGAAACTCTTGTTTTCTCTGATGCTAAGATGTCATATTTGGGGTATACCCTCCTCTGAACCCCACCAAAGATACAGCCACAGAAGAGAAAGCAAAATGGTTGGGGGGAGGGACTTAGAATCTGGAAGAAGGGGCCACAAGCCAAGGACTCTAGACGGGCACTAGATTCTGAAGAAGAAAAGGAAATAGATTCTCCCCTCAGAGCCTCTAGAACAAACCAGTCTTGTCAACACTTTGACTTTAGCCCGGGAATCTGACTTAGAACTTCTGATCTTCAGAACTATAAGAATAAATTGGTGTGGATTTAACCCACTAGGTTTACAGTTGTTAGAGAAGCATAGGAAGAGATATACATAGCACAACTTGAATTTATTCCTATCCAAATAATTTTAAACACTCATTTTTAGGTCCTTACCCAAGTTGATGATATTCATGGTGACATATTATTACAACTAAAATGAATACCTGGATGTGGACTTCTAAGCCATTTTACTATAAACTGCTATGCAATTTAGAACCTTAAAAATCTCAAGCATGTGAGTTGGAGAGTAACAATTAATAGAGTTTAATTACTTTGGGATTCCCTGTAGGAGCTATGTAGATATAATGTGTAAGAGAGAGAAATGGCAATATTTTCCAAATTCTAGATTTTTATCTTCTTTAATTCAAGGAGTAACTAGCAGTGAATGTCAAGTGTTTAATTTTGACCTTTTATGGTAAAGAGTGCTCAATGTTCAGTGTGTGGAGGGCCAGTTAACTGACTCAGCTTGTTTGTTTGTTTTTAGAAAACTAGTTTTTATTTTATTTTTATTTATTATTTTTTATGTGTATGAGTGTACTGTCTGCATGTAGGTTGGTGCACCCATGGAGGGCAGTGCCTCAGAGGTCAGAAGAGGGTGTCAGATTCCCCTGGAACTGGAGTTAAAGACAGTTCTCAGGGGCCATGTGGGTGCTGGGAATCAAACCTGGGTCCTCTGCAAGAGCAGTTGGTGCTCTTAACCATTGAGCCATGTCTCCAGACCCCTGTTTTTTGTTTTTTGTTTTTCTAGTAAGGTATTCCGAGGACATTTCAATCTATAAGTTTTATTGGACAGCTTAGGAAATTACAAATAATTTGATAGGTTCTTAGATGTCTGTTTCCATCTAACTGCCTGGGACCTTGTCTGTAAAATACATTGAGAAGCTCTTTGCTAGATGAAGTAGAGTTTGTGAGGAATCTGGTTTGAATTGAACACAATGTTCATATATATGCTGTAGGTTCCCTAGAATAAGGGAAAAAAAACTTTTCCTATTTCCTTTTTTTTTTTTTTTTTTCATGCTTTGAAATCCTCAGTCAGAGTAGAGGATCACTCTTGTCCTAAACACAGGATGGTTGCTACTCGCTGGACACCTCCAACTACTATCACTGCACTCAGCCTCTAGCATTTGTTCCATCCTTGAGTCTACAGGAGATTGCATTTGCATGACTTCTTTAGAATGAGAGAATTATTGACCATGGGAGTTGGGCAGAGCATCTGGATACCTTGTCTGCCAGTGGTTTGTTTTGTTTTTAGAGACAGGGTCTCACTTGTAAACCTGGCTGATCTGGAACTCATGTAGAGTATGTAGAGCAGGCTGGACTGGAACTTGCAGAGACTGGTCTGCCTCTGCCTTCCCAGCTGGGGGATCAAAGGTATGCACCACTTCGGGAATTTCCCAGTGATTTTTGTAGATGAGAACAGTGAACTTTTCTTGCATAGCAGTACAGTGTGTAATACACATGTCTGATAAATGCAGAGCAAATGGTGGAGCACACCTTTAATCCTAGCACTCGGGAGGCAGAGGCAGGTGGATCTTTGTGAGTTCAAGGCCAGCCTGGTCTACAGAGTGAGTTCCAGGACAGCTGGGGCTACAGGGAGACCCTGTCTCAAAAAGACCAAAAAAAAAAAAAAGAAACCAAAGTATAGAGACATTTCCCCAGCATTGGGCAGCAGAGAGGGGCTTGCAGACCCTATAACTCAGGACAGTTTATGAGAGACTTTGACAATGAAGTCATGTGTAACCCTTGAAAATGGTGCTGTGGTGTCTTAGAAAGGCCAAAGATCAGGGGCTGGAGAGATGGCCTAGCAGTTAAGAGCGCCAACTGCTCTTGCAGAAGATCCAGGTTTGATCCCCAGCACCCACATGGCAGCTGAGAACCATCTTTAAGTCCACGACACGGGTGCACGACCTACATGCAGACAGTACATTCATACACATAATAAAATAAAATTAAAAAAAAATTTTTTTAAAGGGCCAAAGATCAAAAGGCAGCAATTTATCAAAAGTGCATAGGCACTGGTGTGTCTCTCCAGACGTGGGCAACAGGGAAGAAAGGATGTGAAAATCGGCAGAGCGCCAGCTTGAACAAAACCGGCATCAGAGTTTTGTCAGCGGATATTCACTGGGCGTTGTGGAAAGATGAAAATCTTTAGCCGTGTGGCCCATGATCATTTGTGCCTGCTTTCTGGGTTCTTTGTGGGAAATGGGGTAAGGTCTCCTCTTTTGTGAAGCCAGTTTCTCTTCCCCACTTCAGTTTTCCTTCCTAGTAACTCAGCTACTAAAGCAAAGCTAATCCATCTCAGGTGGATACATATGCAAATTAACACAATTGTTTCTAGTTGTAAAGGGGAAAGCTACTACTAATAAAATGTGGGATGTACTCTTTTAAAAGTCCTGAATCACACACAGCAAAGTTGTTAAATTGCTAAAGATCAAGGGTTGCATCTCCTGAGTTTGCTGTTAGAGACCTGTTTCTGCATCCAAGGAGCACGTGAGTCACTGGGAAGCCTGTGAACCATTGCCAACTGAAATTTTAGTAAGTGGCACCTTTTCTCTCCAGAGTTTTCAATACAAATGATTTTAAATTGATGAAGTCTCACAATTCCAAGTCAAAGGTAACCAGTGTTTACTGGACTGCCACCTCTATAACCATGTGAAGTAGATGTTATTTGTCCTTTTGTTAAGATGAGGAAACAGAGATAGACTAAGGAACGCAATGAAGCGGTAGATAGATAGCACTGAACTCAAGAGCTGTGGCTTGGGTTCCATTGCCTTCAGTTCCAATCCTGACAATTATTTACATGACCTCTGGGAGTCAGCTTATTCTCAGTATATTCTTTTATAAAATTGGACTGTGGTGGGCACTAGGAGCTATTTTAATTGTTTTGCAAATTCAGACTATAAATAATGTATTATTATCATTAGGGGCTGGAGAGAAGGCTCAACAGTTAAGATCGAGTCGCAGTACCCACATGACAGCTAACAACCTTCTGTAGCTCCAGTTCCAGGGGATCCAACACCCTCTTCTGGTCTCCATGGAGATTGCATGCATGTGCTGCACTTACATAATGCAGGTACATTAAATAAACATAAAAATAAATGCCTATCATTAAAGTGACTGAGATTTCGGACATGGGATTCAAACCTGAAGCCTTTCTCATTTCAGGATGTCGCTCCTTAAATAATGCTCACAGCATTTTTTTTTACATGCAATGTGCAGAATCTGAACTTTAAAATAATATCTGTGTCTAATTTAAATCTGCTATGGAGAAAACTGCCCACCTGCGGTTGGAATACACATTAGGTCTTAAACAGTGACTGCAAGAATTTGAAAGGGAGTTCAGCAATCCCATTGTATTCCATTTTGCAGAACATGAAGTGTGTTCCAGCCAACACAAATGGAGTTGGACAAGAGACTCTACCTGTATTTTATTATTTCTTTATTCGTTTGTTTATTGTTCTCTATGCTCAGATAGGACTTAGGGCTGTGTGCCAGGCAAGTGCTGTGACACTGGGCTACATTCTCATACTCATTCTGTCTCAAATGGAATTGGCTCTTAAAGGACCTGGTGACTGTAATTCTGTTACACACTCATATGACACCACACGAACTGTGCAGAAATCACCATATGGTAAGGAATTTGAAGGGTCTTATAAAGGTGAAGACCATTCTAGTCTTCATCTCTGCCAGGAGAGACAGTGGGACGACCTGTCCAAATCAAGGCCACTTGAGCTGGAGCTCTTAGGACGTGCTCTGAGATTAAGGGACAGGATATCCAGTAAGGGAACAGAGAAGGGGCTGGAGAGATGGCTCAGAGGTTAAGAGCACCGACTGCTCTTGCAGAGGACCGGGGTTCGATTCCCAGCACCCACATAGTGACTAAGAACCGTCTTTAACTCCAGTTCCAGGGGAATCAATGCCCTCTTCTGACTGGAGGTCGGTCGGCATTGCACGACACAGGTGCACCAACCTGCATGCAGACAGTACACTCATACACATAAAATAAACTAAAAAAAATTAAAAAGAGAGAACAGAGGAGACCTGAGGAGAGTGAGGGACACTTAGAAAAAAAGACAAGACATATTTGAGATTCCACAATATGTCGAATATTATAGGAGTTGTTCTTTCAAGTTAAGCTTTCCAGGAAAGACAAAATTAGTTGGAGACAGAATAAAATTCAGGAGAGAGAGAGAAGAGAGAATCAGAAAATCCGGGTAGGTAAGTTCTGAGAGCAGATAGGAACATTTGTAAAATTACACCCCGTGCCCCATGCCTGTGGAGGTGCCTGCCACTTCATTTTTTTATTTTAAATTACTTTTTTATTTTAAGTTACTTTAAAAAAAATTTGTGTTGCACATATGCCACAGTGTGTGTTTGTGTGTGTGTGTGTGTGTGTGTGTGTGTGTGTGTGTAGGTCAGAAGACAGCTTGCAGGAGTAGTCAGGTCTCTCCTTTCACCAAGTGGGTCTCAAGGACTGAATTCAGGTCTTCCAGTTTGGAGACACGTGTCTTTACCCACTGAGCCGTGTCACTGGCCTGCTACCTCATTTTTTGAGAAAGGATTTTTCACTGGAGTTGAAACTTGTGGCTTGGTTGATATGTAGAACTTGCATACTGTTTTCCATGATAAATCTGAACTCTTTCTCCTCCATGACCATTAGCTCACCCCTTTCTTGGAGAAGATGATCTGCTTCAGACTATCTGGTCTTTGGGGATGTATTGAAACCCCTCCACTTCTTTCCACAAATACAACAAATTGGTAAGAAGGTATAAAAGAACTAATAACTGAAAGAGGTATTTGAATGTGTGTGACTACTGCTCTGAAGAAGGAAGACACAGGTCCTTAACGGCTGACATTGGCTGTTCACACCAGTTCATTTCTGGAGTCTCAAAGGAAAGCTGTAGGTGGTACATTTGTCACTAGAATATTTTTTATATTCCACTAGACTGTTTAGTGTGTTACTCTTGAATAACAAAATATGTTCTAAATATTTGTTTGATGTCTCTATTTTTTCAAATGCATTTTTATTTCCAAGACACAATATTTGGGGTTCAGTGTGATAATGCAATACATATAAACAAGCTATAAAGATTAAATCAGTATAGTTTGCATTTCCATCTCTTCAAATGTTCATTTCTACATATTGAATTCTATTCCTTAATTTTGAAATACAAAACAAATTATAGCTCAAAGTTATACTACTGTGCTATGGGACATTAGAACTAGTCCCTTCTGTGTTGCAGGACTTCTCCAACCTCTCTCTATTCCCACTTCCTTTCCTTCTTTTCTACTTTCTAGCAACTACTCTACTCTCTGCTTAAAGGAGATCAGCGTTATTAGCTTCTATAAACAAGAACCCGCAGTGTTTGTCTTTCTGTACCTGATGTATACATCACAGTATAATGTCCTTCAGTTCTACTCATGTCACAAGGCCATGAGTTCATTCTTGAGTGTGTTTGGATTTTGAGTATACATAAACGTGTGCTCATGTTTGTCAAAGCAGAAGACAAGCTCAGGGGTCGTCTTTACTCAGGCATGGTCCACCTTTTTTTTTTTTTTCTTTTTTTGAGACAGGATGTCTCATTGACCTGGAGCTCACTAACTGGGCTAGGCTGGCTGCTAGTGATCCACCAGTCTCCATGCTGAGACTATAAGACTGAGCTACCTATGCTGAGATCTTCCTCCACCTCCTCCTCCTCCTCTTCATCCTTCTCTTCTTTTTCTCCTCCTCCTTTTTTATTTAACAGTAGTGCAATTATTGGAACATATAGTGCTCCTATTTTTAGTTTCTGGAAGAAGACCTAATATTTTTCTCTTTTATTTCATGTGTATGAGTGTTATGTCTGCATGTTTTTAAGTGCACCCATGCTGTGCAGTGCTTGAGGAGGACAGAAGAGGGTGTTAGATCTCCTGGAAATGAAGTTACAGACAGTTGTTAGCTGCCATGTGGGTGCTGGGATTTGAACCCAGGTCTCCTGTAAGAACAACCAGTGGTCTTAACCACTGAGCCATCTCTCCAGCCCCAGAACACCTAATTTTTTTTCCATAAAGACTGTATGTAGTAACTTACATTAACATCAATAGTGTGTGAAAGTTCCCTTCTCTTGAATGATTTCATTTTATATTTTTGCTATTTTTTGTATTTTTATTTTACTGTGTATATATGAGTATACTGCCTACATGCATGTAAATATACCCATGTTGTGCAATGCCTGTGGAGGTCAGAAGAAAGCATTGAATTCCCCTGAAACTGGAGTTACAGACAGTTGTTAACTGTCATGTGGGTGCTGGGAATCCAACTGGGGTCCTTTGCAAGAGCAGCCAGTGCTCTTAACCACTGAGCCATCTCTCCAGCCTCCAGAACACATTTTTTATGATGACCAAAATTATTTGGATGTCTACTATGGACAGACTAAGGTGACTAGAGAGGAGGTCAAGGGACAACATTATCTCTCAGCACAGAACTCAGTGTGTGATCCCGGGGATCAGTGATATCAACAATACCCAGGAATCTGTAAGAAACAAACTCTCAGGTACTCACTACACACCTGCTAGATCAGAACTCTGTGGGTGAGGCTCTTAAGACCCTTAAAACCTCTTCTGACAATTCATATGCACTTACCATCTAAGAAGTAGTACTAGCAGACTGATTAAACTTCTCATTTCTTCTTTGTAAGGTGGAGTAGCTTCGCCTCAGTTAGCCCAACAGGGAAGGAATGGAGTCACTGGGAAGAGGGTGCAATTTCATTTGTGTCTGTAAGACAAATGACCTCAGACTAGTGAGGCAGGATGTATTCGATTATGCTGCTATTTCCCAGTTGCCTTAGTTAAAAAAATTAGTAGTATAATTTTGACAATTTTATTTCTTTAATAAAACTTACTTGAAACCCCAATTATCTGTGGCAATTTTTGTAAGTTATCAAGCTTCTGACATAAAAGTTGAGACATTCAGTATTCTGAAACATGCAGTATCCTGCCTGGGTAGTTGCACTTTTGCAATGTTCTTTGAAAACAAAAAATTTTGTATAGATAAGAAAGATACAATACAGATTTACTCAAACAACTGTAAATGAAAGCTGGGCCTGGTAACACATGCTTGCAGTCTCAACATTCCAGAGGTTGAGCCAGAGGGAGTAAGTTGGAGGCCAGCCTGGACTACGTAATAAACTCAAGGTTAGTCTGGGCTACACATGGAGACTCTGCCACTGGAAAAAAAAGTTTTTTAACTGCCGGGCTTGGTGGCGGCACACCTTTAATCCTAGCACTTAGGAGGCAGAGGCAGGCGGATCTTTGTGAGTTCAAGGCCAGCCTGGTCTACACAGTGAGTTCCAGGACAGCTGGGACTACAGGGAGACTCTGTCTTGAAAAGACCAAAAAGTTTTTTAAAAAGCCTCTAAAACATTCCCTCTAAAATGTTCCCACTAAAAACTTTATTACTAGTGGAGCATGGATACACATGACTTTAGTCCTAGTGATTGGGAGGCAGAGCAGGCCTGTCAATGCAAGGCTGGCCTGGCCTACATACAGATTTCTAGGCCAGCCAGGGATCATAGTGAGACCCTGGTCTAAAAGCAACAAACAAACAAATAGAAATAAATACTTATTACCCCACGAAAGAAGTTTTCCAAGTAGGAGAAAAAAAAAATACTGTTCTGGAAAACGATACACAATCCTAATTTGGAAGGAAATAGCTAAGCCTGTGGCATACTTCATGAGCATGATCTACTTCATTTTAAAAGTGGTTCAAGGCTGCTAAAAATTCATGAAAAAAATGCATGAAAAGAGATGAATAAATGAACATAAAATGTTTTCTTATATTTTCCTTTTTGATGTTTTTCTTAATATTTTCCTTTTTGGGCTTTATAGGATAATGATTCTGCACATTTCCCCAAGTGTCAAAATTTAAAGTGATGGCCTTCTGTCAAAATCTGAATGGTCTGCTGTGGTGGGGCTGTGGTGAGAAGCACAACGGACAGATACAAGAAGTGAGTGCATCTAGTTGTCTTTCCTGTTCTTGATTTTAAAGCATATTTCAGTTAGCCAGTTCTTAACCCTCTCTTTTTTTTTTTTTAAGTCAAGATTTGGTAAATTACTTGTGGCCTTGAACTCAATCTGTAGCCCTGAGAAGCCTTAAACTCTCCATCCTTCTGCCTCTGCCTCTCAATAGCTGAGCAGGCCAGACTTTTATTTTATTTATTTATTTATTTATTTATTATTTTTGTATTTTCAATTTTTTTTTTTTTTTCTATTTTTTATTTTTTTTATTTTTTTTATTTTTTTTGTTTTTTGTTTTCAAAACCGGGGTCTCCCTGTCGCCCCAGCCTGTCGCTGGAACTCACTGTGTAGACAGGCCTGGCCCTTGAACTCACAAAATCTGCCTGACTCTGCCCCCAAGTGCTAGGAATGAAAGGCATGTGGCCACCACACCTGGCTTAAAAAAAAAAAAAAAAAAATTAATTTTTATTTTTATTTTTTTTTTTTTTTTTTGGTCTTTTTTTCGAGACAGGGTCTCCCCTGTAGCCCCAGCTGGTCCTGGGCCACCACTCTGTAGACCAGCTGGCCTTGAACTCACAAAGATCCACCTGACCCTTGCTCCCAAGTGGCTAGGATTAAAGGCATGCCGCCACCACGCCCGGCTATAAATTCTAATGGACTTTTATTATTTTAAAAATGACCATTCATAATACTAGGATGTGGTGGTGTGTACTTTGGTGCAAATCCTTCTCTAAAATCTCCTTTCGTTTCCTGGGAAGCTGAGGTATGGAGGATTATGTATTCTAGAAAAGCCATAGCAAGATCCTTTCTCAAAATGATAATGATAATTGATATTTTGTTACCTTCCAGTCCTCTTGGCTATACACAATATTTTTTTTCGACTATTGATCCATTCTTGCGTGTAGCTCCTCTCACCACTCCACCACCCATGGGAAAACAACGATCATTGTCCATTCACTCACCCCCTAAAACGTAGCCATACGGTTCAATTTGGTCGCCGTCTAATTGTAATCCTTTTGTTGGTGTGTAATTCTCGGGTTGGCTTGTACTGAACTTCCAGCTTTGTTAATCCAATCAAAAACCGAATTTCATCAAAAAACGTTTGCCTCGCCTAGAAACCATCCACTTATTATTCCGGCCATTATTTATCATGGATGCATGATATTCCATAGTGTGCAACAGCATTATTTATTTAAACATTTCCCTATGGGAATTTAGTTTAATCCTCTAAGATAAAAGGCAGTAAATTTAACCTCACAAAATCCTCATCTGGGATAAACACTTCAGCCTCATCTTGGTTTTGTTTTAACCCAGGAGCCAATTAAGATAAGAATTGAAGTGAAAAGTGTATTCAATCACAGAGGAAAGGAAATAACTCTGAGAGGAACTGGGATAGGCTTCATCTATGATGATGATGATAAGGAGGGTATTTTTTTTATTTTTTTTTTTTGTTTTTTTTTTTTTTTTTTTTTTTTTTTTTTTTTTTTTTGATTATATATCGTGTTTGTTTTTTTTTTAAATTTATTTGTTTTTATTTTTATTTTTAGTTGTTTCATTTTTATTTTTTATATTTAATTTCGGTATGTGTATCAATGTAACTGTCTGCATGCAGGTTGTGCAACGGCCGTGTCATGCAATGCCGGAGGGGGAGGTCAGAAGAGGGGGTCATCGGATTCCCCTGGACCTGGTATTATCTCCTGTTGAATTGTAGTTTCAGATGGCTCTCGGCAGCCATGTGGGTGGCCCTGGGGATCGAACCCCGGGTTCTCTGCAAGAGCGGTCCGCGCCCTTACAAACCACTAGGGCCAAATCCCACTCTCCAGCCCCGAGTTTTTTATACAGCTCCTATCCTCCAACCTAGCTAAGAAACAGTTTCGAAAGAAGTAGAATGAATATTTTTCTGACAAAACTATTTCAAGTAAGTGGCATTATAGAAAAAGTCACATGCGCAGCCATGTTTAAGCTTGCCCGCTCTCTTCTCAATACGCAAAAAGCTGGAACCACCCAGGTGCCCCTCAACTGAGTGGACCTCGCGACACCTGTGGTCCCATGTCCCCCAAACTGGCGTTCTCCTGCATCCGTCAAGCGCCGCTGGCCGTCCTGCTTTTATTTTCTTTTCTTTCTCTTTTCTTTTTTTTTTTTTTTTTTTTTTTTTTTTTGCATGTATGTTTGTGCACTCTTGTTGTGCAATGCCATTGGAGGTCAGCAGCGGGTGTCGGCTTCCCTGGAGCTGGCGATTCTCCTGGCATTTGGAGTTCCCGCACAGCCGGATTCTCCGCTGGCCCCTGTGGGGGCTGGGGCTCGACACTCCAACTGGTCGCATCCCTGCACCCGCGCGGGAAATTCTCGGTGCTCGTGCCACCCTGCCCCTACCCACACGACCATCTCTCAGCACCAGCCACCCCTCCATGCCTTTGTTGCAGGTAAAATGGATGCACCTAGAAGAATATCAAATGTTTTAAGTGACGTAACACCAGTACCCAGAAAAAGCAAACAAGAATGGTATCAGAGGGGGAACCTCATTTGTGGATGCTAGGCACCATTAGCCATAGTTGTAAGAAGAGGTAAACTGAGTAATGTTAATGTGCTCTGAAAACAACTGTGGCCCTCTTATACTATACTGTGACTCCCTTAACAGGTTCTAGAACTAAGGTACCACTTTCGTTTTCAGAGTTGGAAGTTTTGGTATATGGACTGAAGAGCTCTGATCTGGCCTATTTTCGCGTACTCTCACGCTCCCCCCCCCCCCCGGAAGCGGCCACCACCCTCGTTTGTCCCTCACATTATGTCATAACCACAGTAATTTAATCTTAAATGTGTGGGAGGTTGTAGTGCTTTTTTTTTTTTATATAGTATTTTTTTTAGGTTAGCTCCTGAAGCTTTTGTCCAAGCATTGTCTAAAATATTATAGAGAAGTAGATTAAAAGTATCAGGCTGGTTTAACAGCCTTTCTTCTTTCTGTGGCTTATTGACCATAACTTTCTCAAAGACCCATAAAAAACGCAATTTGGCCAAGGGTCTTAAAAGATAACTTTGTTCCCTGGGCCCTCAGAGAGGTCCAACTAAGTCCTTAGGGATTAATGCATGCATGGGAGCATCTCCTTGAAATATCCATGCTAATGTGAGTCACCAGTCTTCCTGTTCAGGAGGTCTTTTTAGAGATCCGCATCCACGAATGGGGAGTGTCCAGTCTAATAATGAGGAAAGTCCTGCTCATGGTGAGCTTCAAAAAGGGAAAGCCTTGGTCTAATCAAGACCGGGTGAACTCTAATTTTTGTCCCCTCGAGGCAGATAGATGGAACTAGGGATTGAAAAGGCCAAAAGGAGCCAGGGACTCCCCCCCCCCAAAAAAAAAAATCCTGAGTGACTCTTGAGGACCAGATCCCTCAACTGTCCTTGAGAAAACAAAAATACCCTTGTTTTTAATCTGGTTAACTGTGTGGCCTTAAACATCAAAGAGGAAAGTATAACCAGAAAGGTTAAATAAATAAATATTAAGGTCCTGAGAGAATTTTACTTGCAGGTTATTAAGAGCGAGAGTCTAGTAAAGGAAAATAGAACAGAGAGGCACAGTTGTTTTGCTGTCAATAGCTGGCGCCAAAGTGCAGCTACCACTGTGGCTGCCACTAATAGGCTTTGGCCATCCTTTCAAAGCCTGAGAAGACACACAGCTTTTCAATCCTCCAATATGGGCTGAAAACTCATGCCTCTCCAAGAATCCTCCAAAACATCAGTGCCAGATGGGGACTGGTCTGTTGAGACATCCAACTTGTGGACTGAGCTAGTACTATTGGGGGTTTCTGACTTCTTCAAGGTATAAGACTTGACAGGCCATTGTTGGGCTACCCAGGTGTGTATACATGGAGTTCCAGTACAGGAAGATCAAGACAGATGGCAGTGCTTTTGGACGCCTCATTTGGTACCATGGGAAGGGAAAACCCCAGTGTGGGATACAAAGAGGAACAGAAACTGAATCTGGTGGTTTGGGCTTTTCCCCATCCAAGGAAGAGCCTTCCAAACATGACCCTTAGAAACATGACCTAAAAAAAAAAAAAAATCATAAAGCTGAAGATGCTAAAACCTATGTAATAATGTGGCAATGCATATTGTCATATTTTTGGGAGTGGTGCATATTGGGAAGGAAAAACAACAACAACAACAAAAACAACAGAAAAGACTGTGTGAAAGAACTGGACTGAAATAGTGAGTTCGCCTGTGTAAACAGTAAACTTTCGATCAAGAGAATTTTGAGAGACTGAGAAAAAGATGAAAAACATTGTTTGGGCAGAATGCATGCACTCTGGTGGGGGTGAGGGGAGAGGAGGGGGTATGGGTCTAATAGATTTAATTGTAATTTTATGAAATCAAGTTTCGAAAAACATGGCTTAAAAAAAAAAAATAATAAATAAATAAAACCTATGATATATGTGATGCATATTGGAATGAACAAACAACAACAGAAAGGACTGCATCAAAGAACTGACTGAAACAGTGAACTTCTGCTCAAAACAGTCAACTTCCACATGGAGAATTTTGAGAAAGACTGAGAAAGAGATGAAAAGCATGTTTGGCAGAATGCATGAGCTCTGGTGGGGTGGGGGAATGGGCGGGAACATGGGTCTAGATTTGATAATCTTGTACAAAAATATATATGATAAAAAAGATATATTACTATAAAAAATCCTAGTATATTTACATGATTGTCATCGCCCTTAGTCTAGAGCTCACAACAGAGAAAATAAAAACTACAAGACAACCTAGACATACTCAGTATAAAAATGCAATGGGAGGCCTCAAGATCTCCAGATCAGAGAACTCCACCAGGGCCAGCTCCCCCCAAAAGCTGAGAGCTTCTGGAGAGGCCAAGGGGACCCTGAGGACCAGTCTCTCACTTTTTGAAAACAGTATTTTTTTTAAAAAAAAAGTTGCAGAAAGAGGCCTCTTTGTAAAGAAAGGGAGCCATTTGTAGGGGAAAGTCATCAGAGGCCAATCAGAGTGGGTCCCTTCCCAAAACACGGGTCCGAGCAGTGCATGGCAGGTGAGACTTCTAGAAACTCAGCCTCTGAAGTGGCCTTGGCAGAGAGATCAATGTTGAAGTTAATGTCACATCCTTCCATCTGAAAGACTTGCAATCCAGCCTTCGCGTCAGATGTGGAGTGTTGCACAGGCCACTTGCCAACAAGCTCCAGAGTCCTTGACTGAAGTGGGGCCTGGGGCTCCCTTAGAGATGCTGCTGTGACCTGACCTTCAGTTCCTACCTGGCTGGCCTGGCAAAGGCAGCTCAGTCAATCTCACCACAGCCATACGTGTCAGTCCATTTCTTGAATTGACCTCCCCACTCATTCAGGTTGTTGTAGTCCTGGTCCTGGTCAGAGGCAGAGGAGGTGAAGGAACTCAGGGAGGCAGCATCCAAGCCACTGCCCTCAGAGTCTAACCCTAGCAAGGAGTCACAGGGCAGGGCTGTAGGGTCGGGGTTGGCAGCCTTCAGGTTCTCAGTGATGAAGTTGCCGATTTCATCTGGGTTGGTTGGCCGGGGACCATATGTGGGCGTAGGGATGAAGTTGGTATCACGTCGTTTCCAAGAACTGCCTCAGGCCTGGCCTCCAGACCCAGGTGGAGCTGGGTGATGTCATGGTCCTAGTCCTCTTCTCTACCACCCTTTTCACCATAATAGAAGACATTGTCACCTGTATCATCTTCTGGGAGCAGAAGGGGCTCCTTGACCTTCCTCTTCCTTCTCAGCACCAGCAGGAGGAACCATCTCAAAGCACCCACTGCTCTGTATCCGGTGACCTCCCATTTTACAAGCTAAAAATATTTTTAAATTGTGTTTTTGCTCAGCCAGTATTAGGCACATCCTCCCTCCCTTCTTTCCTTCCTTCTTCCCTTTCTTTCTTTTTTCTTCAGTGTGTTTCATTGTTTTTGAAACTTTTCTAGATTCAATCCAGTTCAGCTAAGCCTGGATCTCCTCTCTCTAGCTCTCTTCCTTCTAAGCATCCATCTGCAGTAACAGTAAAAACATGCTGTCCGTGAAGGTGCTGACAAGACTGGAAAGGGCTCAGATGGGAAAACACATTCTAATGCATGGTAAAAATGATGTCTTGGTAATGAGGTTTGTAACTTACCAGACCAGCCTGATTGTCCCATGTGCATAAAAGACTATTACTTGTGGCAGGAAAGAACTATTTGGATCAAATTAAACATGACCAGAATATCTTCTTAGTAATATTACTTATATATTCTCATGAGTCATTATTTTTGAATTTTTTATAATTTTATAAAATGTTTTTTTTGATATGGCATCTTCTTCATGGCTCTTAAATCTAATGACCTGTCACTGTAAAACTAAAACTATAGTTCATAAAGAATTTATTTTCTGCTTAATGATATATGCACATGTAATGTGACTTGTGTAGATCATATGTATATACTATGGACTAAAATCCAGAATTTGCATTTCATGGCCACGCTAAAATTCAGCAAAATTGCATTTGGATGCAAGGAGGAAAGAACAACATGTGCCTTGAATTTTCTCAAAACACGCAGGGGACAGTTAAAGGGGGAAAGTGCTTAGGACAGAGCATATCTGGAGTTTTGCCAACCTCATGCCATTTAAACAATGGTTTGAGACTGAATTCAAAACCCAGCAGAACTCTTCAATCTCCCCCAAAGGGCATGAGGTAGCACTTGAATTTGGAAAGATAATATTAATGGAAATACTTTGAATGAGCAACATGGGAATATTGAACTTGAAGAAATGGTTTTACCCTCTAGAATTCAAGACCTACCCATCTGTGCTTGGAGCCTTGTCTGCCCTTAAACTCTCAACAAAGAAGTTCTTCCTGATTTTTATTACCATGTACTTAGTTTCCCATTTTCAACCTGAACATGGAGCAGAATTACACCAAGTTGTCACTAAAGCTGCCACCAAATCTGATCAAAGAGCATGCTCCTAAACTGTCCTTTCTCCCAGTGAAGAAGGCGAGTTCTTATGTATGAAGATCTTGCTTGTCTGCTCTCTTCTTATTTTGTGCACATCAGAACTCTGCCCTGTGAATGGAGTTTAAGAAGAAACAGTGACTTTGATGATCCATGGTGCTCCTAAGGCTTTCTGTTTCCTCACTCTTCTGTAGCTCCTGTACTAGTGCCAAATTGGCACATGTTACTTTTGTATCCCAGAGGAGACTTGTTGATGAGGCTATCAACCCAACCCCCCAGCACAAAGATGCTTGGAATTTAGCAGTGCCACTTCCAGTTAGCTGGCTCGGATTCCTGTGAATGCAACTAGTTGTCCTCCCTGGCTGGACTAATGCCAGATTACTTAAGGAGATAATTGACCACAAGCCAGCCTTGCTGACAGGCTTCCTAAGTGCCAGATGCCAAGTGTGCCAATGGGCCCTTGCGGGAGGGCTTGCTCTCCTCGAGACCACAGCTAATGTAGCTTCCTCCTCACTCAGCCTGTAGCTCTCTTAGTTTTCTAGGGGAATGAAATAAAAATTGATTGTACAAGTTATTTTCTTGCTATTAATAAAGACCTACACCAACCACGCCCTCCCCTGCACTGCTTTTCCTGTCTTTCTCAGGGGGTCTGTTCATTGTTAAGTGACACATGGAAGTAACCACTCTGGCCTTTTCTACCACCCTGGCAAACAGGATGCTCTCCATGTTCTTTCACCAGTACTTTGCCCACTAAGAGTCATTTTATTAAATCACACTGTGACCTGAGACTGTCATAAATTTACAAGTGTTTCTACTTTCATCTCACCTGTTTCTCAAACCAATTTCCCCTCTATCTTAACTAAAAGACAGCTACCTGTGAGGTTAGATGAGACCATATATCCAGTTGCAAGCTACCAAACTATCACAGTTAACTTACTATACTGATATTAGCATCGGTAACTTTATAAAAACTCCATATTTTGTTGGTGGCTTGACCCCTAATAACATATTTAAATGCACTCCGAAGCTTTAAGTGGGTGTGTTTTAGCACATGAGTCTAATAATTGGATCCTGGTGAGAAGCTTGGAGTCTGGGGCTGGAATTATCCTAGTCCTAGAATCCCAGAAGTGTGCCAGGATTGTTCTGCCAGGATTCAGACTTGACAACGTGAGCAATTCTGCTAGCAGTGCAGTTATGGGCCCATCTGAGTTGGGGGGCCTTGAGGCAGATGACCGCTGTAATTGGGCCCTTCCTTTGTGATCAGAGCTCTGGCAGAGGTCCCTCTCCCTCTCCTTATTTAGAGGAAGGCAAAGCATAGCTTCTTTGGGTCCCTTTTTGAATAAAAACTTGTGCAGAATCATTTCAAGTTTCTTTTTTTGCCTTCCCACCCGCTTTCTCTCTACCTTAAGAACAAAATGAAACAACAACCTTGTTTGCTCCTCTGCAGTAGGAAGTGTTCGCAGAAAGCACTGGGTGCTGGGAGGGTCCTGGGAACCGGGGAGGGTCCATTTCTCATCCCCTTCCACTTGGTCTCTGGGGATCACATGTTCCCAGAAGTGGGATCATGGACCCCGCTAAAAAACACCAAGTACCATTCACCATTCTGGCTGGCAGGAGGAAGGAGGCAATCTTCTTTGAAGGCAGTCCTCTTTTGAAGAAACTCCCAGGAGCCAGCGACCCCCTCCTCCAGTCAAGCGTCAGTCAAGCCCTGAACTAGGCCAGGGGCCAACCACCTGGAAGGTGGATGAAGAAGGCAAAGACTCCCCTAATCTCTGACCCCCTGTCAGTGTCTCCCTGGCCCTTTCTTTTCTCCTTTCTATACACGTTGATCCAGAGGAAAACGAGCGGGAAACCTAGCAGTCTGGAGTCGGATAAACGACACTCTGTCCAATTAGTTGGACCTCCTAAGACGTGTCAAAACTTTATGGCACGCGTTAGTAAGATGTTAAATAATGGATGGACGCAAACAGCTGTTCTTTAGAATGTAACCCAAACAAGTGGCTTTTTCTGAAGACAGGTCCGGGGAAACTGGCTCCAAGTGGAGCTTTGCTGGAGGGCACTAGGAGAAGGCCAGGTCATGGAAGGCTGCCGCAAGCCTTGGGGAAGGGCGGCTCATTTACTCTTCCCTGAGGGGGGGGGGGGCTCTGCGTGCGGGCACCTGACCTCCAGCGCTGCTGTGATACCGCCTCTCGTGACGCTAGCACTGCGCGGCTCCGCAGTCACCGGGGCTGCGGTCACCTGGCAGTCTAGCACCTGGCCGGGTTGCAACAGGTCTGCCAGGGCGTTGCGACAGGTCCCGCGCACCTAGTTAGAGTTCAGCGCCTGGCTCCACCTTTCTGCTTAGGACCAACCGGAGGGCAGGATGCCAGCCGCACAGCCGCCTTGCGGGCACCGAGCCCCTGTCCTGCCCATAAGGACCCCAGAAAAGGCTGCGGGTGTTGGTGGTAGATAAAACCCACAGTTTTATCAGGGTGTTAATTCGGTCTCTAACATTGACGTGGACTTAATGAAGTTCAGTTAGGAAAGCAGAGTGACGAAAATGGGTAGAGAAGACAGCGGATGAAAGTAGTGGGCGCAGAGAGGGCGCTCCACTGAGCTCGCTCCTCAGGCCCAGAGCTTAATCGAGGGCTGAGGAGGATTTCCAAGCTTCCCTCCCACCCCCCACACACCAGTTGGCACTCTACTGTGACCTCTTCTAAGAGAAACACCTTTACACAGGCATCAGTAAGTCCAGAAACGTTTTAATGAACACTGTACAACACCAGCAGACAGGAACGAAGCCACAAGGCGAACGTGGCGCGGACACATGCCAGAGGTGACTGGCAGCCGGACAAGGCTGACGCCTCCCCATTCCGCAACCGTTCCTCAGCGTGCTGCCCGTAAAGTGCTATTCCCAGGGCTCAAAACTGGGAAAGGACAACAGAGACTAGGCGAATGTATCCACATATTTGAACCTGAATAATTCACCGTAAAAGACGCGCCCAAACAGCACACAGAATACCAAATGCGTGCGAAAGTGGCAGGATCATCTTGCTTCTGCGAGGAAGCTGGAAAGGAAATCCACAGGACAGGACGCCGGGATGTGCGAAGGGTTTCTTGCACTCATGAGAGAAACAAAATCCCGCAAGAGAAGCGAATGTTTTGCCTTGAAAGTCCACATGCAACGGACCGTGGGAATTAGCTGTGTTCTTAGGCTCCGTAAGGGTTTCTCACCCAATTGACACACAAACGAGTTGCAGGTGGACAGTAGCCCTTATTGTCTCTCTGGCTGTTTCCCAAACTTTACTTTTGGAATCTGGCCCTTCGCTCTTTAAGCCGCCTCTATTCTCTTTTGTGCAAACTAATTACTTTAGCGTTGCTCCTATCCTCCTCGACGACCCCAGGTCACAGCCAAGAAATTTGACTGTTTTCCAAAGATCTTTTATGCGCCTCCTGCCACGCCCCTCCCTGTCAAAACGACTTTATTTCTGACTCCATTTCCGCGACCATTTTCCTGAACAAGAACATAACAGGATAAGACGCATCCCTTCCCCTCTCAACTAAAACGTAGTGAGTGCAGTTCTGTCCTGAGACAGAGACGGCCGCGGAGGGATGAGAGGCGAGGAGTCCGAAGTTGGTCACTCTCGGTTGTTCTGGGTTAGCTCGGCCTGTTTCTGCTCTGGGAAGAGGGTGACCTCACTTCCACCTTGCCTTTCCCTAACCACCTCTGCTCCCCATAACTTACCGATTATAATTACAACAGAAACTCTTACCTGAAACCGGGTTTTCATTAATCTGACTGTACAAGATAGTATAAACACAGACACCAGGTTACATTTATTCAGATCAGTGGAGAACCCACTTTGGGAGTTTGTCCTTCAGTTTTAAATACCTTCTTCCGGAAACCAACGTAGCCGGCCTCTCTGGGCGCGGCCCGCGTCGCTCCAGGCGTCCCGGCCGCAGGCTTAGGAGTGCACCAGCACTGAGTGCAGGGCGCCGCCCTTGCTGTCCCCACCCGCGGCCGTGGGCTCCAGGAGAGGCGTCGCGGGCGAGGCGGCGGCCGCAGAGCACACGGAGGACGGGGCGGGCAGCTGCTGGGACGCCGCGGGGACGGCGAGCGCCGGCGGCAGAGCGGTCACGGGCGGGAGCGCAGGCGTGGGCTTGATGGGCACCGGCACGGCGGGCAGGCTCTGGCTCGCCGAGTGGCACAGGGCCTTGACTGGCACCCCGAACGCGCCGTACTCCGGACTTACGGGAACCCCAGCTGCTGCAGCGGCGGCGGCGGCCGCGGCCACCGAGTCCATGACGCCCACGTGAGGCCACACCGAGCTGACGACGTTCCCCAGCTGGCCCGGCACCGGGTAGCCCAAGTGGTGCATGACCGAGGCCAAGGGCAGACCGCCCGCCTGCAGCACGCCCTTGTAGTCCCGGCCGATGATGTTCTCGATGGCGAACGGGTGCTTGAAGCCCGAAGTGGACGCGGCGGCGGCTGCGGCGGCGGCAGCCGAGCCCAGCCCGTAGGGTGGGAACTGAGACAGGCGCCCCACGCTGCCCACGGCCGCCGCCGCCGCCGCCGCTGCCGCCGCCGCCACGGCCGCCGCCTCCTGCATCTTGCCAGGGTGGGACGGCGGCGGCGGCGGCGGCGGCTGCGACGGCGGCTGCGCGGCCTGGGACGCGAGGTGTGGCGGCTGCGGGCCGGAGGCCGGCTGCTGGTGGAAGTAGTGCACCATGTGCGGGGGCGGCGGCGGCGGCGGCGGGGGCTGCGGCGGGTGGTGGTGGTGGTGATGCGCCGAAGCGTGGTGGTGGTGGTGGTGGTGGTGGTGGTGCGGGTGGTGCGCGTGGTGAGGGTGCAGGTGACCTCCCGGGCCGCCGCCCGGCGCGCCCTTGCTGCTTCCCGCGTGCAGGTGAGCGTGGTCCGCGCGCAGTACCTTGAAGCGCTTGCGGCGCCGCAGGAAGCTGCCGTTCTCGAACATGTCTCCGCAGTCCGGGTGCAGCGCCCAGAAACTCCCCTTACCAGGCTGGTCCGGCCGCCGCGGGATCTTGATGAAGCAGTCGTTGAAGGAGAGGTTGTGGCGCAGGCTGTTCTGCCAGCGCTGCGTGTGCTCGCGGTAGTAGGGGAAGCGCTCCATGATGAATTTGTAGATGTCGCTGAGGGGCAGCATCTTGTCGGCAGAGTGCTGGATGGCCATTGCGGTCAGCGAGATGTACGAGTAGGGCGGCTTTTGGTCGCTGTACGAGCTCTTCCCCGGCCGCGGCATAGTCTCGGGCTCCTCCACCGCCCTCTGGCCCACGGTGGGCCTCAGCGTCCCTCCACCGCACTCCCGGGACCTGCGCGCCCCCACTCACTCTCTCTGCGCCTGTCCAACCCAGCTGTCCTGCCCTCACCCCCCTCCTTCCGGGGACTGTCTGGGGTCCCCAAAATTAGCCGTTAGGGCCAACTCAGCTCACTGATGCTCACAACTTTTGGTCTCGACGGTTGCAGACAGGCTTGCAGAGTAGCCGGCGGGGCTGGCCAGCTTTGGCTCCGTCTCCTTTGGGTCTGGACCCCTCGGTGACCAGAGGAGCTCTGGGACAGAGGCTGGAGCAGGAGGTGGCGAAGTGAGGTGGGTTTTTTTGTTTGTTTGTTTTGTTTTTTCCTGGCCGCTTTACCTTTTCTCTGTTCCGGAGCAGCCCAGGTCAAAGGGACGGGAAAGTACAGCGCAGTGGAGACTCCGGTTCTTGAAACCTCAGTACGCGCCGGCTGTCCGGAAGGCCACGGGTGAAGGGATTTTCCACGCCCTGGATGTTATCCCCTGACCTGGCACTTAGTCGGTCTGCGCTGGAGTTCCGGTCTTCCAGGAGCAGAGAGAGGCAGGGTGGGGAAGAGAGGCAGGGTGGGGGAGAGAGGCTCCTCTGGTGTCAGTCTGTGCCCTGGTGCTCAGGAGATTCGCAGCGGACCTGAGGATGGAAGAGCTCAGACGTTAAAAGTTTGCAGGGTTCGGCTCTGCAGAGGGGGTTGCGCGGGGCTCCGGGGGCCAGCGGCCAGCTGCGGGGGGCGTCCGTGGAGACAGGCCAGCCCGGCTCCCAGGTCCTCACCGGCATGCGTGTGCGCAGCAGCTGCAGCCGTCTGCCCCGCGGGTCTAGGAGAGAAGAGGCTGCTGCTGTGGCAGTGATGCGCTCTCCTGACTGCGTTTTGTAATGGTCCCCGAGACGCCGAGACCCCTGCAGCTTGCGCTTGGAGACTATCACATGACCGAGGCTGAGGGACTCTGCCGCCTACACCGCCTAGTCTTTTGCGGAAGAGCCCGCAAAGAAGCCACAGAGCCTCGCTCCTGCCCCTCCTCCATTCTAACTCTGGCACCGCGACCCCTCTCTTTCACTGCCGGTTCTCCAGCCCGGGCCGCAGCTGGGAGTTTGATCCCTGGGAGGGGGCACCGGCTAAGTGTGGTCCCCGCTGTGGGGTATCTCTGGCCCATTCTCCTTTCTTTTATCCTCCAGTCTTTCAACTACCCTCTCCTGGCTCCCCTCTGCACTAGCCTCTCGGCTCAAGTTTTTCAAGTTCAGATCACCGTTGTCTCAGCGCCTCTTTTCTCCCAGAAACAGATGTCGGAGGATCGTAGGTGAATGCTAATAGAAGGGCTCCGGGCATTTTCTTCGTCAGTTTGCTCACAATTTATTAAGTATCAACCTCGTATTCGGGCCGGTGGTCCACATGAGTGAGGTTCAGAGAGACTGCCCTCTGACCTCTGCACTCCAGAACCACGCCTTAGGGAGCTAGACAGACAATAGGTCAGATAAGAAGCTCAACACATCTTGAAATGGGTGGACAGAGAGTGTGATGTTTCTTTGGGAGGGTGATATTGGAGCCTGGGTAAAGGAGGCGAACTGAGAGCTGAGGGGTCCTATAACCTAGGGGTACAGAGTGAAGTCGTTGTTATTCTTAGCAAGTGGAAGGGGAACCATTAAAACGACAAGAAGCCAAGATATGAACCAAGCACTGCTGTGACTTGTAGGGAGGCTGTGGCTGGTTAAGATCCCTGGCTGGCAGGTGGCTGCTCCACACACCAGGGATGCCAACGTCGGCTTAAGGAACCTGAAGTCCTGATCTGGTTTGGGCCACTTTTGCCCTCAGGCTGGTAGGGAAAGCAGTTTAGAAAAAAGCACATTTTTTTCTCGTCTCTGGGCCTCAGTTTTAGCTGTCTGAAACTAGAAGACTAACCGGTTCTTTCTAGTTCCCTCTCTTAAAAAGAGCAGTTAAAGAGGATGGCTCACTCTGATTTGAATTTCTTTCTGAAGCCTAAACTCAAGGCAAAAGGCCTTTGGTCCAGAGGCAAGCCTGGCTCTAACCTGTAATCTGGCTACCAGGTGCACATCTCCAGCCTCTGGCATTCATTGAGCTTCAAATGAGAGTGTGTGTCCATCGCTGGAGTGAGGCCAGCAGGGAAAATTCATAATTTCCATTTTTTGGCAGCAACGAGTCTGGCTCGCTGTTTGGGCAGTATGTCCTGGGCCAGCAGACTCTTAGGATCAATGTTAAGGTGAAACGTGTAAGAGGATCCTGGGGGACAAACCAACCTCCGCATCCGGCCCCAGAAGAGTGTGCCTTCCTAGACACTTTCTGTCAGGAACTTCCGCCCGCCAAAAGAATTTCGGCGAGATTCTTTCATTAGTTGAGACAGTTTACAGAGCGTAGCGCAGAGGAACTTACTGTCTCCTGGCCTCGCAAAGCCACGGAGGAATTCCAAGAGTGCCGGGTTATAGTGACAGCCAGAGCCTTGGACGCAGGCAGCTTCTTCTCTCTGGACCTAGGCTGTGTGAGAAAGTCTGGTCCCTTTCCAGGAGGCTGGGTAGTCTACCCGCCGTTGGGATGCGGCTTCCGGGAGCTCCGCGCTGCTCTTGGCGTGAAAGGCTCTCTGGTCAAAAGAAATCTTTTGTAGGGCATCTCTCCTAGGCCCGCAGCGCCTCCGCAGCCGGAGACGTTTCCCCTCAGGCAAGTGACTGCCGGGCCTCTGGGGACCGAATGAAGGGAAAGGCGCTCTCAGGACGCGCGGGCAAACCGAACAAGCAGCATGAACCCTAACCGTGAAGCTGTGAGGCCGACGCTCAGTGGGTAAGCTTCTTACAGCCTGGCGACCCACTACCACCACCTCAGGTTGGTAGCCTGGGGACGCGAGGCGGGTGGTCAGCGCCTTCAGCATCTGCCAGCCAATCGCATCCAGAGGCCAGCTCAGTGCAACTTGAATCTCACAGCCAGGAAGGCGGAGCGGAACACCGGGGGCCCTAGGGTTTTGTGTTCAGTGTGTATTTGGCCGGGGAAGAGAATGCGTCCCACTACCGCGACTCCAGCGCCCGTGGCCGGCTAGAGAGCAGAGCCGAAGCACATGCTGGATCATTTTGGACTGGGGCAGCCGGCCGCCGCCATCGAGACTCCTGGGGGAATGCCAAACGCTACGTCCTGCGCCGCTGCGCAGCGTGGGCGGTCATGGTGAGGCAAGCTCGCTCTCTTCCCCTCTTTTCCCCCAGGTTGATTTAGTTAATTCAAGGAAGTTTTGCAGGCACGCTACAGCAGCCGGAGCAGAGTCCGGAACTTGTACGCTCCAGCTGCCGCAGACCCTGTTCAAGACAAACAACTCATGCAACCACCCCTGCAACCCATGCGTTGATATAAATTTCCGCGAGTAATCCCCCTTCCCAAAGTACTACACAAACCAATATTGGCTGGCGCTGAGTACTCTGGTAGGCAAATCATTGCCCCGGCCTTAGGGTAATTATCTCAGGCCTATTTGGTTTACCCCTTAGGGAGTTGTTGGCTAAGGTTTGCTTGGACTAGGGATGCCATTCTAGGCTTTATTGGGGTGAATTGGACCTATGGAAGGGAGTTTTTTAAACTGAAGAAAAATATGTGGAACTTTAGGAACTACTATTCTCGCTTTTGCACGGCCCTTGTTGGTGTGTGTGTGTGGGGGGGAGCAGTTTCCACAGATTCTCTTAGCCTAGATCCAGGCTAGGCCTCCTCAAGGTTTTTGCACACTTCTAAGCGTAATGTAAAGAAGAAAGCAGGATGCAGACCGACCTTGAACAACTGCGCAGGTCTAGGATGCAGGCAGAGGTCCAGATGTCCCTCCCTTTTCATGCATTTCACTTTACTCACACCTGACAGGTGGAAATCCCGGGTTAGTTACGTTCTGGGGTATTCCCAGAAGCCACCATGGTCACTCCACCCTGCCTCCAGCCTGATTTTCCCTTAACTTCTTGGGACATAGTTTTCCCAAGCACACCACCTAAAGTGGACTTGAAGTGGGAGACGCTGGCCTCAGAACGGGTCACTGGCTCACAGGCACCGCCCTTGAGACGACCAGCTGGATGCCCCTGGAGGCGTCATTTCCTCTCTTTGTGCCCAATTTCTTTCAGCAGTCAGAAGTGCACCTTCGAAGGCCTCTTGCTCTAAGGGGCTGAGGTTCGGGGTTGTGATCCCGACCAGGGAGGAATGTGAAGAGTCTGAGACCTCAGGACCTGTCAGACCCACGGGGACCTTAGCGCTGCCCTGCATTCACAGCGCCCTCGGAATCTGTGGCCTCCAGCTTCCTCTGCGGGGGCCGCAGTCTCCCCAAGGGCGTTCCACCCCCAGCGTTTCTGACCTGCCATCCAGTGGGGCCCAGCAGGC